>JAZKJV010000826.1:0-60319 GCA_037367405.1 Ottelia alismoides
TACCAAGGACCGTTAGAATACCCATGCATGGACCCCGATCCATACTGAGCATTAGGCTCATCCAAATTATGTTTGTCAATTTCAGGTGAAGAACAGGGTTGATTGCATTTTCTGGATCGTGCTTCGGACTCATTGAGATTTCTGTCGTGGTACGATTTATCCGTGAAGATCTAGTGGATATTTGTATGCCCACAGGAACCATCGAGTTGCTATTTTTTATTTCTAGAATAGTTAAATTTTATTTCGCGGTTTAGAGTTGTAATAATGGAACTCTAGTTTGAGTAGACATTTTATGGAATGATAATTATTCTCTGCTCATTATGTGCCATTTGTTATTTTGGGTAACGGTTCGGTCGTGCGATCAACTGTCGCCTGCTTCCGCCGATTGTCACGATCCGTTCCGTTACATTGTGAATCAAACCTCTAACGATCAGCTACATCTATACGGTGGCAAATATGTATATTTGTCTCCTTTCAAAATTAATATAACTTTTTCCTGCTTGTAGATCAGATCAGATCATCGAGCATTTGGAATTTGCTTCCGTGCAATCACGTAGGACAACCAGTGGTTTAATTTTCTTAACTATTACTTAAGTTAGGAGTTAGGTATCTACCTAATCATGCCATGCACTATAAAGAATGCATCCATCTAACGAAACAATAAAATCGGTCTATAACAACGAATAACTGGATACTCACCGATATATCATGATCTGATGTTTAGAGCATAAGAATGAATATTATTTGTTGTAAAATTATCTTTTTTTAGACAAAAGATCAAATTTCATTCCACCAAATTAACAAAAGATCACGATCGGTGCATAGTATTTAGTTTAGTACAGCTCCATGCAAAAGGAAATTTCCAAAAAGACGTAGTTTCATGTTGAAAAGGGGCGCACCCCTATGCCTGATCAACAAAGCTTAAGTTCTTTGATGGGCGAGCATGCTGGTTTTGTACGAACGTGAAGGAGTAGTAATAAGATTTGTGAGAATTCCTCTAATGTTCTGGTGGTAGAAGCAGTGGGCTCCCACCAGACCATTAAAGGTGCTGAATTCATGATTTACCTACCATATTCAAGAACATTGAGCTACACTCCTGAACAAAACACCTGAAAAAAGGGATTGACGGCACAACTTGTTGTCCGTCTCCCATCAGTTTCTATGTAATGATGCTTATAGATTCACAGGTAAAATTGATTAAATTTATTATTAAAAAAAATCATGTAAATATACTCTAAGAAATAAGACCACTTATTAACCCTTTACAAACAAAAAAATATGCAAAGAAGAAAATCGAAAAGGAAAGAGAAAAGGGATGGGTGTATGCATACACATGTGTACAGATTGACAGCGAAAAAAAGATGAAGAAAGAGGATTGTGAGAACTATTTTGACCATATCCTCAAGACGTCGATTCAATAAAAAAATAGTAAAAATAAGGAAATTCGCAAAGAGAACAACAAATAATATAAAACACAACTAACTATACATTATATACACACACAAACACATATACAAAAAACATTCATATCTTTTTATGTTTAACTCCTTTTATCATAATTCTTTCTTCATTTTGTACTCAAAATAAATACAAAAAATTTAACTCAAAAATAGTATTTTCAATAGCCGAGAAGGAAACACAAACCCAAATTGTACAATTTAACACATTCTCGAGCACGTAACTATTTTTTAAACTCTAAATTAGCCAAAACTCGCCTTTGAATTTCATATTATGATAAATACTCAATTATAAAATTAATATAAAAACACCCAAGTCAAAGGTGTGACTTTTTGGCCCATTACAACTGTTTTATTCGCCCCAGATCTTTTTCCCGGATGTTAATCAACGTCGACTAAGAAAATGCCGGTAAAGGTTTTGGTAGACCCGATGTTAATTTTAACGTCGACCAAGGTTTTTTCTAGGTTGACGTTAATAGCACGAGAACGTCGAGCAAGATCATTTTTGGTGTAGTGTACTTATGCCCTTCACCGGAGTCTCGAGGGGCCCAAATTGTTGCTTGCTGCTCTCCCGACTCTCCCCCATCTTCGAAGACAAGAATATATCATACACACATATGCGCGGGACATCACAACCACTTGGTGATAAATGAAATCGTTATGAATGTAAAGCTTCGCCTGGACTTCTCGCCACGAAGATCGGATATGAGATTTATCCATGCAGAATCGTCTACTTGTATTCTAGAGGAGGCAAAGAAACTTAATATCATCAGCAACGTTACTTACAATGGCGTCCGATCATTGCAAATGGAAGAAAAGGAGCTTTTCAATACAAAGACTGAGGTGTAAGTCCTTATCTACAGATACGCTAAATGTGCTTGAGCGTGGTCGAACGTGTCTTTTCATGGACAGATTTCTAGTGAGATGGCAATTGGTTGGAGAAGTTAATGGATATGAACTTGCAAAGGAGTCGTGTGAATCCTGCATGATTAGCCCGGAGATGACAATTTCGGTTCGATGCGATACCGACTGGCTGCATCTTGCAGATCTTTCGAAGATGCAGATGCTGAACTTTTGTTCCAATCATATGCATCTGTCGACAAAGAGAGGTCTGGAGAGGCTGAAGTCCGTTCCCACTGCCGCCAGAAGGGCTCTTCCTGTTCTCATCGATTCTGGAGGGCTGATATTGAGTGTTCCGGTATGTTGGTTTGCTTTTCTAGAAATTTTAAAGGTTGTTACAACACAGATCGAACGAACAATTATGAAACAACTACAATATAAGATCACCATTAATCACGATGTAAATGAACCGGATTAAGCTAAAATGTGCTGTACTTGTTCCAATGTTATCTGGTTTTTCTTCATAACATCGGCTTCCAGCGATGTGCTCGTGTGTTGGTGGGCTTCAGTTCTTGTCTGAACCGATCATCTACTGGTATGATGAAGCACTGTTCTTACTGACCTCTGTTTTCCGTATTACACGATTATTATGATGACATACGGAGACCTTCGAGCTGAAGTGGCCACCTCGTGAATCGGCAGAAAGGAGATGTACGTTGTGGTCGATTATCTGTGGTGAAATCGTGAGAGGAGATGGGATTTCTGGCGATGTTTGGTGACCTCTGTTCCATGCAGTTTTGGGCAGAATACGAAGATGGGGGATGTGGTGGATTTCTGGCGATTTTCTTTTTGGATCTTAAAAAATTTTCTCTTGTAAAATGAAACATTATCAAGGAAGGAATTCCTTTAATTTATACCAAAATTACATACTTCAGACGTATTATATTGCATACTTTATAATCTCTATGCTGGAATTTGTCTGAACAAATCTTTACTCTGATTTAAGCCTAGCCCCCACTGCTCAAGGTGAAATGGAAAAAACTTTAAGGTGAGTATCTTAAAAAAATAATTCAGTAAGTACCGTAATAAAGCCGCTATTTCAAAAGGAGCCTTTGATTTTTGCAATTTTTGTTGTATGAAAATGCAACTTCTCGAGAATAACCGAAAGGTCCTCGTGGAGAAGCAACCTTTTCAAAATTGTAGAACAGTCCTTGTCAAAAGTTTGACTTTTAGAAATTGCAAAATACTCCTAGATAAAAAAGGCAACTTCTTCACATTGACTATTTTACAACTTCTATAAGTTAAAACCTTTCTTCATGAAAATGATGAACAGTCAGTCGTCTTTTGAAAATATAGCTTTGTTCCGGTATTTAAAGAGTCGATTTTAGTTAAAGTACCTCATGTAACGAATGTATTTTTTTCACTTACCTCAGAAATAGGGATGGAAACGTTCGGATATGAATACAAATAAAAATAGATATCTATTAGGTATAAATAATAGCTGAAATACTATGTAGATTAGCTTAGATATAGAAATACATATATTGAATGTTTTTATTTCATAAAATTATATTAAAAAATGTTGACACAAATATAAAAAATATCTGAAGGGGCCTTTGGGTACATTCGCAATCTTCACCTCTAGACCCTCCATCTCCCTCCAAAAACCTTCGCCTCCTCTCCGCCATTAGCGGAGAGCTCGAGGAGCAGAGATGGGATCATTGCGCCAGATCTTCCTCCCGCAATCCCAAAACCCCAATCCAACGCATACCCATCTCGCCAAGAGGTCCAAAACCCCGTCTTCTTCCACCTCCGCCCAGCTTGCCCTCCCCTCCCTTCCATGCGCCAGGGTCACGCACCTCGCCAAACCCCCCAAAAGCCTACCTCTGCACCTCCCCGACCCTCGGGAGCGCCGAAAGGCGGCTCCTTTGGGCCGTAATGCAGTAGAGGTTACTAACTAAGAACTGAAAGTAATAAATTTCTGGAAAAAGGTTACACTGGTGAGGATGTTTTCATCAAGCGAATCGTTGCTAATGAAGGCGATGTAGTAGAGGTTGGTATACTCCACATTTTAGCGACCGAGCTGGTTTTTCGTTATATAGAATCGCAAATTGAATTAGGGTTTGTCAGTTTTCTTCAGTTATTCAGTCAGTAGCAATTTTTTTTGCTTAAATAAATCGAGATCGATTTAATTCTTTTTAGGAGTCAGTTAGGGTTTGTCAAGATTTATTTATATTTTTATTTAAGTCTTTTACACTATTATTTTTCTTGTCGAAGGTGCACAGTGGGAAACTTATAGTAAATGGCGTCGAGAGAGACGAAGAATTCATCCTCGAGCCGCCAGCATACGACATGAATCCGATTGTAAGCTCGACACAATCAGTTGAAAGATCACAGCGAACTTCAGATCATGACGATCATCGTATTTCCTTGCAGCAAGTACCCAAAGACTCGGTGTTTGTAATGGGAGACAACCGCAACAACAGCTACGACTCTCACGTCTGGTAATCCAACGAACCATACCCTTTTTTTCAGCTCCTTTTCCACTCAGTGATGGGCGAAAACACGACTACCTTCGACAGGGGACCCCTTCCTGCCAAGAACATACTCGGAAGATCCGTGTTCAGGTACTGGCCACCTGGGAGGATCGGCAGTACTCTCTTCAAGAACGTCGTCACGGACTAAGAACAAACACATCTGAGTAAGTACGTCTTTCTTTGCTTGTTCTTGTAGAGAAATCGAGGTTGGAGTGCGCCGCCTTTCTGATCGTAGCTTTCGCAACACCATACTGTGATTCGGCTTATTCAAAATTTTCTCCATTAATTTGTGTTTACAGTTGTAAGCAAACATTTCAAATTGGAGCGGGAAGATAGTCGATCTTCGAAGTGTCATTGCTTCCATTGATTCCAAGGATTTTGCTTCATGGCTTTTCTGACTCAAACAACTTTGCTTCCTGCTATGCTATGGGAGGTATGTGGTAAAAGATCTTCACGCAGTCCGGTGTTTATGACATTTCTTGCAGAAAATTCGTATTGATGGAGACGATCTTGTGTGTCTTGGATCTAGTATAGAGTAATACGAACATTTTCCATCGCATTATACGATCCGAAATACGTATGAATAATCAAACATGGTAAATCTGTAAAGGAAAAACAGTGAATTTTTCTCAGCATTGCACAATTCAAGGAACATGTGTTAAAAATAGGGATTTTTACCTTTGTGTCCTTGTTTTATCATGCAATTACAGTTATCTTTTGGCAATAACATTTGTGCCTAAATATTCTCATTAAATTTGCAGTAATGCCGTTATGTTATTACAGTTATGATGGCCCTGTTTGACCTTTACGGAATGGCATAACTGTAACTGGATATGCATTGAAGGTACATGTTCCTTAATATCTTTATAGAAAAATTAATTGAACCCTAAAATCTACATATATGTTCCTTAATATCAGGTTTCCCCCAACGCCATTTCCATCCATGTGGGGACCACAGTCATTTTATTTCCCATCTTTTGGGACCTGCCTGAAAATAACTCTCTCATTTAATACATCAAATCTAGGGATGAGCATCGGTTGGGCCGGCCCGGCCCGGCCCGAAGTCCAGCCTAAAAAGCCCGACCTGGCCTAAGCCCAAACGAACATTGGGTCGGACTTGGGACCAACATTTAGTCCTCAAATTTTTTTGGGCCGAGCTCGGGCCAGTTCGAACCGGCTTAAGGGCCCGGACAGAAGAGGGTCTGAACCCTTCCCATATCCTACACGTCTGGAAACTCACATATTGCATGCACACTCTGTTCATGTATCGTGTCTTTATATAATGTTTATAAATCAAGAAAGTTTGGTGCGTGACATATGAGTTAATGATCATAGTATTTCAATTCTGAATTAATTTTCCTTAAGTAGTCTATGGTTTAGATTCTGCTGATTATTTTTGAATTTGTTAGTGTTTAATTTTTTCCATCATAATATTTTCTATTATTGAACCTTTACCCAATACGGGCATTATGTCCATTTTATTAACATGCAGTGTGCCTGGTGCACATGTTGTTGTTAACTGTATAAGTTTGGTTCACTCTTTCAATTTCTATAATTAGAGACTATATGGTATCTAACATTGAGTGCACTTGTATAAAATGAGAAATCATCTCCGGTAGAATTGAGTTTTAGTTGTTTCACAATTATTATGGCATATATTTTAAACAATTTTGGCTCATCGAACTTGAATTGAGATTGGCTTTAAACAAAAACTCAAAGTTAATAATATATAATGGGTGGAGATGGGCTGGCCCAGCCTATAGGAATTGGGCTGGGCCTGGGCTTGGGCCGAACCAAAGAAAATTTTGCGGGCCTAGGTCTGACCCAAGGCCCGAAGTTTTTAAATGGGCTTGGGTCCGAGCCCTTCCGGGGCCTGGCCCAGCCCGACCCATGCTCATCCCTAACCAGATCACACATTTCTCTTTCTTTCATTAAAAAATATTAATATATAATATCTCGTCATCTAGAAATTGATAAAATACTCAATATCTAATCATTTTCTGAAACTTATAAAATTACAATAATAAATCTTTATCCAAACATCAAAACATACAAGAAGGTTATCAGGTGAATAATCCTTTTGGAGAAGGTTATACTTTTCCAAGATAACTATCTAACCAAACTCTCCCTAAGAGTGTCTGTTTGGAGAACATCCTTAAGAATAAGGATGTTATTTCCCTCACCTTAGTATGACTATTTCGCTCTCCTCCACCTTATTCCATCCTTATTCCTATCTTATTCCGCCTTACCTAATCTTATTACATCTTATTCCTATCCTTCCAATCAAATAAGAATAGTGTCTTATTCCAGCTTATTCCTCACACTTATTCTTGCTTATTCCCAAACGCACCCAAGAGTTGTCGTGTAAAAATCCCTATTTATTTTCAAAGTGGAGACAAAGGGAACCATTTCCCCCTCAACGAAGGCTTTAAATATCATCTAAATGTGATAATTATCAATACATAGTACAAAAACAAACACCTGAAAATCCTCAAACATTATTTGTTTGGACAACACAAACAAATGGAGTATAGCTATCGACAACCAAAGCTTAAAACGCAAACCTTTACGAGCACATTGCGAGGACATTCCTCTCAGCTGAAGGTGCAGCTGCTCTTGACGAACTTGATGGGCTTGGTCTTCGTCGAGTCGAGAGTGACTGCGCATGAGACGTGCTTTCGGTGTGTCGTCCTCACGAGCCTCCCCACAACGTAGCCCCTTGTCACGATGTCGAAGTCGAGGACCAGAGGGACTTGCCCGCCGCTTGGTGTCCACACCAGGCCCGCACCTGCTCCGTACAATGGGACCTTCTCGCCCTGCAGGAGGATTGTGCTTGTCCGATGGCTCTTCTTCGGCTGGTAGTACTTCTTCAGCTGCGGTTTTACGACAAAAAAGCCGCTTTAAGGAGATAAAGATACAGTAACACAAGATATATATTTGAAAGTTTCCTCTGCATATCGTCGGAATCGATAACGACCAAACAAAATGAGAGGTGCGGGGATATGATCCCGAAGAAAGCTTACCTGCCCGCTTGCAACGGTGATCTCGGAGTACATGAGATTGATGGGGCTGGATCGGACATGGACGCCGAATGTCGGCGCGGAGTTGTATATGCTCAGCGTCAACGAACAGTTTAGTGTGATCAGTTTTGTCGGAACACCGGTGTAGTCAGTCCCCTCTCCGGCGTAGAAATTAGAAACCGCCAGACTCTGCACATCAGTCAAAAAGGTTAAGGTATTAAGAAGAAGGAAATGCCCATGATATCACAGGGGTCATGGTGTAAATTACGAGGATTGCTTTGTAATTAAACAAAGATGTAGGGATCATGGTGTAAAAACATCCGAAAATTTAATGTCCTATGGAAATATTGAAAGCTAGATCTAGTATATTTTAAATAATATATATGTTGCCTAATTAGTCATTCACCAAATTTGTGTACTTGCACATTAATTCCACCGAATAGTGGATGTTCGAACTGGGTCCCCCAAATTCCAATAATTGGAATTCTAAGTCCTTACGTATCCATTAAAGTAATGTATGGACTAATATAGAAATTTGGTATTTTTACGCTAGAACCACTTTAATCCTTCTAATTACAACAAATGCCCTGGATAAGCGATGCCATCCGTTGCTTTCAGATTGAATCGGGTTACGGATTTTATCATCGTACCTTGACGGTGATACTCGGCTTGTAAGGCCGTGTTGCGCCCCAGATGATCAAGCAGAGAGAGGTGAAGAAGAGCACAAACACCGTGAAGCCGATGAGAATCTGACACCTCCTCGTCATCGCCTTGTCGTCGTCGAGATCGTCGTAATTCCCCTCCTCCAGTATCACGTCACACTCCGGCCACCCCTTTTCGTTCCTCTTCGCTCCTCCCCCGGTGCTGCTGCCCGGCCTTGCGCCCTGACCATGACCGCAGGGTGCCCGAGAACCGGGATCCCGACGATGTGCGAGAGTGCCGGCTGAGCGAGTGGTGCGATGGTGACTCCATGGGGCTGTTGTACACCGGCGTCGGCTGCATCGAGCTCGACTTGTCGCCATCGTGTGAGTCCCTCGATGGGCTCTGCACGTAGTACACCGCTCGCTTCGGTGATCGCGGCGGCGAGGATGCCGCGAGGGATGTCACGTCGGAGTCGGACTTCGCGTGCATCATCTTCGTTGGCTCCGACCAACTAGAGTGATTTTTTTAAGAATCAATTCGCGATAAAAAAAGGCCAATAAACTCTAATTTAATCTCCAGTTGATCAAAATGAAAGCTGAGACGGATAACTAAAGTAAAATCTCAGAGATCGGAGATTCTAATAATATTAAAACCAGTGAAAAATGTTTGAGATCTGAGCAGAGGCAAATGATTGTGAGCCCCAAAACAATAATGGCGTGGAATGAATAAGAACGTTCTTCTGAATTCGAACAGCTCAGAGACCAATATTTTAATCGATTCGCGAAGACAAATAAAATATGCTGAAATTAATATTCTAAAAACTAGAATTTTGACCATTAGATGCCTAGCAATCGGAGTAAAACCCAATAAATCTGGGATTTTTTTAATAAAATATTTTGATATAAAATCGTTAAGTTTAACCTTTAGATGCCAAGCGATTGAAGTGAAAAATTTCATTTTCTATGCGAGAAAAAAACCCCATAAATCTGAAAATTCTAATCGCAATTGTGGAGTTCGACTGTCAGATATCAAGCAATTAAAGCGAAAAAAATCCATTTAATGCGGAGTTTTCATGGTGATAAAACTGCAGAATTTAATATAAAAATCTGGAATTTTAACCATCAGATTCCTAGCAATTAGCGCAAAAAATCCCATTTGCCCCATATAGAGTCGTACGGGAGCAGAAACCCATAAATCTAAGAATTCTTCTGATAATCAAAATGCAAATTCTGAGATAAAAATATGGAATTTCAACCATTGGATGCCAAAAATTCTATCTGGAATTGTGGATTTTGACCGTCAGATTTCAAAGCAACTGAAGCAAGAAAAAAACTATTTTTTCCTGCAAAAGAACACATAAATCAAACCCTTCTTACCACCAGATGCAAATCGATCGAAGTTCTTACACAAAGACGCGCAGAATCGAAACCCCACAAACTCCAAATACTAAACAAAAAACGATCAAACTCCAAATCCAAAAACAAAAAAAGGGGATCGAGCTCCACTGTTCATCATCATCACACCATCAAGAACAGAGGAACAAAGAAAGAAACCCATCAAACAACACATCACAGACTAAACTGCTTACCAATCAATCCAACGGCAGCGACGATAAGACCAACAACGACGACCCAATTGGGGTCACCACCTTTCAGATCAGGGGAGCAGTCATCCGAAGAACAGGTGGGTGAATGTGGAGAGAGAAAGAAGACACAAAGACAGAGGAGAGGAGAGAGTGAGATGTGTTGCAGTGGTGGGATTTGTAGTAACAGCTGCCCAATCTCTCCCCGTAGATAGTGGGGATCGCTCCAAGTTTCGAATCCTCCAATGGCCCTTTTCCCCTTTCCTCTCTCTCTCTCTCTCTCTCTCTCTCTCTCAGTGGAGTGAGACGAGTGGTGACGAGTGTTGTGGGACGCGATATAGAGGCGATCGAAGTCAGCTTCGGAATTGGGTTCGGGAAGCCAAAGCCTTAGGCTCGGGGCAGCGCCTCGGGGTCCGGAGCCGCGAGAGTGTCGGCGAGGAGCGAGGAGATGCCACGTTGCGGGAACCGGTTGGTGCTGTCTTTCCGCCTCCCTCTCTTTGACCCCAGACACCAGACGGGGATTTGGGGGGGTAATTTGCACTGAGGCTCCCTGAGAATTTCACTGGGTTTATGATCAGTTCTTAAAGTTTGGATTTCTCCCTCGAATTAATTGGGGAGGGAAGAAGTCGCAATTAATACCTACAAGTAATAGTGTAGGTATTATCATATCCTTGTATGTTTTAATACACACAAATTATAATTGAATTATACGTTATTAAAACTCCTTTTTTTTGATATGACAATTGTGTTATTGCATTTTTAAAAATAGATATGGGTAGATGATGAGAATGCGGAAATATTAGGAGCTATTCCATTATGATCCTTTACCAAGAATACAAGGTACATGTGTAAATATTTGCACACAAGAACCTCTTATTTTTTTATAGAATAAATAAGGAGAAAATATGGATAATTTATACTTGTGTCTCCTTCGAGTTTCTGTATGTAAATATACTTACGTCCTACTTTTTTTGCAATCACAGTTGTGCCCGAGTATTCTTACAAAATTTACGTACCGATGCCGCTCTTCTATTACAATGATTTTTTAAAAAGTACAAGGACAAGGTTTGTCATTGAAAAAAAGGTAGGGGCATAAGTGTATTTACATAAATTGGGAGGGGCACCGGTGTAATTAAAGAAGATGCTAATATAGAAGAAAAGGGTTTTGAGTGAAACTTGCCAACCACCTATGAGCTGTTTAGAAGCATTAGACATCTTACCAAAAACACATATTAATGGACCCCATTATATACACATTTATGTATATTTTCGGTATTATATATGGAGACCAACTTGGCATCACATCTTAACCACCCCCCTCTGAAAGTTGTTTTTTGCTTTATTTTAAAATAAATGAGGTTAAAGTGTCTTTTCCTCGTTATATCTACTAAATGTTTAGATTGCTTATTTTTACATATGTTTTTTTGTGTGAATACAAATACGAATAATAGGGTATTATAACATTTTTTTGGATTTTTTTACACATGCACCATTCGTAGATTCTGCTGTTACAAATACCTTTCTTCGAATAACACTTACGTCCCTATATTCTTACAAAATTCATAGTTCGTAAGTGTAATAACAAATATACGGGTACAACTGTTACTGCAAAAAGATAAAAGCATAACTATAATTGCGGGATCTCGAAGGGGCATAATGGTAAAAAAACCCCTAATTTTTTAGCGGGCACGGATTATATGGATATATGTCTTGAACCAAAATACTTATAAAATTTGATATTATGACACCATCAATAATTTTTCTGTCGATCCATTTGTCTGATATCCTATTATTTTACGGATACAGATGTTATGGATATCCATTTCAACAAAAATATTCCTTTGTTGATGAAGTTTTTTTTGGATTTTATACTTGTACTCTCGGAGATTTTGCAATTAGAAGGGAGGAAGAGGAAGAAGATGGGAGAGGAGGAAGAGCAGTATTGTGACACTTGTGCCTCTATATGTCTTTACCCTTTTTTTACGGTGACACTTGTGCCTCTATATTCTTATAAAATTCAAAAATCATCCTTCCATTAAGGTAAAATAGAGACATAAAAGTATAACAAGAGAAAAGCAGTATTGTGAATTGTTTAAAAATACAGACATCAGTGTGAGCCCAAAAAAGGCCGGGGCATAATTATAATGCAAAAAATAGGGGCACAAGTGTGAAGAAAAATGTTTAAATTGTTTGGATAAATTATAAAAAGAGCCTCAACTATGCTTAGATTCTCAATTAAGGGACTCATTTTTAAATTGTAATAAATATGGGCCTGGACTTTTAACTCAAGGGTTTAACGTTGATATATAAATATCGATGGAGCTTATGGATGTCTCTACTTAAGATAAAAACATAAGATCAAACCTCTCTTTGTTACAATTGAAAAATAAGTTTTTTAATTGAGAATTGAGGTATAGTTGATTTTTTTAATTTACCCAAAATATTTCGGAAAAAGGGGAGCTGAAGTGCAACGACCATTAACGGTTTTTGCTATTTAAAAGCAAATGGAAGAACACGAGAAAAAAATTTGCCTCTCAATCAGAGTTAACCAAAAGAAAAGGATCCTCTTGGATCTCCATCTGGTTCCCCTTCAATCTCCTCCTCCTCCACACGACCGGGATGGCCGTCGCCGCGTCGATGGCGATGCGTGCCACGAGCGACATGCTCATCGGCCCACTGGGCCATGAACACCGAGATCTGCGAGGTCCTCAACCGCGATCCCGCGTACGTTTTCCACCTCCATCTGATCTTTAACGTGAAAAAAAAACGTTGGTCAAGAGTCGATTTCGAGGAATTCTCAGAGATCTCATCACCAATTCTGTAGATTAATTTCTGCTTACTTACTGTTCAGAATCCTGATCAGAATTCTGAGAGTTTTTTCGCGGTTTTCACTTATTTTTTGGGGCGTGATTTTTGGAAAATCAGACAAGCGAAAGCCGTCGTGAAGGTCCTGAAGCGGCGCATCCGTAGCAAGCGGCCGAAGGTCCAGCTCCTCGCGCTCACCGTACGCCGTCCACTCGCTTCGTATCAGTAAACTAGATCTCAATAAACGGAAGAATTGTTAATTTTCTTCTCTATATAGCAGGATAATATTGGTAATTGATTCTGGAAATTCTTTTTTCTAGCCGTATTAATTCAGATTATCTCGCGTTCATCGTCGCAGCTGCTCGAGACGATGGTGAAGAACGGCAGCGACATCGTCCACATGCACATCGCGGAGATGAACATCTTGCACAAGATGGTGAAGGTCGTCATCAAGAAGAAGGTTGATCCCATACATTTCGGAATCTGTCGCTATATCGTTGCTGATGGTTTATACATCAACGGATACGTCACTCTTCGCTAATTTTAAATACAAATCATATTATTGCAATGAATAATATTCGTTGTTATATATATTCAACCACAACAGAGGATGTTATTTAAACTTCCAATCATCTGAGACAGTGTTAGGCTGATCATAAAAACCGCGCAGCCGGACGTTCGCGTGAAGGAGAGATCCTCGCCCTGATCGATACCTGGCAGCAGGACTTCGGCGGTCCGCGGGCGCGATACCTCGAGTATTTCGAGGCGTATCAGGAGCTTCTGGTAAGCTAAATCACTAAAACTTGCATGATTTCATGTCAATGCTGCTCAGATTCGTGTTTATATCTGTTTGATCAGCAAGCCGGGGCAGTGTTTCCGAGGAGACCGGAGCGGTCTAGGCCGACTGTTTGCTCGCACGCACGGTCTGGCGAAGATCAGGAGTGCTCCTCTGCTCTGGATTTGCCTATGTTGAGCATAATCGACCTCGAGAACGCTCGCGGTACGATGAACCTTCTTTCAGATATGCTGAAGGCTATCGATCCAGCGAACAAGGAGGTGATCTGTGTTCTGGATCCGTCACTGTATCGTCCGTTGTTAAATATATATATACACCAACAAAGTTTTCACGTGCAGGGCGTTGAAGAAGAGGTAATCGTCGACCTTGTCGAGCAATGTCGCGCGAACAAAAGGAAAATTTTCCATCTCGTGAACACGACTTGGTAGGTATCCGACAATGATCCTTTTTTTCGAAACAGATCCGATCAAAAATGCACACAAAAACATGAAAATATAAGCAGTGGCTGTTGGCGGAAATGCAGCAGATTATGCAGCAGCAGTGTGAGATCTCGATCGAGAGCGGTTCGTACGATTTTGTACTTTTTGCGGGGCGTATCCTGTAAAATCATGCGAACCACTCGATCAAGATCAAACAGCTCACACCACAACAGAGGATCTTTTCTGGATGGCTCGGGAGGATTAGGGTTCCTTGGATATGTGTAAATACTAATATACCCTTGTATGTCGAAAAATTCTCATGTATTGAACAGCGATGAGGAGCTACTATGCGAAGGTCTCGCTCTGAACGACGATCTACAGCGCGTTCTTGCGAAGCACGACACTCTCGCAGCCGGAGTCCCCGTGCGGGACGAGAAGCCGAAGCACCCGCCGCAACTCATCGACATCGGGGAGGATTGCGATGGAAGGTAATTCAGTTTTTCATCGTCACGATCGCACGGTTTTACGACTATCCCATACCGATCCGATTATCAGGATCGCAATTAATCGAATTTAAACAGGATTAAAACAAGTAATAGGATAAACATACATCATCAGATAATTCAAGAACCGTGATTTCGATTTTTCCATACAGATATAAATCATTTACGCGGTTTTTTTCGACGTGTTTTGGGTGGCAGTGCATCCCCATTTCAGCAGCTACTACTGGATGCTGCACCGGTGTCCGCCGCTCAGTCGGCGAAGTCCGATTCGCAGATCGATCTCTTGAGCTGGGACGATGTTTCCTCCGCACCATCGACCGGGGATTCGTTAGCGCTAGTACCCGTCGACGGGAATGCAACGGTTGATATTGATATCGATCAGAAGGCATTGGATCTGAACGCCATGTATTCGCAAAATCATAGAGCTGATGGAACTGAACCTGCGAGTGCTAACAATTTCTACAGTAATTCATCTCATCTTTTCGAGTTTTCGCAGTTAAACTTATGCTTAACTTTTTTGCAATTACAGTTATTATCTTACAGAGGGCTGATCTCATGAGAGCCAAAAACTGTGAGAGCATGAAAACAGTGAATCTGAACCACTAGATTTTGCTCTTCTCTTTCCTCTGCAATCAACGAGGAGAGAGATGGCATAATCTAGTGGTTCATAATCATTGCTCTCATGCTCTCGCAGGATCAACCTTCTTCCCTTATTTCTTAACTTTTTTATCGATCTCCCGAGTGAAAGTGTTTTATTTATAGACGAATAATCGCGTGGTTCGCAGGCGGGGATGATCGATGCGGAGAAGCTCTGCCCCCACCACCATGGGAAATCAACCTAGAAGAAGAAGACGACGACAATGACACTCAATCTCTCCCGCTTCACCACCATCAACACGCAGTGGTATACCGCAACATAGTCGAAAATCCGCCGACCGGAGGGCATTATGCACGGTTTACGCCGTCCCCTGGGCCGTCATATATGCAAGTTGGTCAATCAAGTTCCACCAATCCGATTCCCATTCCAAATCAATCAATGTATGCAAATCAACCGAATTTTCAATGCTACGATCATTTGGGATCTGCCAACCCTTATCCAGGCAGCAACGGGGCCTACGACGATGGGAGCCGGTCGCACCGGCTGCCGACATCGTCCTCCATGCCCTCAAGCATCAATTTCTGATGAACGCGACGAGGCCAGAGGACAAGTTCTTCGGCGATCTCGTGATCTTGGCCAGATCAAAGCCCGGCAAGGTTTCTTCCAGCAGCAATCCTAGGGTTTGAAGTATCACATTACATGCATATCCATGTTTTTTGGTTCGATACGTAGCGGTAGATCGTTGGATGTTAAATAAATAATTATGGGTCGTGGTGATGTGATTGCAATGGTCAAAAAATAGGGAAATTTTGCGCTTTGACCCTTGACATATCTTCCAATTACAACAATAACCCTATTGCACTGACTTCAAGAAATTACACGGTGAACCTCTGTAATATTGCTAACTCGTAGGGGGCGTTCGGATCGGAAATAAGCATGAATAAAGATGAGGAATACGGATCTATTCTCCGTTCAGGTGGAGGATAGGAATAAGGAGAATAAGGGGGAATAATGGTAGATAATGTGAGATAAAGATACGAATAATGGTTAAATAAGATGGAATAGTGAGGAATAATCGTACCACTGGAAATCGTGTTGGGAGGAGAATCAACCTGTTATTCCAGGGTTGATTCTCCTACCGAACACACCCTTACACCATAACTTTGGACCAGTACATGTGATAAATGGTATAAGATTACAGGGATCATGGTGTAATTGTAAAAGATTACTCGAATTTGGGTTTATTTGGACAAGATTTCAGTGGTCATGACATAATTTTTTTAAAAAAGATTTTTACACAGTGACCCTTAAAATCTTATGCAATTACAAAGCAACACGTGTTCTTTGTTACATCACATGATGGCCTCATTTTTAAGGTCATCATAAAATGAGAAACAAAAAAAAAACAACACGAGCTACCCGTGAATGCTATCCTGCATCGTTCTTTCCAAATCAACCATCAAGCTGATGTCATCTTTAATATCATCCACCGATAGGAGACGGATTCAATGTCACATATTATTCATTGCTTGTGAAAGCATGGAATTATTAAACTTTCTAGGTTCAAAATCCCCCATCCATCGTTGCTTTTCGGACGACATACGTGGCTCCAACCCACATTGTCTCTTACAATGTTTCCATTCCACAGGAAGTTCCTTCTAATTTTGTCGATGTCTTTACTATCTAGAGTAGGAGTTTAGTGGAGCTGAGAAGATGAGTCACCTGTGGGGGACAACGAGGAGTTTAATTAACAAGGCGACACAAGTAGGTGGAGATAGAATTTTTGCTTTCCAACCTTGGAGTTTTTGGTTAACTTTTCAAGCAACTAATGCCAATGTGACATGTTTAAGCAGTTTCAAGACACAGGTATGCCAATGGGAACGGTTCCTTTGCTATTACGATAGCTGCAGGGGAACCGTTCCATGGGGATGGGGATCTGGATGCACGCCAATCACAACCTATCACACACGAGCATCCTTGGATCCCCATCAGGCACACATGTGTTCTTTGTAATTACACCATGAATCCTATAATCTCACTAAAGGCGAGCAATTTTCTATCTTTCCTCGTAAAGGATTTCTGCTAGCCAAACATTGACCCAAGAAACCTGGTGGTTTACAATAAAGAAGACCGAAATCTCCGATTATGAGAGTGGCCTCTTGCTTGGAAGAGCGATCAATGCTGGTAACCCATCGGTGGTCGTGCTCTTGCCACATTCTCCAAACCATAGTTGCGAAAACCGTCCCCAGCAAGCAGCCCTAATCACAATCACAAACATGAGTTCCTTCAGTCCAAGAAAGGATGTCATCTAGCACAAGGAAAACCGATCAATCGGGGAGACCCACCACGTCCAAGCATTCCCTCCACGCAACAGTCGAAGAAGTATACTCGAAGAATAGGTCGTTCCTCGAGTCAGCGTCCATACCACAACTAAGGCAAGCTGGATTAAAGATAAGGTCGAAGTTCACAAGTCAGTCTCGTGTCGGAAGCCTATCGAGGACGATCATGTACCTGCAGTAAGAGCGCTTTGATGTCGCTTTCCTGCTCTATACTTCATTATTCCAAGAGATTTGTGGATCTTGAGCACGAATAAAACCATGCCCCTCGGACGTATTAGGGTGCAAAAGCCGTCCAATACAGAAGGATGCCATTAATTACAACCTTAAGCAATTGAAGCCATCCAACAAACGAAAGAGGTGGAGCAATTCATAGTAGTGCCCTTCTATGACAACACATATGCTCCTATATTACATCAACCAAAAGGGCAGTGCTGTGAATTTTGTAAGTATACAGATGCACAAGTGTTATCGTAAAAAAGATAGAGGTATAATTGTAATTGCAGATCTCTCATCATTAGTTTCACTTCGAAGTTATCCCCACAGCTCCTTGATCAGAATATATTGTTTTTGCTTTCCTAGATTCGTAAGCGCGGATATCAAACTGAAAGAGTGAAGTAATCCTCTCACCGGAACTTGCAGAAGAAGAGGTCGCGTAATCTTGCTAACTCTTACGCCGCAACCCTTGGACAGAAACATACATGTTAAATAGCATGAGATTACAGGGGTCACAACTCATGCCATATATTTCTTTAAAAGAAGGGGATTCTTACACTGCGATCCCTAAGGCCTTGTTCGTTTGGAGGATAAGGGGGAATGGAATAAGGGGAATAAGCCCCCAACACGGTTCCCCGTGGTACGACTATTCCCCATTATTCCATCTTATTTCACTCTTATTCCTATCTTTATCCCACCTTACCTACCGTTATTTCACCTTATTCTCCTTATTCTTATCCTCCAGCCGAACGGAGAATAGACCCTTATTCCCCTTATTCCCCATCCTTATTCCTGCTTATTCTCCTACCGAACGGGCCCTAAGTTCTTGTCCAATGACAACTAAACCCCTCTCATCCGTGTAATTGCAAAACCTTGGACATGGACTGATGGACATATGTGTTGGATAAAATGCAAGAATACCCAGAACGTGGTGTAGTTACAAAGACTATAGGAGGCTGTGGTGCAATAGGACAAAACTGTAGGGGTCATAGTTTTAAAAATTCCACTCTGTTGATTGGGTTCTATCTCTCCACTCTATCCACCACAGAAACTTCGCAAGGGATCTCAGGAAGAACACCAGTGGTAGCTGTTCTTCCCCTTCTCCTCCAAGATTGGATTTTTTCGGAATCTCCACTTCAGATTCCCACAGCTTCTCTGATCGATCTCCAGAGCTGCCCAGTTACCGGATTCTCGCCGGTTATCCAATCGATGGCGTGCACCTCTGTGGCTGCTCTTCCCTCCCTGCTCCTGCATCCCACGAATCAATCCCGACGCCCTGCCCATCTCGCCGATCTCCGCAGATACCGTGGTAATCTTCTTCTACACATAGCTCAATCAGATAAGGTTCCGGTGTCGATTGCGTTCATCGTTAAAATGACATAATTAACCTTATGGATGTGATCTATTTAATCCGACGCTGTTGTTCTCCCTTCACGGTTTTGATGACAATAATAACGATAACAACAAGATATAGCTAATCAGACACTTAACAAGACAAACCCGATCTTATGATAATTTTCTTGCATCATACAGGCAAGAGGGGCTTCGTGAGTATCGTGGCGAAGGCCGCCGGAGATAGCTCCGGCGCATCCTCCGGGAGCATTGTTAAGTTATTCCGAGACGCGGTATGCTGCAGTCTTGGTTTTCTTTTAAATCTGAATGTTAACCTGGATGCTGGAAATCTTACCGTCTATTTGCTCGAACAGTGGGGTAAATCTGAAGATCGCGTAGCTCTTATCGGTCTGGGATTCGCTGGTATCGTAGCGACTTGGGCATTGATCAACCTCGTTGAGGTAATCATCTT
Source organism: Ottelia alismoides (assembly GCA_037367405.1). Taxonomy (NCBI): domain Eukaryota; kingdom Viridiplantae; phylum Streptophyta; class Magnoliopsida; order Alismatales; family Hydrocharitaceae; genus Ottelia; species Ottelia alismoides. The sequence goes on from JAZKJV010000826.1 coordinate 19,556, forward strand.
CATTTCGACCATTGAAAGCCGACATTTCGTAAATGAAAAATGGAGCTTAGCTGAATGTATATGATTGGGAACTTAACTGGATGTATCGCTTCTCTTGCAGGCCATCGACAGGCTTCCTTTCGTCCCGAGCGCCCTTGAGTTCATCGGAATTCTGTTCTCCTGGGTCTGTATTCTTATACTTCACTTCATACATTTTCAGGAAATAACATCTCGTATTCTTATGCTGTTTTTCTCCTTTTCGCAGTGGTTCGTATACCGGTATCTCCTGTTCAAGCCCGACAGGTTAGAAATCTTCCAATCTCACGTATACTGCATCGCTGTAATTAGTCTGGTGTGCACAGACTCTCATCGTATTAGTTGGATTGGATGACACGTGGTGTCGCAGACTAGTCGTCATGTCGAATGGTTGATCAGGTCGATCGATGCATCTAAATTATGTCGGATTCGATCGATCGGATCAACCGATCAGTCACTTGATTTCGTGTTTGCAAACATCGTCCGTGATATTTACATTCAGTAGGATTATCGAGAATAATTGTGAGAATGATTATGCAGAGTTAAACACGACTACTTTTGTTGTCCGTTGCTCGCAGGAAGGAGCTTGTCGAGAACCTCAAGAGTTCGCTTTCGGACGTACTAGGCAAGTGAAAAACTGCTGCGAAGGACGGGCAGGGAGAACGAGCAGACAGATTGTGCAGACAGATGGATCATGCTTCTTTTCTTCTCTCGAACTTTTTTTCTCTATGCGACCATGCTGAAGTGCATTTTGTAAACATCGGTTTCCTGGATGGAAATGAAACACACGAGCGAATGGATGTAGCTGTTATCATATCCTGATCCTTTTCTGAGTCTGATATGGATGTTGATTTCATATGGATGTTTATACTATAAAACTATAACTCCAAAATTCGTATAGGATTGAAAACAAATATTCGCGATCTGGATATGGGTTTCGATGGATGGATATGGATTGTTATCCTGCAAATAGTACATAAAATCTCATAGCTATTCATCGTTAAAGGCGAACTTCTTATAATAAAATGTATATGGACATTGTGAAACATTTTTTAGAGCAAGGAGCAAACGATGGACGGCCATAAGAACTCAAACAGAAGGGTTCTTTCAAACTGGAGCAACCAAAGCCCTTAGTAATCCCCAAGACTTCTTAAGCAGGGAACGGATTGCCTGCTGTAATACAGCAGGTGCTGTATTACAGGGGATCGGACTGCCCTCCTAGGAGGCCGGAGATAGTCGTCCCCCTATGAGGGCCGTCCGATCCCCATCGGACAGTCCCCTGTAATACAGCGCCTGCTGTATTACAGCAGACGATCCTCTCGCTCTTAAGCAATGTTGGCGTGGAAAAAAGCAGGCCAGTCATCTTGGCCGAGAGACCTGTTAAGATGAAAGCATCCAATAATCAACAAATTTAGGACGGAAATTTCCGAGAAGGGAAGCAATGCAGTACTACAAGAATTTGGGAAAACAAAGTATGTTACAATGTTCCTTCCAACAGATTCCAAACAACGTAAAAAATTTCAAGGGAGAGATCTGTATGGGCGAGGTTATTCGCCAAGATACTGTAAGCATCGTGGCCGTGGAGGAGGGCAGACAAGAGAGGACTGAACTTATGAAGTCAAGTGAGGTGAGGAAATGATCAACAGAGTCCCCGTTTTGCAAGCAAAGAGAACATCTACTTGGAGGTTGTATTGTTAAGAAGAAGCCAAACAAAATGAGAAAGTGTTTGATATAAACTGACGAGATGACGAGAGGCGGGGCTAGAAGATATATCATGAGGCAGGATATGAACACACAAGAATGTGTGATAACATAAAAAATACCACTTCCTATCATAGTTTATCTTGATCGATGTGCCATGTCTCGATCTTCGCATTGATGCCCATCTAAGAGATCGATGCTTCCACATGTGCAACATATTTCCATATATGATTGGTCGAAATAGAAAAGTTGTATCACCTCAACATAGTCCCACATTAAATACTCATAAAGCGTAACATCCCAAACAAAGTCATATACATAAATCACACGAAGTGTGCGGGAGGTTATAAGTAGGGGAGAATACTACTTTTTTATGATTAAGTGGGGGAGGGAGGGGTTGGACCCTAGTCATTATGATGTGTTTGGTTGGAGAATAGCCCCAAGAATAAGGGCGATATTCCCCTTCCATCCCCTCTCCTTCCTCGTACGATTATTTCTCTCCACACCCCTTTATTCCATCTTAATTCACCCTTATTCATATCTTCATTCCACCTTATTCCTATCCTTCCAACCGAATATGAATAGTACCTTATTCCAGCTTATTCCTCACCCCTATTCCTGCTTACTCTCGAACCGAACACACCCTAAGTAGGAGCTCATTGCTTCTACCACCAGACCATATGGTGGGTTCTGGGAAAAAACTACTTGACAGTTTGGGTTTAAGAAATTTGTGTAGCTGTCAACAAGTTCAATCGGATCTAAATCCAACAAGTTGTTAGGGTAAGTTTTCCTCGATGTTTCTAATACAAAGATATGGCAAATTAGGCATCTTCACATTGAAGAGATTAAGGATTTCTGATTGGATGAAATTTGATACCTTATAATAATATCTAACATTATCGTTCCAAATTAAAATAAATAGACACTGAAGATCACTTAATATAACTATAGTTGGCTAAACCATGAACAGGAGTAAGTCTGCATCTACCTTCTACTCCAGAGTAGAGTTCTTTCAGAAAGAAATCTGTGAAAAAATGTGAATATTATATAAATTACTATAGTATATGGATCATAGTTGAAAAAATAAATTAACGACGAATGCCGATGTGAGCCAGCAAATGGTAACTGCGAATATTGACTGAACGAACTTAATAGACATCTGGCAATCAACCGGCTGCAGAAGTAAGGAGCGCCATACCTTGCTGGTTTCCCATTTCGAGACTAATCCTTCGCTGAAAAAGCTCTTATCGAATGCGGCAACTGCGGTTACAGATTCCCGTATTTTACCGTCTGTTGAAGGATATTTGTTGAATACTTGTGTACTGTGGCTTGGTGAGCAAGGATCGGGATTTTTGACAGATGCACGGCTTACCCCTGGAACAAGAAACCAAGCCGCATGTTACATTCAGGTAAAACCGGGGATTCGAGTCCTATCTTATTACTGAATTTGTTGTTAGAAAGTAAAGAAACTATAAACCTGAGATTGGTCCGTATACATTGAAGAAGAAAAAGATAAACCGAGGGTAACAGTAAATAAGATATCCAAGCACCAACTGCAATCCTAGTTATCTATGTCTATATGAGTCAATGCATATATCAATATGCTTCAGAATTGCAGGGATAATATTTTTCCATGGAAAAAAATGTCATACTATTAGAACAAGGCTATTCATGTGCATGCATGCTATGCTAGGAATATATGGAAAAAAAGATAAAAAGAGAATAACATAGATATGTTGCTAATGTGGTATAAAGTCGAAGACATTTCAATGTTGTGGTAGTTGAGCAACATGTCTTCCTCCTGAAGGACTAAGTTTGGAATCCGAGAAATCTCCGTTTTCTAAAAAATAAGTCTAATGCAAAATAAAGTATCGAGCACAAGATGCACGCAAAACAGTGTACTGATTGGGGATATCGGTCAAGAGAATTCCCCTTAGAAGTCCACTGCGAGCTTTTCCGTTCGCTTGCTCTCTCTCGCAGGCCTCTATCTCGACATGGATGAATACGTGCAACGTATTAAGACAGTACCAACTCTTCTACTTCAAACTAAAATGATCAAGAAGGAATAAAGCTGACAAGCATTTTCATAGAAACCGTTCTCACCAGAACAGCAAAAAAACTGAATCAAAAGGGATCCTGGATCTGATAGGCAGAACTAGAGTTTTTTCTCTAACATTCCAACTTCCATGTATATGTATCCGAGTTACAGATCCATCTCCCAAATCCGAAAAACCGATAAAACCCCAAGAATTCAACATTCATAATGTAGCATGCATGTAAAAGAATAACCTTGAGTTGAGGATTCTAATATTGGAGATGGAATAGCATGAACTCAGCAATTCAAAATCCTATTGACATATGCCATACATGATATAGAAATAGATATTAGCTAAGATTGCATTTTTTGATACTGTGGTTCATTTCTGTTCTAGTCATCTCTGTTTAATTGCAAAACAAAATCACATGCATCAATAAATGTACACAAAAGCTTAGAATGAAAAATTACTTTCTTACTGCTGTCGGTGTCCCCATTCAAGTTCTTGTAGGAGATTCCTGAGCATCAATGAACACAATATTAGAAAAGAATATAAAGCTGAAAGGACCTCGCTTCTTGTTACCTTTCATACTTCCACGAATTATGAAGTTCTTCAGCCACCTGTGAACGTCCAACAAGATGCACTTTTCTTGTTCCAAGTAAAAATCTGACATGTTTTGGCATTGCTGTAATCTTGAAGAGCTGCGGGGATTCTTAAATGTAGGCGCAATGAGTGTAGACTCTTGCTCGTCGCACATTAGGGCACGTGTTGTTGGGGAGAGGGATCTTCCGTCATTCAAAACATCTGAAAGGTCCGTTGCACCTTCTTGTCTTCTGGATTGTAAAATGTTCACCCTATTAGAGTGGATGATGTTTGATGCATCAGGAAAGCTATGTTCTTTTTGGAGCGATTTCGACTCCCATGTAGATGAAGCAAGGGAAACTTCGTCAAGGTTTGGCCTATCCATTATGCTCTTCTGAAGGCCTTTCCCATCTAAAAATGTGAATCACGTCAAAACTGCATGCCACGAAAGCGAATTGTTGGTTGTAACAAATGACTACAAAAATACTATCTGAAACAATACTAAGATAATACTTGGACTGACTTTTACCATCAATGGAGAACGACTATACTTGACTGAACATGAAGCCTCTAGCGAGAGCAAGGTGCATGGTTTCGAATGCTAGCCTTGATAGGACCTTCTAGGATGAAACTATGAGTACATCTTACTAGTAAATCCGGATCATGCATCCTCTATCGACTACAAAACACCCATTGAAGTATGGTCTTGTAATCGCGCTGACAATTTTGTCTTACGTGTCTTTGGTTGTGTTGCATATTATCATGCTAATGAAACATTATGTTCACAAAGGCAGTTCCAGGAAGCAAGTTTAAATATTGCTTGGACTTGCTTAATGTCGATTATTTGCAGCAACCCCGTGGAGGGGAAAGCGGCAGTGTAGTTTAGCTATTGTTTAAAAAACTATCCTCGAGGCGAGACGATCCTATTTAACCTCAAGGCATGCACCTCGATCCAGCCCAGTGAGGCGTCCGCCTCAGGTGGTCGAGGTGTAGCCTCCAGGCGTTCCGCCTCGAGGCGGTCGAGGCGTTTTTGCTTTTTTAAAGCATTTTTTATGATTTTAATGGTTTACTTGGTAGTTTGAGAAGGTATAAATATTAACTTGCTTAGGATAATGATTATACAAGATAAATGCATAAATCTTGTTTCTTTCGTGCCCATAACTTCCTATTTACTATTAATTATGTCCAATTATTTCAACAAACTCTTACTATTTCACTCTTAATGAATGGATTCATAAATATCAAATCCAACAATACTCGTAAAATTAACGAGCCTTGCAACATATCAAGCAAAATGAAATAGACACATAACATAAAGGGATTTTATCAGTTGTGCCTCTCTGAGATATCGCAATATCAGTTATGCCCCTATCTTTTTGGTAATATCAGTTGTGCCCCCGACTTCTTGCCAATATTTCACTTGTGCCCCTCAGAGGGGCATAACTGATAATAATCTTTTATCAGTTATGCCCCTCTGAGGGACACAAGTGAAATATTGGCAAGAAGTCGGGGGCACAACTGATATTACCAAAAAGATAGGAGCATAACTGATATTGAGATATCTCGGAGGGGCACAACTGATAAAAACCCTAACATAAATTTCTTCAACTATATTTAATTGTGCTTTTAATTAGAACAATATTTCAAAGATTTGCTCGAAATAGATAGGATTCACAGTTTCTCGTACGGCTATATATTATATGTTAGGCACATAAGATAAATTTCTTCAACGTATATTTATTCATACTTTTAATTACAACAATATTTCAAAGATAGATATGTATTTTTTTAATTCTTTCAAAATATTTATTGCCAATGAATTCTTTTTTGATTGGATGAAAATGTGTAGAAAGGGATATGATGTTCTATTTTCTATTTTGGAGTTCTTATATCTATTATTTCATCATATCTTATTGTGTTAAGTATTATATGCTGGTCGAGAACATATACTTACATTGACATATATATACTTATAGTTTTATGCATTATTTTCTCTATAAACCGTGGCTTACGCCTCGACCACCTCTAGACTATCTCGCCTCGATTCTGATGAAAACGTCTCATTTCGCCTTCCATTGTTTCAAACCTTGAGTTTAGCAGTTGGTGTTCTGCTAATCGATAATTCAATTCAAAGTTGAGATTGTTGATATGCCTTGAATTCTAATTGTTGAGGGAAAAGAAGTTGTTATTCCATATAGTGCCCAAGGAGTCTCATATATAGGAGAGAGAAACCCTAATGGGTAAATTATATAGAGATGACAGAGAAATAAATAAATAGAGAAAAAAGTAACATAAAATCTCCCAACAATCCCCCTCAAGCTAGAGGATAAATGTATTATATCATGCTCAGCTTGAAACTGCATCTCTGAAATGGTCCTCAGGCAAGAGCCTTGATAAATACATCCGTCATCTGATCTCCTGAACTAACATGAGATGTGGTGATAAACCTCTTTTGAATCGTATCAAGGGTGTAGGGACAATCCACTTCGATATGTTTAGTTCTCGTGAAAGGCTGAATTATTTGCATAAAGAGAGCTTCCCGATTGTCACACAACAACTACAAGGAGAGAGGTACATCGATGCCCAGATCAGAAAGAATAAACCTGACCCACATCATGTCAGTATTACACTGCGCCATGACCTTATATTCAGATTCAACAGTGGATCTCGCTAAAACTATTTGTTTCTTGCTTTTCCATGATACAAGAGAGTTTCCCACAAATACACCAAATCCTAAGGTAGATTTCCTTTAGTTGGGGCAACCAACATAATATGTATATGCACAAGCTGTGATAGACAGTGAAGTTCCTCTGTTAGATAATAGACATGTGCCTAGAGAAGACTTCAAGTATCTCAAAATCATGTACACTGCATCCCAATGCACATGTCTTGGTTGCTCCATAAACTAGCTGACCTTGCTTACTGCAAAAGAGATGGCAAGTCTGGTAATTGTAACATAGAGAATCTTCTCAACCATCTCTTTATATCTTCTTTTATATACCTCCTCAGTAGTTTCATCATGCAATTTTATATGTGGATCCATAGGTGTGAAGGTCGGTCTACAACCTGTCATCCTTGTTTCTGAAAGAAAGTTGGTTACGTACTCTCTTTCGACCATGACAAGGCTCTGCTTGTTTTTAATAAATTCCAGGCACAAAAAGTAGCACAGTCGATGCAATCTTCGATGATAAATTATTATCCCAAAAAGTTCTTGGCCAAAGTAATACCCTGAATATCATCTCCAACAATAATAATATCATCGACATACACCAAGATGACAACAATATCTCGCGTCCTCTGAACAAATGGAATGATATGCAGTTGACTATATAAACTATTTTGTTCAATCAAATCTGACAGCATCTGAAACCAGGTCCTGGGGCTGTGCTTAAGGCTATAGATAGCCTTACGGAGCCAACATACATACTCCCCTTGAATATAAACCTCTTCATGGAAATCACCATATAGAAAAGCATTATTAACATCAAGCTAGAATAAAGGCCCATCACGTACCACAACTTACAGCGGAATCCGAAAGTGTGTAATGTCGAGCAAGTAGAGAAATGTATCGATGTAATCTACCCCATAAGTAGGTGTGAAACCTCCGGCCACCAAATGGGCCTTGTACCGGTCTACAGAATTGTCCACTATGTGTTTGACAATGAATACCCATTTGCAGCTCACAACAGATGCTCCTTTTGGAGCAGAAACAAGAGTCCATGTCCCACGAGACTAGAGTGCAACCATCTCTTCCTCCATAACAAGGCATCAGTGACTCTCCTTGAGGGTATCCTGGTATGTATGTGGGATTTTAATAGTATATAATCCCACAACAAACCTCCTGAAATAATTTAAAAGTCATGCCAAAGACATGTGTCTAGCGAGGGGGTATCTCGCACATGTACGTTTGCCTTTATATCTGGCAATGGGCCACCCTAGATCATTCTCCAGTGGTGGTCCTATCTTATCATGTATATTTTCATGTTCATCCTGTAAATGTTCTTGTTCACCATTTAAACTACCAGGGCTATCAGTTGAAATCATTTTTTTGGAATTTACATAAGACGTGCTGGATGTTGGGGAAGGCATTGGAGCTTGGAGAATAAGTTGAGGTGCATGTGTAGGAGGTGGTGGAAGAACTACCTCGTCCCCAGACTCGGGACTCAACCTGTCTCTTGTAGGAGTGAAGTACATGATGGACTCGATGATAGTAACATCTGGACTAACATAATATTTTTCCTGTACAAAATCAAAACATCTATAACCATTTTAAGTACCCAACAAACATACATTTGACAGCTCTAGGAGCGAGCTTGTCACGATCTGGATGAATGTTGACAAATGCCACACAACCAGAGACCCGTAATGTAAGAGAGAAAAGGTCCTTCTCAGGAAATGCAAGAGAGAAGGATGTCTTTTTTCCCAGAATGGTAGATGACATCCGATTGATGAGGTAACATGCTGGCATCACATCATCATCCCAGAAGAAATGGGGAGCTCGACTATGTATGATAAGAGTCCTGGTAATGTCCAGAAAGTGATGATGTTTGCTTTCAGAAACACCATTTTGTTGTGAAGTGCACGAAGTTTGATAAATAATGCCACGTGAACTGAAAATTTTGGATTGTCAAATAATACAGAACTCCAGAGCATTATCGAAATGGGTATATTTAATAGATGAGAAAAGATTTTTCATTTCAAACACAAAATTCTGAATCATAGAATAGACATCACACTTATTCTTTAACAAAAAGATCCCATGACAATTTGGAAAATCATCCACAAAAACCAAATAATACATGTGTCCCTAATGATCTGGGATACGACTCAGATCCCACATATCAGAAAGGAAAAGCTCAAAAGGACTCTGACTACTATGACCTTGACAACTTGGAAAGCTAGAACGATGATGCTTTCCATCTTGACATGGTTCACACTGAAAGTGGACTTAAGCGAAATGTCAGTAATGAGACTGTTGGAGTATATGCATCATATGTAAGAAGGGTAAATGGATCATTCCAAGATCCATTTACCACATCCAGTTGCTTAGTCCCACATTTACCAATTGTGAGATGTGGAGACTCAGTGAGGGCTATATAAGAAGCCCCTCACCCTCTATATCCAGTGAGAAAGTGCAATGAACACATCAACCCTTTGAGGTGTTCTCACGTGGTTTCATCCGCTCCTCAGGGAGTAGGGTTTCACGTTAAATACCACATTCTCAAATTTCTTTATTCTATGCATTTTTATTTTCTAGCATGGTATCAGACCGGGGTTCGACTCTCGAGGTTTCATTCGAGATTCGATTTTGGCGTTTTTTATTCTTAAATATCATCCGTGTTCATATATGGTTTGAAATTTGAGTTTAGTTACAGGATTTTTCAAAACCCTAGATTTTCCAGGAGCAACCTTCGTGCAAGGCTTCGCATCATCTGATCACACAAGCATCTCTCTCCAGGCCACATCACAGGCGGTTGCATCTCCTTCAGCAGCCTCGTGCGCCTCCAGGCAGAGGCATCACCTTCCCTGCGGCTACTGCTCCTCTCTCTCTCTCTCTCTCTCTCTCTCTCTAGGCCGCGCACAAACCTCCAGATCTCGACGCGATTCCTCCTCTCCTCCTCTCTTCAATTCGTGCAGGCAGCGCGAGCTCTTACAGCTCCTCCAGGCAGAGGTTCCTTCTCCAAGCACCGTAGATCTGGTGCCTCTCTGACACTGCTCCAAGAGGGGGCAACTCAAAGCAGTCGCATCCCCAAGAGGCGCCGCCCACCCTCTAGTCGCGTGTATCCAAGCGGAGAACCCCAGGCATGCATCTCCTTGCCGTGACTATGGACTCAAAGCTAGTCAAAATCATGGTCAAGTAATATGCAAATGCAAGTGCTGAAGCAAATACATCGTAACAGCCGAAGCCGTGATACTTCTTTAATATATGCAAGTGCAGCAGCAAATTCATATCATCTTGCGGATGAAGACAAAACAAGCTTCTCTGACTGAGACAAAAAGCTTCTAGAAGTTACCAGAACTCTTGGCAATCTTTTGTGATTGCAGAACCCAATGGCTGCAGAGCTCCTTCACTTCGTTTGGTTGAATAACTTCGGCTAGAAGTGGTCTTAACAATAAAAAATAACAGTTAGCAAATTGTTTGGAGCAAGTTAGCAGGAGAAATTCTGCTAGTGTTAGTAAAATTACCTGAGAGTGACTTTTGAAGATTCCAGCCCTGTAGAGGAGCTAATGGCTACAGATGTATTCTGCTCACTAACCTGCTAAGTGAAAAATGGTTAAGTAAGATAAGAGGTGAAAATTGCTTGTTTTGTTTCACAATACCTGCATCCATAAGAGTAAATCATGAAAAAAACTGCACTTGTGCTCCTTCTCCCTCGTATTAGAAGAATAAAAGAGGACATAATGCATTTATAGGTGAACAGAATAGTTTACTTCCGTGCATGATTAAGTGATCTTCCCCTAACTTTACTACTACAAAGTTTTCTACTACATCCTAACTAACCAAATAAGAAAACTAGAAAGTAAAACAACTTCAATAAGAGTATGCATACAAATCATCCAGTGCACATCTCAGTGTCACCACCCTAAAGACTCACCCAATGTGAAATTATCATTGTAGATGTCACAGTGATAACATATTTTCTGTTTCTAAATTGTTTCTATGTTTGTTATTTCTATTTGCAACCCTTCTATATTTAGGAATCTCGCTGAGGACTATTGATATGCCTTGAATCCTAACCATCTGACCCAGGTTGAAGAATCGTCGTACGCATCCCCCTCTTGCCGTACTATATACCCCAACAAGATGAGGGTCTCGCTAGTTATGGCTCTCAATATTTGGGTATTTGGATCCGTCTGTATCGAGTATCTTAGGGTTAGGCTCTCAATATCCTATTGCAGAGAAGAGAGACGAATGAGATATCTATTCCATGAAAATATGCTCTGGACTTATTAGAGGACTGTGGCATGTTGGGATGCAAGCCTGCTACTAATCCTATTGAGGCAAATCATAAACTGAATAAAGATGATAGTGACCTTCTTGATGATGCAGGAAAGGGTAGGTATCAAAGGTTGGTGGGAAAATTGATCTATCGCACCCTTACTAGGCCGGACATTACATATGGTATACATGTGGTGAGTCAATTTATGCGTGCTCCTACCACTTCTCATGCTAATGCAGTAAATAGAATTCTATGCTACATAAAAGGATCGTCAGGAAAAGGTCTTATGTTCAAGAAAAATCCCGAAGTCACTACAGAAGGATATCCTGATGCTGACTGGATTGGCTCCGTTGATGATAGAAGATCCACATCAGGTTATGCAGTATATCTATGCGGAAATTTGGTTATTTGTAGAAGTAAGAAGCAGAATGTGGTTTCAAGATAAAGTGTTGAAGCATAATACCGGGCTCTTGCCAATGGTGTTATAGAAATTCTATGGTTAAAAATTCTGCTCCATGACTTGGGCATCAAGTTTAGTATGCCAATGAAGATGTTTTGTGACAACAAAGCCGCAATAAACTTGACCAACAATCCTGTAATGCATGACAGAATGAAGCATTTGGAGATTGATAGACACTTCATTCGTGAGAAGATTGAGGATGGTCTGTTGTGTCTTCCATACCTGAAGTCTACTGATCAGGTTGTTGATCTCTTTACAAAGGGTTGTCTACGGTACAAGTTGAGTTGAATGTAGGCAAGTTGGGCATGGTGGACATGTATGTCCAACTTGAGGGGGGGTGTTGAGTTTATACTTATATGAGTAAACGGATCTTTGGATGAGGGATCGTTTACCCATCCTTCTCTATATTTTGTACTCATCCCTCATTGAAAAATTATCTTAGTGAAGAGAGCCCTAATCTCTAGTGAGGGAGATTAGGGGTTGAGAGTCCCCGTGGTTTTTCCTCTCCGTAGGGTTTTCCACGTAAATCTGTATCTCCATATTTGTATGTGCTTTGTGCATTTGATTCTAACACAGCCAAAGCATCTCGATGACCCCATTTGCAATAGCATGATACTCCAGTTTAGTGCTAGATCTGACACAAACAGAATGTTTCTTGCTTTGCCAAATAATGAGATTTCCTCCCATGTAGATACAATAACCTGAAGTGGATCTCTTATCATCAACAGAACCCACCCAATCAGCATCATTATGGCCTTCAATATTCAAATTTATTTCTCCAAAAAATTAATCATTTCCCTGAGTATTTCTCGATATACTTGAGAATACATGAACCAACCTCCATATAAGTATGAGAGGGAGTATGCATGAATTGACTGACCACATTTACAGCATAAGCAATACCTGGCCTTGTAAGAGTAAGATAAATCACTTTACCAACAAATCTTTGATAACATGTTTTTATCAAGGACATGCAAGGCATCATGAAGAAGGAAACGATCAATTATAGAAATAGTGCCCTTTTCGGCAACGGTGGCGAGAGATCCATCAGGAACAATAACTTTGACCTTTCCGAAGGATAATTTGTACTTGTGAAATTTTTTGGATCACCTGTCACATGATCATAAGCACCACTATCAATGATCCACTCGAAAGAGGTAGAAACATTACCATCAATTTTCTTTGTTGTAAGGGCTTGAATGTTCTTTCGAGTATCCACGGTACTCGAGTCCTCAATCAAAATCTTTTATATGATCGAGAGAAACCTTTCTATCTTCACCAACAAAAGGGATAGGTGGATTACCAACAACAGCAACGATCAGCTTCCCTTTGTTTGTGGAAGTAAGGATGGGCACATTGATTCGTCTGAAAATAAGCTTGTTTTTTTTCAAGGTATAGTAACCAACAACTATCATTTGTGAGACCAAATCATTTGCAGTAAATACATTTTCCACTCATTTTTCAGAGTATCATACGTACGACTGACAAAGACTGAGTGTTCAACATGCTTGTCATTCATAAGTAACAAACGATGCTCTTCTGCAAGAACTTTATTGTACCAGAGTTAAGCAATTGACTTCTAACATTTTTAAACACATGACTTAAACTCCTAAGGAAAGTATATATAATAATTCCCCTACATGCTTCCACAAAATCTCAGCATCACGAGGACATTTCCAATTTTCTTCGAAGTAATAATCAATAACATCACATTTAGATTTCAACAAGGCATAGTAAGCAAAAACAAACAAATCCCCTTGATGAAGATTATTTATTTCTCTCTTCAACTGATAATTTTCCATATCTTGTTGTCTCTGACCATACATGCTCTCAAGAGTTTGCCACATCTCCTGAGGAGTCTTCCATCGAAGAATCAAGTTTTGAACATCGACGGACATAGTGTTAACAATCCAAATCTTATCAAGATTATCTTCTGTATACCAAGCTTCCCAATCCCCATCCTCTGATGCAGGTTGTTCCTTTTTACTGGTAATGTAACCAACCTTGCCACGAGCGGCAAATGCCATCTCCATTACCACAGACCATGTAGCATAATTATCCCGAATAAGTTTAATAGTGGTGATGTAGACGGAGAACTTTTCAGTTTTGTTGTACATGCGTGCATTACCTTTCCCTCAGCCATGGATGGGGAAAAAACCATGAGCACACCACAAGAAAATGATACCAAACAGAGATCAAAAATTTTGTGGACAGAGCACAACCACAAGCAGAGCAAACTATAGTAGTAGAGGAACAAGAGATGAGGATGCAAACCTTAAATAACTGGAAGAACATGACAACAACTGAAGTATGTGTTTGCGTGAGAAGAAATATAACATCGGAAGTCTACCAACACACTTTCTCAAAAAAAGTCTACCAACACAGCAACTTCAACCCTTTCAAATGGTAGAAGCAAGGTGCGGCCACGGTCATAAAAAAAAACACAAGAAGCAACTACAACCACCTAGAACAAGGTGCAACCATAGCAACTTCAAGCCTTTCAAACCGTAGCAACAATACCAAAGGGAAAACAAGAACACAACAACAGGCGCAGCAGCAAGAACGAGCTACCTCCAAGGGATGGAGCCTAGGGCACAAATCCAAGATCAATAGCAATGCCCGATACCATGTTAAACAAATCACCTAAGAAGACACAAGGGATTACATGGAAACCTCTCAAATTGAGAATGAAAACAACAAAGAGGTTGAAGCCTATATGCCCTAACTCCTAAACGGTGAGGGTTTTCACTATATGCCTTTTTCAGTGGGGTGAGTTACATATATAAGAAGTGGGGTAAATGGGTCCTCACCCAAGATATATTTACCCAAATACATGTAACATTGACATTATGTATTCACTATTTGTAAATGTATAGTTTCAAGGAAGGCAATTTTGCAGCATACCATGGCCTTATCTACTATGAAAGCATAATACATGGAGACAATCGAAAGAATATGGAAAGAAATTGGGTTGAGAGAATTATTTGATGGGATCAATCTAGGTCAGAAGATTGTTGTCAACCACTATAATCATCAGAGTGTCATACATTTGGCAAAGGACCTGCTACACCATGAAAGAACAAAGCACATTAATGTCTGCTACCGCTTCATTATAGAGACAGTCACGGATGGCAACATTTAGTTGAAGAAGATCATCGGGAAATCGAGCAGATATGATGACTAAGCCAGTTTTACTAACCAAGTTCACAACATGATATCGGGAAATTGAGAATGAAAACAACACATTTTTATTTATGAGTGCCGCCTTTGATAAATAGAGTGTTCTTGCTACTTCCAGGAGGGGTTCAAGGAAAGGTGGGGATTTGTTGATTATCTTTTGAAGACTCAAATCGTTTATGATATACATTATGTAAATGGATCTTGGATGACCCCAAGTACGGATTTTTAGGATCCGTTGAGGATCCATTAACCGTGTACCCCTACATATATATATATATATATATTTCAAGGTAAAGCGTGGGTCATCTGAGAGTCTCATTCTCCAAGAGCATCGCCTCCTAGGGTTTTTGTAACCTGTATTTTAATTTTCATCATAGTGAAACTTCTTTTTGCATGTGGTTTTCCCCACTACACCAGTGGGATTTTTCCACGTAAATCGTGTGTTCTCCTTGGATTGCTTGATTATTTCCGTGCTTAGATTGTTCAGCTACAAAGGAAGAAATATGTCCTCAGAGAAATGCATCTTTGTCATATGTGTGCTGAGAGGATTTCATTAATTAGATTTCACTTATCGACAAGTTTGAGCCTTCCAAGGTGGCTCGGTTTTGTTGGGAATCAGACACAAATGACTTTTTTGCCCTTTGTGACTATAGATGAATCTAAGACACAAGGACCCCATTAAGGTTAATATCTTGATTTAATCGACGCGATCCTGTTGGAGTATTCGTGTATGCGCCATATTGTGTTCTAGCAGGGTAAATGGATCCTGGAGGAGATCCATTTACCCCATCCAGTGTTTAGTCCCACATCATCCAGTGGTGGGACTTGGAGGCTCTGGAGAGGCTATATAAGGAGCCCCAGACCTCCTGTATCCATTGAGAAAAAGCAATGAAGCATATGCCCCTTTGAGGGCTTCTCCCATGGTTTCATCCCGCTCCTCACGGAGTAGGGTTCCACGTAAAATCCCGTTCTTATTATTGTTCTTTATCTTTTCCATGTTTATGCTTCTGCTTCCGATTTTCTAACATGGTATCAGAGCGGGTCGATTCTCGAGGTCTTTTGTATTCTTTATTTTGTTCGAGACTCGATTGATTTTAAAGATCCAGTTATTGCTTGAAGATTATTTTTTTTATAGAGTGATTTGTTCAAGTCAAAGTTCTAGGGTTTCCAGTGTGAAACCCTAATTTTTGCAAGAAGATTAGGTATTTCTGAAGATCCGAAGCCTTTCAGATCTCGCGGCGCGATGCCTTCCATCCAGCGCCTTCACGCGGCGGTACGACACCGTGCGCCCCATCAGGCTTCCCTTGTCGCAGCGGCTATTCCAGACCTTGCCGCAACAGAAGACGGCGGTCAATCCAACATAAGGCGGCAGCCCTGCGCTCCAATCACCAGGCGGCACCCTCCAGGCCGCACTCCGCCCTGTTCAAAGGCGGCACCGCTCCAAGCAGCAACCCTAAAAGGGATTGGCGGCACTGACCTCCCTTCCTCACGGATCTCAAAGGCGGCGAGCCCCCAGGTCGATCATCCCTGAGCGACGATTCCACCTCCCAGTACAGGCGAAACCCGCGTGGATCGCCGCCTCAGGCGATGAACCATCGTAAGGCGCAACTCAGGCGTGAAGGCGGCGAACCCCCATCCCAGGCGCGAGGCGGCGAACCCCCATCCCAGGCGCGAGGCAACGCCATCCTCCATCCTCCAAGCGATGCAGAAGTCTCGCTCTCCTCCAAGCGTAGACCCGTGCGCAGCAGGCGGTGATGAAGCCGCGAACTCCAATGCACGCGCGGGCGACAGAACTCCAGCACCGTGCGATCGCATCTTCTTCCCCTTTGGCGCAACCCCCAGGTCGGTAGCTCCTCAATCTCCATCGTTAAGACCCGATGGCCCCTTACGCGATATTAGATGGGTTCTGGGAACCCTAGTGGCGATGAGTAAAAGACCCGATGGCCCTTACTATAAAAGGGAAAAGGCAGCCGGTTGTATTTATTTAAAAAAATTTTGGGGGGGAGCTGCGTATTAAAAAAAAAGGAATGACCATTTGGGCCCAGCTTGTTGAGCCAAGTTATCAAAAAAAAAGAAAAAAAAAAAAGAAAAGGCGCGTGCAATAAATAAAGAGAGGAAAGAGCCGCACGTATTCCAAAAAAAACTTTGATTGAAAGCCGAAAAAAAGGTGAAACGACTTTTAAAAAATGTTTTCAAAAAAAATGATGACGGCTTAAAAAAAATTAAAAATGAAAAGCCACAAGTATGTTTTGTTTTCCCCATTATTGTTGTCTTCTCCCAACATTGTCGATGTTTTCCGACAAGTATGGGAGAAAGGGGGAGTATATGTGTAGAGTCACAGGTCATGTTCCAGATTGCAGATTCTCCAGACCAGACAATTTTAGACTCTACAAGTTTTTCAGATGCGCAACTTTCAGACTCGACGTTCAGATTCCGAGTCCACAGTGTGATGCGCAGGTTCAGACTCGACGATTGATGTTCCGAGTCCTCAGTTTCAGACACGCATATGATTGCAGTCATTTTCAGATGAGCATATGTTGCCATCATTGTCAGCGGTCCCCATCATTCTTCTTGTTGTCAGGCCAGAGTTTTCATGTGAGCCATAGGGACTCCAGAGCAGAGGACCATTCCCTTGAGGGCAAGGGTTTTCATGTGGTATCATAGGTACACCAGAGCAGTGCACCATTCTCTGAGCCAGATGGGAGAGACCCAGTTCTCCGATGAGGAGACTTCAGGCGCAGTTTCAGACTCGATGGTCAGATTCCGAGTCTTCAGTCGACTCACACTCCAACCCGTTCGTCCTCCTCACCTGCACGGCATGAGAAGCAACGTCCTCGACTGCAGCATGTGCACGTTGGGTTGATATTGTCCGTAGTGTCCTGTAGCGTTGAGTTGAGTCTCTTTATGTTTGTCCAAGCTGAGCATTGCATGCTCCAGCTTGAGGGGGAGTGTTGGAGTATTCGTGTATGCGCCATATTGTGTTGTAGCAGGGTAAATGGATCTTGGAGGAGATCCATTTACCCCATCCAGTGTTTAGTCCCATATTGTCCAGTGGTGGGACTTGGAGGCTCTGGAGAGGCTATATAAGGAGCCCCAGACCTCCTGTATCCATTGAGAAAAAGTAATGAAGCATATGCCCCTTTGAGGGCTTCTCCGTGGTTTCATCCCGCTCCTCACGGAGAGGGTTCCACGTAAAAATCCCGTTCTTATTATTGTTATTTACCTTTTCCATGTTTACGCTTCCGCTTCCGATTTTCTAACAGGCGAGGAGGATATTAAGAATCTAATATACCTATGTCTCTCACGAAGGAGGTTTGGAAGCAGTTTAACATACCATGGCCTGATTCATCAAAGGTAGAGTTCAGGCAATTTTTTTGGAGGGTAAACAAGTTAGGAACAATACTATCTTTGTTAGAAGGCATTATCGGTCAAGAAGATAACTTGGGATAACCTAAGAAATTTGGCTTTTGCGAAACGAAAAGATTTCTGGTCCGCTAGGCTGTATCTGGAAAACATTATGTACTTGAGGTCACATTTCTTGAGTTCTTGCAGTGGGAATATGTATGATTTTTTCTTGTAATGTCACCCTTGTAACTAATCCTGATTTCATTGAAGAATTTTTGGATGATCATTAAACTCTATTGACCATCTTTGGCTTTTTAAGTAAAAATGAATGAGACCAAAGTGGAAGTGAAAAAGAAAGCTAAAGTACTTCGAAAGCACCTGTGCAAGCTGGGAAGACTTCTGCAAGAATACATCCTTGACTCGTTCAACTGAAATGAATTCATGATTTTTTCTCTTCTTGCGCCCTGGAGGAGAGCCATAACCAGAAGTTCCTATAGCATCAGCAATGGCAGTGTTTGCTGTCTGTTGGACATGGAAGATCGAATTTTGATCTGCATTGAGGAGAGCATTCCTCTCTTTACTTCCATGGAAATTTTTACAATCTGAACATTTGCAGTTCTCTGAGCACAATATATTAGCTTGAAAGCATTCACAATACTTCTTGAGGCAACTTGTTTTCTTGCAGTTGCAACCTTTGTTGTGTTTGCCTACTACAGGGAGTTCACCTGCTTCCTAGCATTCAAATGCAATCAATTTTAATGTTAAAACTGAAGGTATTTAAATGGAATTTAGAATGGATATGGAGATATAAGCAATTGACTTATAAAACTGTTTGTTTGCTTCAATTATGCATTATATTTTTTTTTTGAATTCAGCCAAATTTAACAGCGTGTCACCACTCAACTGTATCGGTGGATTTAGGTACGAAACTGTTCATTCGATTTACATAAAGAATACCCTCTATGTACAATTTTTTTAAGATTTTAGCACAAAGAATTATGGAAGACCTGGACTTACATGGTTTGAGAAGACATGAATGAAGGCCATCCTGCATGGGAGAAAATACCCCTAGAGTGAGATGATCCAATGACTTTACTCAGGTAAAATGAGGCCCAGTGTACAAGTCCGCTCTATAGATTGTCATAGTGGTTACAGGAACAAAAATAAACCTTATTACATCATCATTAATTAAATCTAGAGATTAATTCAATGACCCGTCAAACCTTATTACATAACTCAACCTCTTAAATGGTTCTCCATAGGGGCGTTGGTGTTAGAACACGAGTAACCCTTCTTGCAGAAGAGTGGGACAGAATCAAAAATCTCTAACCAAGATAAATGGCAACCACGAATGGCTATTGCGGAGAATAATGAGAGAATGAAAGAGTGTGATTGTTCAAGGGGTCTAGGGGTTCTTAAATAGGACAAAACCCTAGAGGGCTAAAAGAACAAAATACATAAATGCCCCAGGCAGGGTTACAAAAATTAAACCATAGAATATACTACTAACACTCTCCCTCAAGTTGGAGCATATTTATCAGTCATGCCCAACTTGGAAACAATCCAGGAAAGTTGCTTCTTGGGTAGTGCCTTTGTGAATACATCTGCAAGCTGACGATCTGTGTTAATGTGAGGAGTAGTGATCCTCCCATTCCTGACAGCATCACGAATAAAATGGCAGTCAATCTCTATATGCTTGGTTTCTCTCATGGAACACGGGATTTGTGGCAATATATATAGCAAATTTGTTGTCACGGTATAGTAGAATAGGAGTAGTGACAGCAATACTGAGTTCTTGCATAGCCACGTGATCTCACAGGTAGCTTGAGCCATCGCCATGTACCCTGCTTATGCACTGGATCTAGATACAACAGTCCGCTTCTTGCTTCTCCAAGTAGCAAGATTTCCTCCAACCATCATAGCATAACCCATGGTGGAGCACCTATCCTCTGGTGAACTTGCATAATCAGCATCAGCATATGAAATAACATCGATGTACCCATTTGCCCCATAGAAGAGGCACACCCTGGTGATTCCTTCAAGTATCGTAGAATCCGGAAGAACATCCTGCCAGTGACTGTAACAAGGTTGCTCCATGTGTTGGCTAGCTCTGCTCACTGCATAAGAAAATATCTGGTCTGGTGACAGTAAGGTAAAGAAGTTTCCCAACTAGGCTTTTGTATAGAGTAGCATCTTCGAAGACAAGATCAGAGGATGTGAAGTGTTTCTCAGGATCTGCAGAAATACCAACGGGCTTGCATCCAAGTATTCCGGCTTCAGTAAGAATGTCCAGACAATATTTCCTCTGTGAGAGATGAAGACCCTCTGTAGTGCATAGTACTTCTATGCCCAAGAAAAATGTAGTGGACCAAGGTCATTGGTAACAAAAACCTTCTGAAAAAGGCCTTGGTCTCTAGTATCCCTTTAGCATCATCCCCCGTGATAACCATATCATCCACATAGACTGCAAGTATAACAGTACCAGTTGTTCGTCTTCTGACAAACACAGAATAATGAGAGGTTGTTCTCTGGAAACCAAGAGTGATGATTTCTTCAATAAATCTGTCAAACCATGCCCTTAGGCTCTGCTTTAGGCCATATATGGCCTGCAAAGTTGGCATGCACACTCCCCCTCGACTTCATAACCCGGAGGCTGCATCATGTATACTTCCTCATCAAGATTTCCATATAGGAACGTCTTTTTCACATCTTGCTGAAAGATAGGTCATGCCTTATTAGTTGCCACAGAAAGTATAGTCCTTATTGACCCCATACGTGCAACTGGTGAGAATATTTCAAAGTAATCCGCTCCATATGTCTATGCGAAGCCCTTTGCCATAAGACGAGCTTGTAACCTGCCAATCGACCCATTTGGTGACTGCTTGGTCGTGAAGACCCATTTATACGCCACAGGTCTAGTTCCCTTTGGACATTGCACTAAATCCCACATCCCTCTGGAAATCAGGGCATCCATCTCTTCATCCATGACCTTCCGCCATCCTGAATCCTGTAAAGCACTATGGTGGTCTCTCGGAATAGAAATAGTCATGAGAGCATCTGCATATCGTCTGTCAGTGCAAGACAAACCAACAGTAGAAGTCTATTGAGACATCGGATGAGAAGTGCATTGCCACTAAGTTTTGTGCAGAGCAATTGGAAGATCTTGGGGATCATCTGGGACAGCAGTGGGGGGAACACTTATAAAAGGCATATTATCCGACAAGAAAGATACATGCAAAGGAACATCGGGTGGTGAAGATATTTGTCTGCGTTTATAGACAATGGGTGGAGGTGGGAGATCCAGAGGGTCATCTTTAACAAACTGATTGAAGAAACTGGTCTGCTTAAAAAAGGTTACATATGTAGAAATATAATAGTGATGACCAGTTGGATCATAACACCTGTAGCCTTTTTTAGTAAGAGAATAATCGAGGAAGATACATTTGATTGCACGAGGAGAAAGTTTGTCTGTAGTGTCAAAAGTGATGAACAAAAGACACGCATCCAAAGATTCGCAATGGAAGAGGAAATGGTGACTCAGTTGGGTAAAGTGGAGAGAAGGGGGTTGCTCTATTAAGGTTTGAAGATGGAAATTCTGTTGATAAGGTGAATTACGGTGAGAACATCATCACCTCAATAGGTCTTGGGAACTTTCATCTGAGTAAGAAAAGAATGGGCTATATTTAGTAGATGTCTGGGTTTTCTTTCTGCTATCCCGTTTTGTTGGAATGTATACAAACAAGAGGTTTGATGTATGATTCCGTAGGAGGCAAAGAAATCTGTTAGGTCATGTTGTGTGAATTCCAAGGCATTATCAGAACGGAAAATGTGTATACCATAGGAGATATTCTTGACATAATGAAAGAAATTTTTGATAATTTTATTAATCTCCGAGCGCTCTTCTAGAAGATAGACCCAGGACGACCGACTATAATCATCAACAAAAACAACAAAATGCTTATGTCCACTCAGAGTACGAACCGGACAAAGTCTCTAAATATCACAATGGATTAAGGAGAAAGGAACTTCACGACGAGGCTCAGTACGAGGGGGGAACGACGCTCGATGATGTTTCCCGAACTGACACGTCTCGCACTCAAAAGGTTTAAACATAGAGAGTTCAGGGAACATCAAAGAGAGAGCTTTGGCAGACGGATGGTCGAGACAAAGATGCCAGAGAAGAGGATCAGTTGAGATTGACAAAGCGACACCAAAATCAGAGTTAGAAGGGATGTCAAGATAATAAAGATCGTTCTTCTCATGTCCCCCACTAAAAAACTGTCTCGTCCGGATATCCTGAAAATAGCAGCAAAACTCATCAAATATAACTCGACAGTTAAGCTCAGTGCACAGCTTATGAACAGATAATAGACTAAGAGGAAAGTTAGGAGCGCAGTGCACGACAGTAAGTCGGAGTTTGGATGAAAATTCCATGGTACCCATAATAGTAATAGGTGAATAAGCACCATTGGCAACATGAACAGTCTTCACAACGGAAGACGGTCGTAAGGAGGTGAGAAGGCTACTTTCTTCCGTCAGATGAGTCGATGCACCCGAGTCGATGATCCATGCAGGAGAAGATGTAGAGGCAGAGCTGGCAATTGTACCTGATGTAGTAGCCAGACTAGCAGTAGGAGCAGACGTAGGAGTGTCACCACTCACCAGCAGAGGTCTGTAACAGTTGTCGAAGGTGAGCATACTCAGAAGCAGTAAAGGAAGTCTAACTTTCACTGTAAGTATCCATAGTATCATAGTTGCCATCATAGGAGACAGTCTCATAGGCACTATTGGAATTGGGAGGCATGCCAAACTTCGCCCAGCAGTGTTCTGATGGATGATTAAGGCGTCTGCAATGTGTGCATGCTGGATAGCAGGCAGTAGTAGGATCACGCCCACGGTCGTGACCTGAGTCACGTCCTCGCCCAAACTCACGGCCTCGACCACAACCAAAATCATGGTTGCGTCCCCCTTAGTAGGTTGAGCATCCTCGGGAAAAATGTGCAGTAGTCTCAGCAGACAGAGGGCGTGAAGGAGACTCAAGTTCCTGTAGTCGGCCAAAGATGGTCTTAAGAGAGGGTAGAACTGCAACAAACAGAAACTAATCCTTCACTGACTTGTATCGTGGATTTAGTCCTGCTAAGAAACGATACACTTGTCATTCTGTGTGTTCTCCCTGTTTGTCACAACAAACAGGTTGGAAGATAAGAATCACCTAAAACAGGCATATGAGGAGTCGGCAGTACTCGACCAAGGATGTACCTCATTGATTTGCAGACAAAATCCATGTATAAATATCTGATAGTCTAGACTTGGTTGTCTTCAGGGAGTACGTATTCTCAAGTAGGGATGGGCATTGAACTGGGCCGGCCCGGCCCAAGCCCAAATGGATATTGGGCCAGGCTTGGGCCAAAGTATTGGGCCCGAATTTTTTTCTGGTCGGGCTCGGGCTTAGCTCGGCCCAGCCCGATCCGGCCCGAGGGTCCGACCCGATATTAGCCCGCTGCCCAGCCTAAGGGCCCAACCCAAGATCGCAGTTATGGAAATTTTTTACAGTCTATACCAATTACTTATGATTTAGATACACTTGCATGGGATCCGAGCCCCACAAAAAACAAGGTCCACAGACTCCATACTTAATCTCCTCGCCATTGAATTCACCTGTCCATGCATCCTGTAAAATGTATAATGTGATGGTCAGTGTTGTAAGAAAAATCCCAAGCTGTAATTGGGACCACCTTTCCTGTTTGCTCGCTGTCGTTTGGGTTTCAGAGTGATGTTTTCTTTAAGAAAAAAAGGTATGTCAAACCAGTAGTATAGTGGCATATTGCAAGAGATTGATTAATAAGATTTTGTCATCCATGAATTATTTCGTACATCGGAAGTCCATTGAACTGATAGGGACTTTGTGACGTTGCAACTACAAGCTTCATATCTCTAGCGTGATATGTTTTTTGCCTCCAAAGGGTGCAAGGGTGCCTATAGAAAATTGACTTTTCATTTTGTTTTTTAAGAAACTAATAATTCAAAATTTTTGCTACAGATATTAGCCGTGTCAGAGTTGTCGTTCGTTTACATCCTAAGAGCGATGCAGATATCGCAGACAACACAAATTCTGCTTATTGCATCGAAATGCTACCAGGGTTATCACTCCTCTCATTTTCTGAAAATTTCAAACTCAAGACCATCTTAATTAACATCGACCTTATATTGGTATCACTGTAAGTCAGTAAGGGAGTTACATTTACTAGACGGGCATGCCAAAAAGGTTCTTAACTGGCACCTCAAGTAATAGATGGGCCGGGTCGGCCCAATGGAATTGGGTCAGGCTTGGGCTTAGGCTGAATAGGAAAAAAACTTGTAGGCCCAGGCCCGGCCCAAGGCACAATTTTTTCTAATGGGCTTGGGCCTGGGCCCTTCAGGGCCCAACCCAGCCCGGCCCATGCACATCCCTATTCTCAAGGCTCTCTCACATCGCCTTTGCAGTTTCCTTGTAAAGAAGATTGGAGGCTATGTTCAGATCGACATTGTTGATCATCCATGTAATCACCTGGCAATTTTCTACATACCGGGTATTGTAGTCCTTTTCCATCTCCTTAGACGGATCTTTAGTAAGAACATAGTTCTTTCGCTGACCACCAATAAATACTGTTAACGCATATAGTAGTAGTATCCGTACCCCTTCTCTATTTTTATTTTTCATTGTATGCTTTATGTAATTTACCCATAGGCTACTCTCCTATATAAGAGAGCCTAGGGCTTATGGAATAAACAATTCGCTTATTTTCTCCAACATGGTATCAGAGCGACGGTCCTAGACCGGAGTTCTCGAAACCCTAATCCCACCACACCCGCCGGCTTCTTCTTCTCGCTCCATCGGCGCCGCCCGAGCTCGGCTTTGTTCCATCGGCGCCGCCTCTCCAATCGTTGCTGCGCCACCGCGTGGAGCACATGCGTGTTGTGCGCTTGTGCGCGCCTTCTCCTTGCATACCTGCGCGCCTCGCCTCCACCGTGCAGCGCGCATCCTGTGTGCGATCATCTGCGCCTGTGCGCGCATCCTTGCGCACTGTGCGCTTGTGAGCGTCCCTGCACCTGTGCGCGATCACCTGCGCTTCCCTGCACATGTGCATCATCACCAGTGTGTGATCACCTGTCGCGTGCAGTCCTAGTGCATCGCCTGTGCGCACCCATAGCGCATCTCCAGTGCAGGCCTAGTGCATTTCCAGTGCACGCATCCCTTGTCGCGTGCATCCTCTCTGTGCCTGCGCGTGATTCTTGTGCGCGTGTAGGGCTTAGCACGCACATCTCCATGGGGATAGTTGCTTGAGGTCTACACATGCAACTAATCCCATCTATGTCATTGTAGACAAATCACATATTCTGTCAATTGGTCCAGTCTTCAGTATCCAGTATGTCAGAAAGCAAGGCAGATATCCCATCGATTGGCGCATTTCGTGGTCCAGCGCCTATTGTAAAGATGGACGGTACTAACTATGAACTGTGGGCAATGCAGTTCATGAGCATGATGAAGTCAACGGGTAAGAAGCACATTCTTACCGATCCAAAGCCTGCTGAGAAGACTGGAACCAATGCCTCTTGGGAGGCTGATGATGCATATGCCAAGGTTGGCTATCTGGTACATTGGCTATTGAAATTGCCAATGACATCCTACACCAACCCACAGCCAAGGATATGTGGGATATTCTGGCGGCTACATACTCTCAGGCGAAGAACGAGACGAAGATTCTGCAACTTCAGCATGACATATTCACAATAAAGCAGAATGGTCGCCCTTTACATTCTCTCTATACATCACTGAGAGGGATGTTCGAGAAGCTCTATAGCTTCATGTCTTTTACAGCTACGCCAGAACAGCAGAAGACATACAGGAACGCGACTATGGTGGGTGTGTTCCTGGCTGCACTTGATCCTGAGTATGAGGCGGCACGATCACAGATTTTGGCATACTCTACTATTCCTCCCATGGAGGAAGCTTTTCATAGATTGAGTCGGATCACAGTTCCTTCCACAGCTGCGAGTCAGAATTCTTCAGCCATGGCAGCCAACAGAGGTCGCGGGTTTCACCACCAGAGCCGTGGACGTGGACCTCGTGGAAGAGGTGGCCGCACTAGGCCAACATGTACTTACTGCCACCGAGTTGGACACAATGAAGACACATGCTACTCGAAGAATGGATTTCCTGCCTCCGCACGAGCTGCTGAGCAGATAGAGCCCCCGTCTGCTGCTACTTTGGATCAACGGTTCGATGATCTGGTTGCCCGTCTGAGGGGCATTATTCCACCATCTGGTCCAGCACCGACTACAGAGAGTCATTCTGATGATGTTGCTTCTGCCTCTGCGTCTACCAGTGCTTCAGGTAGTATACTTGCACTCCACAGTAGTAGATCGGATACATTGCCATGGATTATGGACTCGGGCGCTACACATCACCTATGTGGCGACCAGAGTCTACTTACAGGATACACTCAGATCCCTCCAGGACGGACAGTAGTAATTGCCAATGGCACACATTCCCCCATCACTGGTCAGGGGGAGATTAGATTGACATCTTCTATGCAGCTCAAGAATGTGCTACATGCACCTGATTTTTCAATGAATTTGTTGTCAATTAGTCAGATTACAAATGATCTACATTGTCGAGCAATTTTTGATCCATCTTCTTTGATTTTTCAGGACATTCATACGGGCAACGTGATTGGTCGTGGCTATGAGCAAGGAGGCATCTACCGCCTGAATCAGACCCCATTTGCTGGAACCTCATCCTCTCCTACTGGACAAGTATCTACTTTACTGTGGCATCTGCGCTTTGGTCATTTACCGCTTCAGAAGTTGCGTCAAGTATTCCCTTATGGTCTTCCTCACACACCTATTCATTGTGAGGCATGTCAGTTGGGAAAGCATCATAGGTCGTCCTTTCCCAGTCGTCCAGGTCGGAGTAGTACCTCCAAGTTTGAGTTATTCCATGTTGATGTCTGGAGTCCGAGTCGTGTACCTGATCATCAGGGACACGGATTTTATATAGTATTTGTGGATGATTTTTCTAGAGTATCATGGGTGTTTCTGATGAAAAATAAATCTGAAGCAGGAAATATCATTATCCATTTTCTGAATGAAATACAAAATGTTTTCTCCACATCGGTGAAATTTGTGAGAAGTGATAATGCTTTAGAGTTGTGCACCAATGTTCTTGCCAATTATTACTCCTCAAAAGGGACTGTTCATCAAACGTCTTGTGCTCATACATCTCAACGGAATGGAATTGCTGAAAGGAAACACCGTCATCTCCTTGATGTCACAAGATCACTCCTTATACAGAGTCATGTTCCCTACTCCTACTGGGGTGATGCAGTTCTCACTGCATGTTACCTAATTAATCGTATGCCTTCTTCAGTCTTGAATGAACAGATTCCGTTTACCATCATTCATCCTGACAAGGATTTGTTTACTCTTACGCCTCGTGTGTTTGGGTCGGTTGCATTTGTCCATCAGTTGTCGCCTGGTACTGACAAGCTCTCTCCTAGGGCTGTCAAATGTGTTTTTGTCGGGTACTCCAGAACTCAAAAGGGGTACAAGTGTTTTGATCCTCTGCGTCGGCGGTATATGATTAGTGCAGATGTTACATTTTTTGAAAATGTTATGTATTTTTCAGCCTCAGGAGACAAGCAGCTACCACCTCTATCCATTGATGCCGTGTATATGACACCACCACCTCAGATGTCGTTCCCAGCACCACCACAGATGCTGTCACCACCACCGCCACCACCACCAACTATATCACCGCTACCGTTCCATTATACCTGCAGGCCTCCTCCCGCTCATGGTCATGACTCGTCTACTAGCTCGCCTATGGTATGTAATGAATATTAATGTTGATGGATCTGACGACATTTCTGAGCAGGATATGTTGCAGGGGCCAGATGAGATTACAGCTGATTTAGATGTTCCCATTGCTCTACGCAAGTCGAAGAGGAGCTGTGCTACATATCCATTATCAGCATCCGTATCATTTGACAGGCTATCTGGAGATTTCACGTCATTTGTTGTGGCACTGTTAGCAGTAGATATTCCACGTAATCATCATGATGCTCTGCAGGATAGTAGATGGCGGCTAGCGATGGAGGAGGAAATGGCGGCACTTCAGTCCAAAGGAACTTGGAGTTTGGTTCCTATACCGCCAGATGTGAACCCGGTGAGCTGTAAGTGGGTGTTTACAGTGAAGCACAATGCAGATGGCTCCATTAACAGGTACAAGGCGTGTCTTGTTGCACGCGGCTTTACACAGACATACGGGGTGGATTACCTAGACACATTCTCGCCTGTGGCACGTCATTCCACTCTTCGAATCTTGTTGTGAGTTGCAGTTGCTAAAGACTGGCCGCTATATCAGTTAGACGTGAAGAATGCATTCCTATATGGAGATTTGCAGGAAGAAGTCTATATGCAACAGCCACCTGGCTTTGCTGTTGAGGGGAGTGTTCCAAGGTATGCAGGTTACATAAGGCTATCTATGGCCTTAAGCAGAGTCCCAGAGCATGGTTTCAGAAGCTCTCAGATCTCTTCGGAAAACAAGGATACAAACGCTCCAATGCTGATCATTCCTTGTTTGTACAGAAGACTGCTATAGGTATCATTGTGATTATGGTTTATGTTGATGACATCTTGATTACAGGAGATGATGAGCAGGGCATAAAGCAGGCGAAAGAAATGCTGGGAAGTGAATTTGTCACTAAGGATCTTGGTGTCCTTAGATATTTTCTGGGGCTTGAATTTGCCAGAAATTCATATGGGTTAGTAATGTCACAAAGGAAATATGTTACAGATCTGTTGAGTGAAACAGGTATGCTTGGGTGTCGACCTGCTACGACACCAATGGATCCTAGCATGAAGCTCTATGAAGATAACTCAGAGGAGGTGGAGAGGAGAAGATACAGAGAACTGGTAGGCAAACTGTTGTATGTCACAATCACTAGACCAGATATATCATTTGCAGTGAGTCGCGTGAGCCAGTTCATGGAGCAACCACGTCAGGTGCATATGGATGCAATACACATGATTCTTAGATATCTCAAATCTTCTCCAGGTGCAGGTCTGCTATTCAAGAAAGGAAAGGGGATTTCTATCTCAGCATGTGCAGATGCAGACTATGCAGGATGTCCCAAGGACAGAAAGTCCACCTCAGGGTATGCCGTTTATGTTGGAGACGCCCTAGTCTCATGGAGAAGCAAGAAACAGACGGTGGTAGCTAGATCTAGTGCTGAATCCGAATATAGGGCTATGGCCCAAGCTACTACAGAAATGATGTGGGTTAAAGCTGTGCTTACAGATCTATGTTTAGATGTACCACTTCCTATGAACTTGGAATGTGATAATCAGGCTGCCTTGTTCATTGCAAACAACCCAGCATTCCATGAGCGGACCAAGCACATTGAGGTGGACTGTCACTTCATACGTGACATGATTCAGAAGGGGTTCATTGCTACGTCTCATGTTACCTCAGAGAATCAGACTGCATATATATTCACCAAAGCATTGCTACAAGGCCCATTCCAGAAGTGTGCGTCCAAGCTGAGCATGATTGATATCTATGCTCCATCTTGAGGGGGAGTGTTAACGCATATAGTAGTAGTATCCGTACCCCTTATCTATTTTTATTTTTCATTGTATGCTTTATGTAATTTACCCATAGGCTACTCTCCTATATAAGAGAGCCTAGGGCTTATGGAATAAACAATTCGCTTATTTTCCCCAACAAATACCTTAAAGGATCGAGACCATAGAACATAGTTCTCTGAACCCTTGATTTTGATAGAAGTGCTCTGGACCATCACAAAAGAAGTCGGGTATAGGGGCTTGGGTTTTGCAGATGCCATGGTGGCCACAAAGGTCAAGAAAGTGACCTAGATAGTCCTTACAGTCTTACGTATCATGTAGACCTAGTAGAGCATTGAATCAGAGGTTCGACTCAAGTTGGAGGCAATCATCAAGGCCGTATGGCCGTACAGAGTAGGGCAGAGGCCACACGGTGCAGGGCAGGGGGGTCGGGCGGGAATGGTGCGAGCGTTGGAGGGTCGCAGCAGAGCTGTGACCACATGGAGCAAGGTATGGGGTCGTGCAGACCCTCTAGGTGGCACGGGCCTCGGGGCAGTGTAGGATTGCACGGGGCTGCGAGGCGGCGAGAAGCCGCAGGGTCGTACATGCGGTGCAACACATGGCTGTGGGGCGGCACGTGGTCGCGGGGCGATGCGGATGCAAAGGAGGTCGGGGCTTGCAGTGGCGGTGGGATTAGGTCAGAACATCGGTCTAGGACCGTTGCTTTGATACCATGTAGAGAATAATGAGAGAATGAAAGAGTGTGATTTATTCAAGGGGTCTAGGGGTCCTTAAATAGGACAAAAGCCTATATAGCTAAAAGGACAAAATACATAAGTGCCCTTGGTAGGGTTACAAGAATTATAGTTAAACCATAGAATATACTACTAATAGCTATCATAAGCAATATAGCAAACAAATAAAATTGCAAACAAATACAAGATATACAATGATTTTAATGTGGAAACCCCACAATATGAAAGGGGAAAATCTCATAGCCTTATTAACACAAAACCACTCCTTTACGATTTGGTGATACGGTTGTTATTCTCAAAATGGCACACAAGCCAAGCCATATTGTCTATTTATCAACAATGTAACACCTTTAAACAAGGCAATAGGAGAAGGAAAGAGACCACTAGCCTTCCTCCAAAGAGGGCTTTGTCGTTGTATCTTCTTCCTTCTCCTACGCTCTGGCACGAGCCAAGCACCACGGGAGGAGGAGGAGAACCACCGGACATCTTCACTGGACTTGCGCCCGGATGATCGAAGTGGAGTTAGGGCACACTAAGATGATGCCCTAGATTTCTGTGTCGTGTCTCCTCCCGAATAGATGGGTTCTACTTTCTGGATAGTAGAACAAAAGGAGAGGTCCCCAAGATAGGTGGGGTCCTTCATAAATGATGGGAATAAATTTTCGCACATGCATTCTGCCACCTGCTTTGGCGCGAACATCATAGCAGATCACCTATTATACCACTAGAGATACACATGTTATGGCCTAAACGTCATAGCATGTCACCTATTGTATCTCCTATGATGCATTGCTATGACCTGAACGCCATAGCATGTCACTTGTTGTGCCTCCTATGATACACATGTCGTGGTTTCTGCTCCCATGTCATCTATTACAACAACACCAGTTGTGGTGCACCTGCTACACCTATTGTAACATCACCGTGGGTCAGAACCGTAGTAGGTCATCTACTATCAACAAAGGGTCTACACAATCCAAACCCTTTTAGTCGTTATATCACCCTTTTTGGACGTTATGTCAACAAATCATCACCACCTAACAAGATAAAAGCAAGAGATGGAAAGATTAATCGGGAAAAGAAATTACAGATACGCTCTCCTAAACAAAAGGCCTCGTTGCTGTACCTTGTAGTGCCTTCTACGCTTGAGCACAAGCAACTATCACCCGAGAACCAAGGGACATGGAGGAGATGGTCTAAAAGCTATTTACCCCAAATGTATGGACAAGAAAAGTGGAGTTAGGGCATAAAAAGTTTGCCGCCCTTTCTTTTTCTCGGTTATGTTCTATTCTCTGCATAAGGTCATGTTCGCTAGCTAGTGCTCAAAAATTAAGGGGAGTAATTCCTCAATACTGGGGGGACGAATCATATACAGTCCAATATGTTTAAAAAGATCATACCCACTGACCCATTAACCCTTTTTCACCAACATAACTCAACAAACTTAAAGAACGTCAAAATCCAGTGAGCTTTTGGTTTTTTTTATGCCCCCCCACCACCTGCAGCAACTCTAGGGAAGGTCCCAAAATGGTTATTTATTTCGGCCGGGTTTTTTATCTAGAAATATTTGAATTAGGAGTGTCAGTATTTTTTCTAGATTTAGTGCCTTTTAATGCTAAGTCGTTGGCAATCCTCTTGAATCGCTTCATCCTTTCTGCAAAGTGAAGATTTATCATCATTGGCTAAGGATGTAGGCCAGTTATGTGTGAACTTTGATTCCATGTGCTTGTGTGATTGTTGTCATTGCTTGATTTTACTTTTTAGTACACCAATAGACAACATTATTTGTTACTATTTCGTGCCTTCATATCAACTGAACTTCGGTTGATATAATTTAAAGAATCAAATCAGAATTATATTAACAGCTGATCAAGAGAAACCAAATAGGAAAAAAAACAATAAACAGAAAGCGAGTAATCAGAGCCGTAAATATTTTAAAACATGATAAAATATGAGAACAAATAAATAGGCCAAGAGAACTATAGCAACAGCCTTGATTTTACACTAACTTAAGTACAGAACAAACATGCAAACAAGCAATATTATATATCTAAGTATAAAGATGTGGCATAAAAGCAGTTTGGAAAAATCTCATTTATGTCTGAATATAGAAGCATAATTCATACCCTGCTATCTTGGATCGCATGTGGGCTACCGACTATCTTTGGCCGGAATGCAGTTGGGTTACGCTCGAGCGTGCTTTCAATTGCCTCATGCCTAAGGGCTTCATACTCACCATTGTTTAGGCAGTTTACACAATTACATCCATTGCAGTAAACTCCTGATGTGAAACACTCGCAATATCTAACCAGGGGGGAATAACTCATCAAGAAACAAGATTCAAGAAGAAACGTGATCAATATTTCTGTAAGCTACAACCTTCATACAGATGATTTATCTTGTTTCAAAGTGAGAAAAAACAAAAAAGTTGAATTATGTACTAATAGAAAAATGAGCAGCAAGAGCATATGTAAGACTACAATCAATTATCGGTATTGTGTCGATACGATATATCAACGATAATCGGATCGATTTTGTGAAGAAAATGGTCTCGGAAGGGCAAATATCACTGTTGTAAAAATCGGCCGACTACCCCGTTTAGTCGGTCCGATTAGTCGACTCGGTGGGGTAGCCGAGTCAACTATGTGTAATCGGGTCATAATCGGACACAGCCGATTACTCGGCCGCTTAAGCGGTGTAGTCGGCCGACTAGGCGGCCGCTTTTTGCAACAGGAATTCGGGTGCCCAATAAGCAAAGCCCACTACTTATTTTCGACAGAAACCCAAAACCCCCAAAATCGAAAGTTACTGTCCCACAGAACATCTCCCACCCCCGTAGCCCTAAAGCCGTGCCTCCTGCTCCCGCTTCGCCGCCTCCATCGCCGCTCCTCCATCGGATCTCCGGTCAGCAACCGCGCCACCCCTCCATCGCCTCGACGCCGCGCGCCCTCCTCCACCGCGACACCGCGCCACTCCTCCAGCTGATCGCCTCTCGCCGCCCAGGAGCCCAGGTTTGGGTTTTTGTTTTTTTTTTTCGTTTTTTTCTTTTTTATTTACAAGTCAATGAAAGAACCTAGTTCTTAGGAGCCCAGGTTTGGGTTTTTGTTTTTTTTCGTTTTTTTCTTTTTATATACAAGTCAATGAAAGAACCCTAGTTCTTAGGAATGCCATTTTTATAATTCCGTTAAAGTGAAATTGTAGCAAAATATTGAAACATTTAAATTATTATCACATTCTTGTCTTGTTTCTTATTTTTGGGTTGAGCTCCCTTTACCTTTTTCCATTCAGTATGATCACCTTTAAGGGATTACATTTACATCAGAATCTTATAATCCTCTACTTCAACACCTTAGAACTTCGAAATGCATTGATTGTTATATACAATCATTTTAACAAAGTGAAACTTGAGTTATTTTCTTTCTGATTTCTTGTATGCTTCTATTTCAATCCGAACATATTATGCATCAAGGCATTGAGCTTTGTTTGTTTCAAGCAATCTCTTATAGCATATGCCATGAACTAACTTATCTTCTTATGATTATCCAACATAAAACGTACTTGTTTACCCCTCTAAGGGCATACTTGTTTGCCCCTCAATGAAAGAACCCTAGTTCTTATATATCCAACAGTTCTAGGATAACTTGAGGCAGTGAAATTATGCCAATTGTAGAAAATATGACTGTAATGTAGATATGTATCAATATTTTGTGTTTTTTCTCGTTAAGTTAGATGTGGATTAATTTTTATTAACTGTGGATATAATAATTTCTTTGTTGTCAAAAGCTTATGAAGTATTGATGCAAATCGGTTTTCGCGGCGTCGGCAAAAATGATAAATATTTTTATGGATGGATTTTGGTAGAAGAACGAGATGGGTTGAGAAGAGAAATTGGAGGGGTTGAGAGGAAGAAAAACTCGTCGGAACGAGGGGTTTGGAGAAGAACTCGCCGGGAATGCGAGAGGTTGAGAGGAGGAGAACCGTGAAGATCACGAAGAGAGAGAGAGAGAAGGAGAGGGGATAGAGATAACAATCTCAAATTTTACTTCATAATCGACTCCTTAAAAACAATGGGCTACCCTCTCTTTATATAGGAGAGAGGGTTTACAAAAATAGTAAATAAATCAAATTAACAACTAATTTAATCCTAATTGACCTCTAACTACCTTAATTGGACTCTAAATTATTTAATTGACCCGAATTACTTTTAAACTCTACGAAATAAACGTTGAGATCACAGGCGATCTCAATTATTTAATTAGACCGATACGACCGCTAAAAACGTAAATAAAATTGATAATTATTTAATTAAATAAATGTGGCCCCATAATTTGGGGTCACGCTGCATCAAGTATCATGCCACTGATTTTTTTATATCATAATTTGTCATATTTTTATTGTGTAGATGGCTACACCTCCAGCATCCTTTAGCGACTCGTCTTTTTATGTGCCGCCAGGATCAACTGATCCTGCATGGCAATACGGTTACCTTGCGAGCCGTACGGATCCAAATACGGTCACTTGCAGATTGTGCAAGAAGATTGTCAAGGGTGGTGTGTATAGGTTCAAGCAACATCTAGCACACCGAAAAGGGAACGTTGCAGCATGTCCCAAGGTTGATGAGGAAACGAAGAACAAGATGATTGTGTACCTTGATGATGTTGCCAGGAAGAAATCTCAGAAAGCCGCAGATGTTCATGAGATGAGGGATGATGCAGCGTGACCCCAAATTATGGGGCCACATTTATTTAATTAAATAATTTTCAATTTTATTTATGTTTTAGCGGTCGTATCGGTCTAATTAAATAATTGAGATCGCCTGTGATCTCAACGTTTATTTCGTAGAGTTTAAAAGTAATTCGGGTCAATTAAATAATTAGAGTCCAATTAGGTAGTTAGAGGTCAATAGGATTAAGTTTAGTTGTTAATTTGATTAATTACTATTTTTGTAAACCCTCTCTCTATATAAAGAGAGGGTAGCCCATTGTTTTTAAGGAGTCGATTATGAAGTAAAATTTGAGATTGTTATCTCTATCCCCTCTCCTTCTCTCTCTCTCTCTTCGTGATCTTCACGGTTCTCCTCCTTCAACCTCTCGCATTCCCGGCGAGTTCTCTTCTCCAAACCCCTCGTTCCGACGAGTTTTTCTTCCTCTCAACCCTCCAATTTCTCTTCTCAACCCATCTCGTTCTTCTACCAAAATCCATCCATAAAAATATTTATCATTTTTGCCGACGCGCGAAAACCGATTTGCATCATTTGGTATCAGAGCATGGATCTTCCTATGATTCGACGATCCGATCGACTATTGGTGTGCGAAGTTCGGTCTCCGCCGTCCATCTCGTGATTCGCATCGCTCAAAAAAGTTCCATCAACGACTTATATCATGCATCAAGGTGCACGCATGGTTGGACGCTCTAATCGACGACAATTCTACCGTCAACGACCAAAATCAAATCTGTGCAACCGCTGTTCAACCCGATTTCGAGGCAAAAACCAAGGTCGTCTCATGGCGGACGAAGATTTATTTGATACAACGCCGGTGCAACAATACGAAGATGATACGAGGCCGATATTTGACGAAAGTGCGGACGAAGAATCTGAATCGGCCGCAGTCCAGCATTTTCCAGGAACCAAAACCGTCGCCGGAAGCAACTCCGCTGCCTCCTCCGACCATTCCGGCGCCACCCCAACCCTCCCAGGTACCTCCCCTGCCCTCCCCGGCCCGCGCGGCCGTCAGCCCCACCCCGGCAACCACTACGACAGCTCCAGATCCTCCCCGCCCCCTCTTCCCCTCACCTCTCTCCCCGGCTCCACGGCCCTCCTCCCCTTCGTCCCGCTAGTCGCCAGCCCACCGCACCGCCCCCTCTCCCCATCTCGCCTCACCCCCACCGCACAGCCCCTCCCCGTAACCCCCACCTTCCCCTCGCGCCACCCCACCCGCATCCCTCCTCCCTCCAAACCCCCGCCGTACTTTCCCCTCCCCCACTGCCACTTCACCGCCCCCCCAACGCCTCCCCTCTGGGCACCGCCCTCGCCCCCGGACCACCCGAGCCCTCCCTCGCCATCTCCCCATTCCCCCTCCGCCCCCCAGGCGCCTCACCCAAAACCCCGGCGAGTCAACCCCTTCTCCACACGCGCGCCGCCGCAGGCGCGCGCCCCAGCCCCACGCCCCGTTGACGGCGGCTCCGCGTCATCGGATCTACTGGCCCGCGACCATCGTCCGACCGAAGGAGGGTGCAAGCCGCCCCCTCGCCCCTGTAGCGCAGGCCCGCCGCCGCCCCTGCTATCGGGTAACACGCCTCTCGTGGGAAGGAAATAAAAACCCTATCGAGAGGGATTGGAAAGTTGTCCCTGGAATTGAGGGACTGGGAGCCTAATTGGGAAAATTACAAAATTATATTCTCCCAGTTCTCGATTTACGGAAAGGTCCAGAGCCTTATGAA
Source organism: Ottelia alismoides (assembly GCA_037367405.1). Lineage (NCBI taxonomy): Eukaryota > Viridiplantae > Streptophyta > Magnoliopsida > Alismatales > Hydrocharitaceae > Ottelia > Ottelia alismoides. The sequence goes on from JAZKJV010000826.1 coordinate 56,619, forward strand.
AAGAGGGGAAAAACGAAGAGGTACAAAAATTGCACCCCTACCCTGGTGGCGAAAATATTTAAGGAAAAGGGCTGCAAACCAGAATTATGGGGATTTTCCTTATTCAAATAGGACTAGGACCTTGGGTTTTCCCTATATAAGGACCCTATGGCTCTACTTTTTAGACACATCTCCCCTTCTCCTCTCCTTGTGCCATTGCTTCATTATGGAGTATTCAAGGGCCATATTCTCCATGCCGCATCAATTTTTTGAGCATCATGGGAAGAGACGACGATCGAGACGACGCCACCGTGCGCACCGCATATGTTTTTCAACCACGGCAGCCGCGCCTCTCCCGCCCGCACATGGATTCCGCCGATCGCGCCCCACATGTTCTTCCAGAAGACAGTTGAAGCCGCCGATCCATCCTCCAACCTTGCAGTTCACGCAATTCGTCAGGAGCCGAATTTTTAAAGCGGTGGAGAGTTGATGCAGCGTGACCCCAAATTATGGGGCCATATTTATTTAATTAAATAATTATCAATTTTATTTACGTTTTTAGCGGTCGTATCGGTCTAATTAAATAATTGAGATCGCCTGTGATCTCAACGTTTATTTCGTAGAGTTTAAAAGTAATTCGGGTCAATGTAAATAATTTAGAGTCCAATTAAGGTAGTTAGAGGTCAATTAGGATTAAATTAGTTGTTAATTTGATTTATTTACTATTTTTGTAAACCTCTCTCCTATATAAAGAGAGTGTAGCCCATTGTTTTAAGGAGTCGATTATGAAGTAAAATTTGAGATTGTTATCTCTATCCCCTCTCCTTCTCTCTCTCTCTCTTCGTGATCTTCACGGTTCTCCTCCTTCAACCTCTCGCATTCCCGGCGAGTTCTCTTCTCCAAACCCCTCGTTCCGACGAGTTTTTCTTCCTCTCAACCCTCCAATTTCTCTTCTCAACCCATCTCGTTCTTCTACCAAAATCCATCCATAAAAATATTTATCATTTTTGCCGACGCCGCGAAAACCGATTTGCATCAAGGGAGGAAGTTAATATCACTGGAAATGTGGGTTCGGCGAAGAGACTGTGAGTCTCAGAATCCTTAGAGCAGACTGACGCAGTGGAAGGATCATCACGACAGATGACCATCAAGGATGCATTCTCCAAGGATCATCGTGATAGGGTCACATCATACATATCCAAATGGGCATATACATCGGCGATTCCGTTTAATGCATTGACGACGAAAAACTTCTTGCAGATGGTGGAGGCTATTGGGAAGTACAAGCCTGGACTAAAGCCTCCACGAGGTATGAGCTTAGTGGCCCGCTTCTGAAGAAGGCAGTGGACGGGGATTCACGATGGATTGCAAGGTCATCGTAATACGTGGACATCGACGGGATGCTCTTTGATGACTGATGCGTGGACGGACAAGCGTGGAAGGAGCATCATCAATTTTTGTGTCAATTGCACATTGGGGACTTCATTTTTGAAGTCCATAGATGCCTCAGATGAGGGCTCACACTGCAGAATACATCTGCAAGTTGGTGGAGGAGTGCCTGAATGAAGTGGGAGTGGATAAAGTGGTTCAGATTGTGGCGGATAATGCATCCGCCAATGTAGCAGCAGGAAGATTGTTGGTTACCAAATATCCCCAGATTTGGTGGAATCAGTGTGCTGCGCACTCCATTGATCTGGCTTTGGAGGAGATAAGCAGAGAGACAAAGGTGAGAAGTGCAATCACATAGGCGAAGAGGCTTACGGTGTTCATCTACTCATACACCAAAACTCTAAGTTTGATGCGCAAGTTCACCAACAAGAGGGACATTGCAAGGCCCAGACAAACAAGATTTGCAACCACTTTTCTCACCTTTGAGAGCATAAATGAGAAGAAAGACAAGCTGAGATTGATGTTTTCCTCAGAAGAGTGGAGAAGCTGCAGGTGGTATAAGACCAAGAAGGGAGAAGCTGCAAGTTCCATTGTATTCAGCCCTACGTTCTGGAACCATACAACACATGCTATCAGAGTGTTCACCCCCATTGGTTCATTTATTACGTGTGGTTGATGCAGATCGACGCCCATCCATGGGCTTTGTCTACGGAGGGCTTGAAGAAGCCAAGCGAGAAATAATTGCAGCATTCAATGGTGTGGAGTCATCTTATAAATCTTTTGTGGATGCTATTACCTCCAAGACCAAAGGGAGGCTCGATACTCCATTGCATCTAGCAGCCTATTACTTGAACCAGTTTTTCTTCTACACCGAGTCTCATGGTGATCCAGATGTTGTGGTGAGGAGAGGGTTTAAGGACTGCATAGAGAAAATTTATCCAGATTTTGGATATACAAGATGCAATTACTAGGGACGAGCTTCCGGCATATAGACTTGGTCGTGGAGATTTTGGGAAGCCTTTAGCTGTGAGACAGAGGATGGTGAATGATGGCAATTTTGATCCAGGTATTTCAATTATTGTTTTCTATTAATGTCCATCATTATTTTATTAAGTTGACCAATTCTCTATTTTAATAGCTAATTGGTGGCATAATCATGGAGATGACACGCCTCATTTGAAAGCTATGGCTATCAAAATCTTGAGCTTGACGTCTTCATCATCGGAATGTGAGCGTAACTGGAGTACATTTGATTCGGTAATGACTCCACTCCACCCACTAAATTCGATTAGTAATAGTAAAATTTTAATTAGTAATTGATATAAAGTTAATTTTTTTGATCTTCAGATCCATACCAAGAAGAGAAACAGGTTGCAGACGAAGAAGCTGAATGATCTTGTGTATGTGTGTTTCAATTCCAACCTGCAGGAACGTCGAGCTGAGAAAGAAAGAGATCCTCTCTCATCTCTTGATCGTGCACACATGGCTGAATGGACCGGAGACGTTGATGCTCGTGATGAGGAGGTTTTTCCAGGTTCCGGACTGACATGGGGGGTTGTAGCACATGCTAGTGGGGCCGAAGAAATTTTGGACCCAAGAAGGAGCCAACGAGTTGAACGTGGAAGGGGAGCTTCATCAGTCCAAGCTCCAATGCTATGCCATGAATGAGGAGGAGGAGCTACATCTTGAGGATTTAGAAGAAGAAGAAGATGATGATGATGAAGAAGGTGATGAAGAAGAAGAAGAGTTGGACTTGGATGATGACATTGACGATTGAATCCAATGACTTGGGATACTCGTCCGTTACTTTTTGCTTGTCTTATTTTTGGGCATGTTGTAAACGTTTTTTTATTTTCGAACATGTGCTTGTACTATGTACCAAACATTTTCTTCTTAACTTGCTTCTTTTTTCCTTCTCTTGCTATATTGTTTAATCTCTTAAAAATATTAGAACTGCTAAATATATGAATATAAATGAGAGTATATGTTATAAAAAAATTATTTATATATTTAAATAATAAAAAAAATTCTAAACCGACTAATGCCCGACTAAATCCGATTACTCTCCCGACTGCCGATTAATCCTTAGTCAGTGACCCTACCGACCGAGTACCGACTGCCGACTTCTGCAACCTTGGCAAATATCGACCATATCAACAATATATCAGTCACCCGTCAATACCGATATATCGCTGATATATCACGATATGGTTTGATGTACATTGCCCAGAGATGTTTTTTCATGTAAAACAAGGATTTCCAAAAAAAAGTAATTGATGATGTTCCAAGGCTCAATACTCGAAATTGTAATATGTTAAGAGTTATTTATTATA
>JAZKJV010000826.1:60419-310528 GCA_037367405.1 Ottelia alismoides
TTTTGGACTCAAATAAGCTTCCTGTAGTTGGAACATAAGATTTGATGAAATTATAAATGTTATGATTTCAGATAAAATCTTGATGGATCATGTGAAGCTTAGTGGGAGTGCCATTGTGTTCATCGTGCTAAATGTAGATATTATCCTAATCATTTGGAATGATCTAAGGATGATAATAATAAGTGTTTTATAATCTGGTTATCCCATACCTCGAGATATGATCTCAAGGATACCTCTTAGATCTTAGTTCTGAAGTTGTTCAGAAGCAAAGAGAAGAGGGTATTGGGACCGTCGCATTAGTAGTACACCTTGGACTTATTCCATTCTCTGGAAGATTCCAAGAAAGGCTTCCTTTCCTTAAGATGTGGTAGTGACCTATCTAAAGGGATAGCACCTCAAAGAGTAAAGGAAGTGAATGCTAGAAATGCTTACACTTGTGCATCAGTTATGAGAAGCTGGGTATATGCTAGATGTATACAACAGCCATATGTCTGCCATGCAGTGGGAGTAGTAAATTGTTACTAATCCTGCTATGGAGATAAAACACTTGATTGCAGTAATAATAATATCTTCAAAGATGATAAAACTTAGAGATAGTGATCTCAAAGTCTTATCTTCAAAAGTTTAAGATCTTGTAGATAGTGATCTATAAGGGTCTTGACTGTAGATAACTTAGGAGATAGAGATCTCCAGGAATTAAGGTATTCTAATAAGGATTATGGGAATACTGGTTATGATAATAAGATGTAGTGTCAAGGACACTATAACCGACAAAAATTGAGTATCTGTTGCATAAGATACAACATTCGCATTGGATGCGAGCACTGTTACTAGGAGATATACAAGTGCCGTAAAAGGACTTGGTGTAGTCTCTTGGGAACAGAGTGACTGATCAGCTTACCTAGCTATTTTCTGAATAGCCTATGATTGTCACATGAGTGTGGGTTTAAATGATTAGCCCATTAATGGCTCTTTGGGCTAGTGGGAGATTGTTGGACATGCGAGCCCACGGCGAGCCATTATGCAATAAATGTTATTGCAATTCACTCCTTAATCTGAAATAAAGAGTACATAATTTGCATAATAGGTCCCTTAGTACAATTAGGGTTATGTACCATGACCATCTTAATGATCATACAGCTGTTGATTCAATTATTGAATCATAGAGGTTGGTGCTTAGATGAATATCTAATGAGTTAGATTGATGACTCATCAAGCACCGTCAAATGATTATTAAGAGATGATCTCCAGCCTGAGTAGGAGATGGCAATCCTATCTCATTTAGGCTGATATCTGACCGACCTCTTGATGCAGGTCCTCTACATAGGAATAGAGATTCGGAGGTGTCAGATGAGTTAGGTCAAAGAATTGACTTAACGAGATCGAGATAACCAAAGTCCTATATCATATGCTGTCATGATATAGGCACGCATCCTCTGATCGGAGACAGATGTGTTACTATATGTCTGAGTATGTACATTTGGCAGACCAATAGGTTGATGACCTAATCAAGGTCTATACACCTGCGCACTGGTGTGCATATAAGGGCATATGAGTAATACGATCTCTCAAAGGGATCATACATGTTCAGTTACTGAACCGAAAGACATGAGCTCACTCATGAGATATTGGGAAGAATCAAATTCCATGCGCATAGTCGTCTTGCTTTGGAAGCTTGACTGAATTTGTAGGATTGATATATACTTTGGAAAGTATATAATCAAGACCTAGGTATGATATATGCTTTTGGAAAGTATATGATCAATACCGACTCCCAATGATCGAATGAGAAACTTACTGATAAAACCCTGAAGTAGACAGTATAAAGTTGATCTAATACTTCGGGTTTATTCTGAGTCTTCCAGTATGCATGATGTAAAGGTATTAGGAATACCTGAGGGTGATGTGATCATAAACGATTGTATAACCATGACGCTTCCATTCCTAGGGAGTGATGAAACGGGTCTGGATTTTAGTGACTCCTCTCAGTAGAGAAGTAATCCGATCTTAGTCCAAATGTTGGACATTGATCTGAATGAGATTCAGATGCAATGAGAAGATTAGATTTGCGGTGTTGATTTAATCAAGCATCTATGAGAGGCCCGCGATCTGGTTTTGAGATATGATCTCAATATCCATGTCACTATACATGGAACAATATAATCGCCCTGTCCTTATCTCCAAGTATTCGCGGAGAAAGCGCATTATCTTTGAAAGAGTTCATGGATAATTCTGTTGTTGATGTATGTATCCGAGCATTGAGAAAATGGATAATTAAATATGATTTAATTATCATGAATAATATGAATTTGATTCATATTATAAGGAGAGTTATCTTAGATAGTTAAATGTGATTTGATTATCAAATATGTAAATAATGTGAATGTGATTCATATTATTTGAGCACATGAGAATAAGTTATCCAATATAATTAAATGTGATTTAATTATTATGGATAAGAATAATGTGGATAGTAATATCCAATTATTCATAATATATTATAAATGTGATTTATAATGTATTAAAGGGAGTTAATTATAATTTATATGTGTTGATTAATTATTATGTGTATTGGATACACATTGTGTAATTAATTGACAATGTAAATTATATGTTGTTTTGGGTTGTGAATATGATTCACAATTTTTTCCATGGCAAGATTGCAATATTCTCAAATATAATTGTGAATTATTTTTGAAGAATAAAAAGCCAACAAAAGTTGTTGGAAATAGATAAAGAGAGATTTCCATGGAGATATGCAATCTCATGAATTATCATGAGATTGCTCTCCCCATGGAAATAGCGGGCGGCACCCTATTCCAAATAGGAAAGGGTGGCCGTCCACATGGAAGGTGCATGGAGATAAAATCTCCATGCACATTCTCTCCTTATTTATTGGGTTGATTTAGGACTAATTTATATTTGATTTTGTCAAATATATTTTAATCTAAATTTGTTGGTTTTACCAACAACAATCTTGGCCATTGGATTGACATAAATCAATCTCATCCATTGATTTTATATGTCACATGGATTGAGATCCATGGATCCCAAAACCCTATAAATAGAGAGGCATACCATGCTCTCTATTTTACACATACAATGCTTGAGAAGCATCTCTCTCTCTTCTCTCTAATCGACAGCCCTCTCTCTCCCTCTCATGTGGCCGTCCACCATGGATGACCTAGGAGAGGTACTCCATCGCCGCGGCATCGTCGTTATGCTGCCCGTTCTTCTGCTCGTGGATCTCCGTCTCCTTCGGTGCGCCTCGCTCGTGAAGATGACGTCGGATCTCGTGTGTCGAGATTAGGAGATCCGCTGCTTGGATCATCAACATGGATTGCGAGAAGCACATGGTTCATCCCCGCGCTCGCAAGCGTCTCCTCCGTCGGATCGGACTTGAGACAGGAGGTCTCTTCGTTTAGAGACTCGATCGCAACCACGCTTCAAGAGGTAATCCTATTACTTGTTTGTGGTTTAGACGAAACGATCTGATAAGTGTTCTTGGATCATGTGATTTCGTCGTATAAATTTTTTTTAAATTCCGCTGCATCGAGCCACTAGTGCGACTAGTCGCTCCTCGTCGTATTCGATACGATGCTCACGCTTCCGTGATGCGCTTGAGGATCTAACCATATCCTTCAGTCATGACATTGAGAGAAATCATGAATAAATGCAATAGAACCGACCACACGAGATATAAGGGAGAAAAGATCCTTCTCGAGAAACATAATCGAGAAAGAAATCTTCTCTCCCGACTAAAACGATGGCATGCGGTTCACAAGATAGCATGCAGTGAGGACTGCATCACCCTAGTAAGCATGAGGAGCAGACTCTGTATCAACAAGGTTCTGGTCACATCAAGTAAGTGACATTGTTTGGGCTCGACAATACCGTTCTGCTGGGAAGTATGAGCACATTAGGTCTGGTGAATAACGCCAAGAGTTCTAAGAAAGTCAGAAAGTTGTAAGGTGCAGAATTCTAAGGCATTATCAGAACAAAGATATTTGACATTTGCAGAAAAATATTCTTTATCTCATTAATAAAAGATTTGATAACATATCCAACATCAGATTTATTCTTCAATAAAAAGACTAAGGAAAGTTTAGAAAAATCATCGACAACGACCAGATAAAAATGGTGTCCTTGGTGATGAGGGACGTGACTCGGACCCCAAATATCTAAATAAAAGAGCTCAAATAACTAAGAACTGTTTCGACACTGACGAGATGGAAATGAGGAAAAAATGATGATTCCCAAGCTGGCATGCTTCACACTGGAAGGAGGATATCGTGGAAATCTGAGGGAGAACATGACACAACTTCTGCAGAGGAAGGTGGCCAAAACGAAAGTGCCACAGATATAGTGAGATCGGTCCAGTAGGTATAGTAGAGACACCGGCATGAGGAGGTTGTACCAGTCTGCAGAGCTCCCACTGCTCGCAGCCACATCCAATCACCCTTCCCGTGAGTATTTCCTGAAACATAAGAGACGGATGGTCAAGATGGAACAATAATGCAGATCCTTAGTAATCTGACTAATGGAAAATAAATTCATCTAAAAGTCAGGAGCATAAAACATTCTGAAGGCACATGGATGGCGTCAAATGCACCTCCCCCTGCCTTGTAATGGGTAAGTGGTCTCCATTAAGAATGACAACCCATCTACCAGGCGGTATAGTTCTGCAGGAGGTCAGCTGCGCTTTGTCTCCACACTGATGGTGGGAAGCACCGGGAGTACATAATCCACTCTGTCATATCTGCACCACTACTACCAGTAAAAGCTTAAGCGATACCTGAGGAGCTCGAAGAGGTTCTGGCTACGGTTGCGATATCTGTAGTGGTGGTGCCTGTAACATGAGTCATGATCTCTCGAATATGAGAGACAATATCATCGAGGCGAGGATCAACCTGGGAAACTAGAGTATCTGAAGCCTCAATCTGTTCTGCCACGTGACCAGAAGCAGGATATCCATGCTTATGGTAGCATGTATCTGCTGGATGTCCTGACTGATGATAGTAGGTGCAAGGACCATGCTGATGTCCACTGCCTCTACCACAAGGGGTGTGTCCTCTGGACTGAGTCGTCCCTCCTCGGCCACGAGAAGCGATCATCACTAAAGAGGGCTAAGGAATGGCTGTAGAAGGTATGATAATCTGGCTGAGACGGTGATGAGTCGCGAATTCCCTATGTTAAATGATGTGAATTAAGCATTTAAAATATGTGATGAATTTGTCGGTTCGTTGTAGGCGGGTAATCTGAATCAATCAAGAAAATAACCACAATTAATTTATTCAACTTTAATCGGAGTGGTTTTATGTTTGTTTACTTGGGCAAGCCCCCAAGGTTGAATTCGAGGAGGGCAAAGGAAAACTTAGGAATATATTTATCGAATTTCGTGTGTGGTTTTCGAGGCGAATATTTTTGGTATTTTTAAATGCAATTTTTGGATGCAAATGAAAATGTAGGCCAATTTCAAGGACTAGAATATCAATGTCAATCAAACACTGTCAAAAAAATATGAAACTTGGCCGATATTGTACATAATGATGAAATAATACACAGTATTTTTTTGGTATTTTCTAATGCAAGGTGAATATTTTATGAATTTTTGAATGCAAACAATGTAATTTTCAATAATTAATTGTAATGAATATTAAATCTACTTATTTTCAGGGAATAAAATTATCTAAGATATATCGCTAGGTAATATATCTCAGAAAAAACCTAAAGCCTAAAAATGTTGAAGTTAGTACCTATTAAAATTAATTAATGAAATTCACAAAATGATTTTTATAGAGAAAAATATGCATGAAATGGAATTCTTTTTAGGTACGATGTAAACCACAATTAATTCTACGATCCATGAATTTTTGGTAATTTTTGGGCTATGGTTAAGTAATTATGAATTTCGAAGCACATACTGGGCAAAGTATTTAAGATTCCACAATAATAAATATTAGTAAATGTTGACGCATACTTAGTTATTGTGTCTTTTGCTATTTTATTTTCTTGTTATCCTCTTTATGTAATTTACCCATAGGCTACTCTCCTATATAAGAGAGCCTAGGGCTATGGAATAAACAACTCATTCACGTTTCCCACATGGTATCAGAGCGACGGTCCTAGACCGGAGTTCTCGAAACCTAACCCTAACCCTAACCTCACCCGCCGGCCCCTCTTCTCCTTCTCTCCTTCGAGTCAGCGCCGCCTAGCCGATCAGCCACCGGATCTGCGCAGGCAACGCCGCATCGACTCCAGCAGCGCCTGCGCGCATCTCGCGCCTGTGCATCTTGCGCCTGTGCGCGTCTGTGCATCTTGCGCCTGTGCGCGCCTGTGCGCACTCATCTCGCGCCTGTGCGCGCGCATCCTGCGTATCTCGAGCGCCTCTGCGTGCATCACGCACGCCAGCGCATAGCCTCACACGCTGTGCGTGCATCACCGCACGCCTACGAGCACAAGTCTTGCGCCTCCACTCGTGCAGCACCGTGCGCACCATTCCAGTGTAACTGTGCGCACTATTGCGTGCACAGTTGTGCGCTCCAGTGCGCGTGTGGCTCTCCAGTAGCGCGCTCCAGTACGCGCGTGACACTCCAGGTGCGTGCGCGGGTGCCCCACGCACGTGCTTACGTGCCCTAACTCCCAAAACCCTAGGGCACAGATCCGGATCTATATGGGGTTAGTTGCTTGAAGTCTACACACGCAACTAATCCCGGTTATGTCACTGTAGACAAAGATTATTTCTCTTTCAGTCGCTCCAGTCTTCCGTTTCCAGTATGTCGGACAGCAAGGCAGAGATCCCGTCTATTGGCGCATTTCGTGGTCCAGCGCCTATTGTTAAAATGGATGGTACGAACTATGAACTGTGGGCAATGCAGTTCATGAGCATGATGAAGTCTACAGGTAAGAAGCACATCTTACCGAGCCAGAGCCTGCAGAGAAGACTGGAGTTCATGCCTCTTGGGAGGCCGACGATGCATATGCCAAAGTATGGCTATCCGGTACATTGGCTATTGAAATTGCCAATGACATCTTACATCAACCCACGGCCAAAGACATGTGGGATATCCTGGCAGCAACGTATTCTCAGGCGAAGAATGAAACGAAGATCCCTGCAGTTACAACATGACATATTCACAATAAAGCAGAATGGCCGCCCTTTACATTCTCTCTATACATCATTGAGAGGGATGTTTGAGAAGCTCTACAGCTTCATGCCTCTTACCGCCACGCCAGAACAGCAGAAGACATATAGGAATGCGACGATGGTGGGTGTGTTTCTCGCTGCACTTGATCCAGAGTATGAGGCAGCACGTTCACAGATTTTGGCAGACTCGACTATTCCTCCCATGGAGGAGGCTTTTCACAGATTAAGTAGGATCACGGTACCTTCAGCAGTTGCGAGTCAGAATCCCTCAGCCATGGCGGCCAACAGAGGCCGTGGTTCACATTACCAGGGCCGTGGACGTACTCCCCGAGGAAGGGGTGGCCGCACTAGGCCAACGTGCTCATATTGCCACCGAGTCGGACATACTGAAGATACATGCTACTCAAAGCATGGATTTCCTGCATCCGCACGAGCTGCTGAGCAGATAGAGCCCCCGTCTGCAGCTACATTGGATCAGCGATTTGATGATCTGGTTGCCCGTCTTAGGGGCATTATACCACCGTCTGGCCCAGCACCGTCGACAGAGAATCATACTGAGGCTGCTGCCTCTGCTTCTGCCTCTACGAGTACTTCAGGTAGTACACTTGCTCTCCACAGTAGTAGATCGGGTACATTACCATGGATCATGGACTCGGGCGCTATACATCACCTATGTGGCGACCAGAGTCTACTTACAGGATATACTCAGATTCCTCCAGGACGGACAGTAGTGATTGCCAATGGCACTCGTTCCCCTATCACGGGTCAGGGGGAGATTAGATTGACATCCTCTATGCAACTCAAGAATGTTTGCATGCACCGCATTTTTCCATGAATCTGTTATCGATTAGTCAGATACGAAGGATCTCCATTGTCGAGCTATTTTTGATTCATCTTCTTTGATTTTTCCAGGACATCCGTACGGGCAACGTGATTGGTCATGGCTATGAGCAAGGAGGCCTTTATCGTCTGAACCAGACCCCGTTTGCCGGAATCACAGCCTCTCCCGCAGAACAAGTATCTCCTCTCCTATGGCATCTGCGTTTTGGTCATTTACCGCTTCCGAAGTTGCGTCTAGTCCTACCCTATAGTCTTTCTCACACAACTGTCCAGTGTGAGGCGTGTCAGTTGGGAAAACATCACAGGTCATCTTTTCCCAGTAGTCAAGGTCGGAGTAGTAACTCCAAGTTTGAGTTGTTTCATGTCGACGTCTGGGGTCCGAGTCGTGTTCCCGATCATCAGGGGCACAGGTTTTATATTGTATTTGTGGATGATTTTTCTAGAGCGTCATGGGTATTTCTAATGAAAAATAAGTCTGAAGCTGGAGATATTATTATTCACTTTCTAAATGAGATTCAGAATGTTTTTTCCACAAAGGTCAAAATTATGAGAACTGACAATGCCTTAGAGGTTGTGCACCAACAATCTAGCCAACTACTACTCCTCAAAAGGGATTGTTCACCAAACATCCTGTGCTCATACGTCTCAACAAAATGGGGTTGCAGAAAGAAAACACCGTCATCTTCTTGATGTTACAAGGTCACTTCTCATTCAGAGTCATGTTCCGTATTCCTACTGGGGTGATGCAGTCCTTACTGCATGTTATCTTATAAATCGTATGCCCTTGTCTGTCTTGAATGAACAGGTTCCTTTCTCACTTATATATCCTGACAAGGATCTGTTCACTCTTACCCCTCGTGTGTTTGGGTCTGTCGCATTTGTCCATCAGTTGTCGCCCGGTTCGGACAAGCTCTCTCCTAGGGCTGTCAAGTGCGTCTTTGTGGGGTACTCCAGAACTCAAAAGGGGTACAAGTGTTTTGACCCTGTGCGTCGGCGGTATATGATCAGTGCAGATGTTACATTCTTTGAATCTATCATGTATTTTTCAGAATCCGGGAACATGCAGCCACCACCATTATCTCCTGATACCGTATTCATGGCACCACCAACATCACAGCCGTCACCACCAACATCACAGCCGTCACCACCATTACCAACACCACCACTACCACCACCACCACCGCCACCAATAATATCCCCGTTACCATTCCATTACACCCGGCGACCGAATCAAGCTCATGGCCCTGACCAGTCAACTAGCTCGCCTATGGTATGTAATGAAAATATTAATGTTGATGGATCTGACGACAGTTCTCAGCAGGATGCATTACAGGAGCAGGGTGCTACCACAGAGGATCTGGATGTTCCAATCGCTCTACGCAAGCAGAAGAGAAGCTGTGCCAAGTATCCAGTATCAGCTGTGGTTTCGTTTGAGAGGCTATCTGGACCATTCAGGACATTTGCATTGACACTTTCAGCTACAGATATTCCACGAAATCACCATGAGGCTTTGCAGGATTCTCGATGGCGGCTAGCAATGGAGGAAGAGATGGCAGCACTTCAGTCTAGAGGAACATGGAGCTTGGTTACTATACCACCGGATGTCAACCCGGTGAGTTGTAAGTGGGTATTTACAGTCAAACATAATGCAGATGGCTCCATTGACAGGTACATGGCACGCCTAGTTGCAAGGGGATTCACACAGACGTATGGAGTAGATTATCTTGACACGTTCTCCCCGGTGGCTCGTCATTCCACTCTGCGGATCCTCCTATCAGTTGCAGTTACTAGAGACTGGCCACTCTATCAACTGGATGTGAAAAATGCCTTTCTGTATGGCGACCTTCAGGAGGAAGTCTACATGCAACAGCCACCAGGTTTTGCTGTTGAGGGGGAGTGTTCCAAGGTTTGCAGATTACATAAGGCTATCTATGGCCTTAAGCAGAGCCCCAGAGCATGGTTCCAGAAGCTGTCAGACCTCTTTGAGAAACAAGGATATAAACGCTCCAATGCTGATCATTCCTTGTTTGTACAGAAGACGGCAAGAGGTATTGTTGTAATCATGGTTTATGTTGACGATATCTTGATTACAGGCGATGATGACCAGGGCATTAAGCAGGCAAAAGAAAGGCTGGGGACCGAGTTTGTCACCAAGGACTTGGGAGTCCTTAGATATTTTCTAGGGCTGGAGTTTGCCAGAAATCCGTATGGATTAGTCATGTCACAGAGGAAGTATGTCACAGATCTGCTGAGTGAGACAGGTATGCTAGGGTGTCGACCTGCTACGACACCAATGGACCCTAGCATGAAGCTGTATGATGATGACACAGAGGAGGTTGACAGGAGAAGATACAGAGAGCTGGTAGGCAAATTGTTATATGTCACGATCACTAGGCCAGATATATTATTTGCAGTGAGCCGTGTGAGCCAGTTCATGGAGCAGCCACGCCAGGTGCATATGGATGCAATACACATGATACTTAGATATCTCAAATCTTCTCCAGGTAAAGGTCTGCTATTCAAGAAAGGAAAGGGGATTTCTGTCTCAGCATGCGCAGATGCAGACTATGCAGGATGTCCTAAGGATAGGAAGTCCACCTCAGGGTATGCTGTCTATGTTGGAGATGCCCTAGTCTCATGGAGGAGCAAGAAGCAAACTGTGGTAGCTAGATCCAGTGCTGAATCCGAATATAGGGCTATGGCCCAGGCTACTACAGAGATGATGTGGGTGAAGGCGGTGCTGACAGATTTATGCTTAGACATACCACTTCCTATGAACTTGGAGTGTGATAATCAGGCTGTCTTGTTCATTGCAAACAATCCTGCATTCCATGAACGGACTAAGCATATTGAGGTGGATTGCCACTTCATACGTGATATGATTCAGAAAGGATTCATTACCACATCCCATGTTACTTCAGAGAACCAGACTGCAGATATATTCACCAAGGCATTGTTACGTGGCCCATTTCAGAAGTGTGCTTCCAAGCTGAGCATGATTGACATCTATGCTCCATCTTGAGGGGGAGTGTTGACGCATACTTAGTTATTGTGTCTTTTGCTATTTTATTTTCTTGTTATCCTCTTTATGTAATTTACCCATAGGCTACTCTCCTATATAAGAGAGCCTAGGGCTATGGAATAAACAACTCATTCACGTTTCCCAACAGTAAATAACCACAGATGATGAAAATGTCACAAGCATGCCATGTTGTAGAGAATTAGTTGTAGAACACGATACTATTTTTGGAATAATGAACAAATGCAAAAAGAAGGTTCAACATTACACATAAAGTCAGGGGGCTAAATGCAATATCAGAAAATAAAATGAACAAAAAAATCGTGTACATGGGCACGGATGTAATTACCTAGCCCTTGGAGGGGGTCTCTGCAAAACTTCCAGAGGGACACGTACGTGGCATGTGCCCTCTAATGGCGGGGTTGCTCTACGAATAGGCAGAATTTCAGGGAGCTCATCTGCAAAATCACCTCCCCCACGCGTGTATCACGTGCGCGGGCGGGGTCTTATAGAATTAGAGGGTCTTCGAGGGCTTCGAGTCCAAACTTCCCTCCTCCACACGTGTGGATCACGTGAGGGGAGGAGGAGCTTTTGAGCGGCGGGGCTCCTGTTGGTGTGATGGATCTCTGGCCGAGCGCCGGGATTTCGCTGAAGGCGGCTCCTGACGGGTGCCGACGACGAGGAGGTGCTGGCGTGGAACTTCAGGTAGTGGCATAGCGAGGTCGGTGGAGAGTCGCTGGCTCGATGAAGGGGATGAGTCGGACGTCGTGTGGGGACTCCTGGGGGCGAAGGCGGAGTGGCAGAGATTTCTCTGGGTGATGCATGGAGGCAGAAATGTAACACGGTGCGACAGAGTGTGCGGTGCAGTGGTGATCTCCGTGGAGGCGATGAACAGTGAATGGTGGAGAGGTGGAGGATGTTATCGAGGAGATGCTTGAGGTGGAAGTCGAAAATAGAGCAAGTGGAAGATATGGAAGCGATCGTTGGCTCAATGACGATGCCGGAGTTGTGGGAAGTCGCGACGGAAGTGGGTCGTTCTGCAACGAGGAAGAAACCCTCGGATCTCACCGAGGAAGGAAGAGACGACATCCTGTCACCCCGTAGCCCCCCAATCGGCGGATGAGGAGTATGTGCGGAGGCTATGGTCGTTTAATAGGGGACGTCTGAACTGACGAGGCGAATTGGGGTTGTCAACGGTCCTCAAATATGGAGATCACGGGAAGAGGGGGGATTGATAGAGGGTCGGCGAGATTGTGGCCAGAGGTGGTGCGATATGGGAAGGGGATCAGAAACTGATTAGGGGCTACACGTGATTGATCGGAGATTGGAGAATCGCAGTGATTGAAGGAGATCTGAGATTTGCGGGACGCGCTGGTGGCGATAATCGTGGAGGCACGGTACAACGATGATGGCGGCGCGCGGCCAGATATGGACGGGGAGGAAGGAGATCGACGAGGGTGGCAGTGGCCGACCAGATGGAAAGGGAAAGTCAAAAGGAGGAGCACGTGCAGGGCGCGTGCATAGGAGGCACGTGCGCTGCACGTGTGGGGTATTATTTTTAATTAATTTTCAATTAATTTTTTATAAATAATAAATGAAATTAAAATGCAAAAAATGAGTGACACATGGCGGCTCCAGGAGCTGCCACATGTCAGCTCCAGAAAATTTGAAAATTAAAATTCAAAGATAAATTGGGAAGAAATAGTAAACGACCTCGGATCGAAAAATTTTCTTCATAAATGTTTCTCGTCTCGACGAGATCTACAACATTCATGAAGAAAGCAAAACCAAAATAGGTCATTTGCACAAAGTGATATTTTTGGTGTATTCTATGTACATAGAAAACCTTGATTTTTGTGTTTTGTATTTTTTTATTAAATATGATAAAATCAAGGATAAATATTTACACAATAATATTTTTTTGATTTTTTAATTAGAAAAATCTGTATGTTTGCTTAAATCCATGTTGAAAAGATCCGACTGTCATGAGGCAACATCCTAAATAATATTTTTTTTAAAAATATTATTTAAGAAGTTGTCTCCGACTATTTTACGAGACTGGAGATGGAGTAAATGAGAAGCTTGATGTCTGGAGACATGAGTTGGAGAGTAAAGGATTTCGTATAAGTAGGGCTAAGACAGAACATATGGAGTGCACCTTTGATGGAAGCAATGGTGAATGAATTGAGGTGAAGATTGGTGATGATAACATTCAAAAGAGAGATTCTTTTAGATATCTGGGATCTATTTTGCAACATGATGGAGAAATTGATGGAGATGTTACTAATTGAATATGCAGGCTGGGCTAAAGTGGAGAGGAGCCTCTGCTGTTCTCTGTGATAAGAAAATTCCTTTAAAAATTAAAGGAAAGTTTTACAAAGCAGCCGTGAGACCTGCTATGCTCTATGGATCTGAATGTTGGCCTGTGAACCATAGACATGTGCAGAGAATGGCTGTAGCAGAAATGAAAATGCTAAGGTGGATGTGTGGACACACATGTAAAGATCGGATTCGGAATGATGCAATCAAAAAGGAAGTTGGTGTTGCTCCGATCAAGGATAAGATTCGAGGAAAACTGCTCAAGATGGTTTGGTCATTTGCAAAGAAGATCAACTGATGCATCGGTTAGGAGATGCGAGTGTTGGGATGTTGAGCCGGCTAAGAGAGGGCAGGGACGACCCAAGAAGTGTTGGAAAGAGACCATTCGAAGGGATCTTTGTTTTGTGGATATAAGCTCGGGATTGACCCAAGATAGATCTGAATGGAGGCGAAGAATCCATGTAGCCGACCCTACTTAATTGTGGGAAAAGGCTTTGTTGTTGTTGTTTTTAATTAGAAAAATGAAGAAATAAAATAAAATGCGAAAAAAGGACTTTTGTACATACTGTCAGTGAAGACTCGGACTCAGTTAGTTTCTTTGATTTCAAGCTCATTTTGGATTTGGATTTTTGTGCATTTTAATAAAGCTTTTATCAAAGAAATAAAATGAGAAAGAAATAATATACACGGGTTTAAATATGTACATAAAATACTATGTCAAAATTGGTAAAAATACACAATGTACAAAAGAGTCCCCAAAACCTAACTTTCACATATGAGCTCTGATTCACTTGAACTTGGTCTTGTTTTGAAGGTAATTGAATATACATTAATTTAAAATGAGTAGGATCAAATTGGACATTGTATGAGGAAGATATCAACATTTTAGTTCGGAAATCCTGAAATTAGAGTTTGGGTTTCTAGTCCACTTGTTTATGTTAGTGTTTTTTTTTTGTATTTTTCATTTATTCTTGTTAATGTACACAATGGAGTGGTTTCAGGTCATTTGGAGTTAGCATGAATTAATTAAAAATTAAGGAAGTTAGCCTATTTTACAGGACAATTGGGCTGTGATTTTTGGCTTGTTATTTTATGCAATTTTGAGTGATAAAATGCAATTATTACTTACATATGCATGAATGCTAATTATGTGGAACAATGGATAAAATGCATATGAATTTTGAGGTTCTGAGCTTAATTATTATCTTTTAGAGTGATGAATCTGAGATTCATCAGACAACTATAGGCCTCCTCTATGGGAGGTATGGTAGCTTCGGTGAGAAGTTGCGTACGCTGCATACTCTATATCAAGGCCGACCATGAAAACTCCAACCATCGTAGAGTTCCTATATGCCTCATGTTGCTCCCGAGATGTCGTAATTGGCATATAGCTATGAAGTCTCCCGAACATGACACGTAGTGAAGAGTAGTACATGTGCAGAGGATGGCCATTCTGCTTGGCCTTGTAGATATCGAACTGTAGCTGAAGAGTCTTAGCCTCATTCTTCACTTGAGCATAGATGGTTGCCAAAGTGTCCCACATCGCCTTGGTGGTGGGCTGATTCAGAATATCATTGGCTAAATCTCCGTGGTGAGAGTCCCACACAACCAAACACACACATATGCATCATCTTGCTTCCAAGAAACATTGGCCCCGGTCTTATCTGTTGGTTCTGGATCTGTCAAGATGCGCTCCTTGATGTTACATTGCATGAAGGTGAGAAACTGCACGGACCACAACTCATAGTTGGTCCCATCCATCTTTGCGATGGAAGCTAAGCCTTTGGAGGTACCAGGCGAATAAACCCGTGTTTTCTAACATGATGATAAAATGATCGAACAACGGAACTCGACTGGGGAGTAGATCGATATGAATGAGCATGCACGATCATACAGAGGACTGGTTGTACGTGTAGACTCATACAACATTCTCATCAAACTTTACTATGCGCTAGGGCTGAAAAACACGATTTATAAGTTCGAAATCACATTTTTCGGTCAATCAGACCGTTTTATACTGCAGTCCGAACCACAAAGGTGCAAGGAGAAGCGCAAGGGTGCGAGAAGGGGCCGACGGCGGCCTGGGATCCATGTGCGGGGGCTTCTGGGCCCGGCGACGCAGGGCTCCGGCCGCGGCGGCTGGACAAGGATGACAGCCAGGTGTGGTGACGTCCTGGGGGGGTTGGCAGCGGCCCGAGGGGGGGAGCGGTTAGGGCTTGGGTGGGATACGGGAACTCCGGTTTAGGACCGTCGCTCTGATACCATGTAGAGATGAAAGAATGAATTGAATTATTGAGAGGTCCTAAGGTTCTCTTATATAGGAGAGAAACATGTTGGGCAAATTACAAGATGAATTCAAAAGGAATAGAAAATATGAAAACGATAAGAAAGATAACTAATATCTCAACAAACACTTTAGACAATTTTGGAAGCGATCTTTTGTTTAAAAACTTGACTCACATACCTTATCATAGCATGGTCACTGTATCAAAGCTTTAAGACATCTATCTCCACAAACATTCTCAAGTAGCTTAGTCTCTTGAATTCCAATAGATCTTTATCAATGCACACATTTCTGAAGGATATTTGCAACTGATTTAATGACTCCTGGATTGTTTAGATGTATATTCAGCCCTGTCAACCCTATCCATGTCAACCCAATCCAAACTGGAAGTTGAGTTCGCAAATTGGGCCAAAAATATGGTGACCACCGAGTTATGTGACCCATTCTTGCACAGTCTTAAAGTCTCCCAATGCAAGTTGTCAAAATTCCAATCGTCAGCAAATCGAGTCAAAATATGTTTTGAATCCAACATAGTTCGATAAATTTCATCAACATATTCCATTCTTTTTGCCAAAAACCTTCTGAAGTCCATGAGATCAGCCCTTGAGTTTTGGAAACGGGCAATCACTGAATTAATAAAAGGGGTTTCAAGAGCCTTCACTTTCTCTTCCGTGAACTCAATAACTTGCACTCCATCAATAATCTTGGCCTCTTTAATGGGCACAGTCTCCAAAAGAAGGCACAACATGTGCTCTTTTCTATCACAAAATCATAGGATGTTCTTTTTAATCTCCTTTTCGGCATTGCTATAGTTTGTTGTATTCTCCCTTCTTTTTTTTAAGACCAAAAGAGGGGGTAACACGCTATGGTGCCCTCCCCAATCAATTAATTAAGAAAAAGGAAAGAAAAGAAAAACGATTACAAAAAGGGGGTCAAAAAGATGACCAGGCTTCCACAAAAGCCTTTGACCGAGCTAATACATTTTCCCTATAGAACCTGCAACCCGAGAACACCAAGGAGTTTCTCTCCAACCAAATACACCATAGTAACGACAAAGGACCTAACACCTCTACCCACAGTCTTGGGGGATTAGATCGGAACCCCTCCCAAAAGGTGTCGAACGAAGACGCGTCAACCCAATCGAGCCCCAACACGACGCAAGAATCCGCAACGCGTTGACATTGGAAGAATAAATGATCCACCGACTCAATGGCCACCCCACACATGTAGCAGGAATTCGAATCAGAGCCCAAGAACCGCGCACAACGGTCCCGTGTCATTAGTCGCTTGCGCCTGAGGAGCCAATGAAAGAATCCGATACGCTCAGGGAGATGAAGCCCCCAGATGAAGGAGCAGTCTTTAGTGAGGACCTCGGAAGGGCCAGGTGGTGGCCTCCGAATAGCCGCGTAAGCCTTCTTGACCGAAAAGGAGCGCCTCTCCAAACCCAGTGGCCCCCCCTCCTGGGGCCCTCGCACCCGGCCAGAGAATCGCACAACCGAAGGAACTCATCGAGTCTTTGATCTGAGAAATTTACGCAAAATCTGGGCATCCAGTTCCCATCGCACCACACATCGGCAATTTTAACTTCCCTGTCCGCCGCCAAGGCAAAGAGCCTTGGGAAGCGAGAAGCAATCGTCCCCTCACCAGTCCAGTTGTCGAGCCAGAATGCAAAGAAGAGGCCGTTCCCCAAGATGGGCTGGAACAAGTCCTGGAAACGAGGGAGCATCGAGAGAATCCCCCTCCAAAAAGGGGAAGGACGAACGCCCGTAGTGGCACAAGAGCCATGGGGCTCCGGCAAAGATAAATACGGCGGAGAAAATGTAGGAGAAAAGGACGGAAAATCCTCATCGATCAATGAAACGGATTTGTGTTCAACACACCTCCTTTTTCTTGTTAAACACCCAGATGTCTATGCTGTACATGTTTCCTTAGTCATTTCATCATACGTCTTTAAGGCAATCTCAAAATCAAACATGTGCATCATTTTTCGATGGAGCATTAAGATGAATTGTTGCCATGCACCAACCCAACCTCACCCCATTTTGCAAAAACCTTCACCATAGGGGCAATAGGCCCTAACAACACTCAAGGACTACTTGCTCAAACCACATCTGATTTACCCAGCAACAAGGAACTTACAGTTATGCAACACTGGCCCAACAGTAAGATCTTCAATATTTCACGCCCTGAAGTTGTGTGGTGCCCTCGAACAAGGGCCGATGAGTGTTCCATGAGGAACGAGCAATAGTCCCACATCAGAGCCACACCATCACCATGTCTCCCACCTCAGCAAAGAGGGACGCAACAAGGCCCAGATTTGTAATCGTGAAGCCCTAGAGTTCCCGAAACTCCATAACATCGAAGATATTAAGCCTAAAATGGGGATCATCAGAGAGTAGAGATCGCATAAAGTCCACATCTCAGCTGACTGTTGCAATATTCGACCGAATGGACCGAATATTCGGTCGAATGGACCAAATATTCGATTGAATATTTTTATATCGTGGGGTGACCGAATAGAATATTATTATTCGATTAAAATTATGTCCAACTCAAATATTCAGCCTGAATATTCGGGTATTCGACTGATTATTGCAACAGATTTTTTAAAGGTTCCCATTTACCTCGGTATCACCACAAAAGTTAAAGCTCCGTGTATATAACTTGTTAATTGATACTTTTATCTTGGACTCTTATTAATTGATGACCATATACGTATATAAGAATATATACATCTGTTGGAGTATATGTGTTATGCGTCACTCTTGGTTAGATGGATAAATGAATCACTCTAGGATTTACCACATCCAGTTGTTTAGTCCCACATTTATCAGTTGTGAGATGTGGAGACTCGGTGAGGGCTATATAAGAAGCCCCTCACCCTCCTGTGTCAGTGAGAAAGTGCAATGCATAAATCGACCCTTTGGGGTGTTCTCCCGTGGTTTCATCCCGCTTCTAGGGAGTAGGGTTCCACGTTAAAATCTCGTGTTCCTAATCTTTATTTCTTATCTCTGATATTCGCTTCCGCATTGTATTTTCTAACATGGTATTAGAGCGGGTTTGATTCTTAGGGATTTTGTTATTTATGTTCAAGATTCGATTCTCACAAAGATTCGGTTCTAGGGTTTCTTAAAACCCTAATTTTGCATATTTTTGAAGATTCAAAGTTTTGGAGATTCTCAAGGCTACTAGGGTTCCCGATGGAAACCCAATGCTGAAGCATCCAGTAATTTGTTCTGTTGCATGTTCGTTCGCCCCGATCTTCAATCAAGATTTTTTTCCTGTGCATCTGTGCATCCATAGTCAAACGACCATCAGATCTATCTCCAGATTGCGTTGTTCATTTTATAGTTTATTATGAAAACCTAATTTGCAAGAAATTCTGAAGATCATCATCGATGCCAGAGATTTGAGGGGGTTTCTTGATGTTCTTGACATCGACGCCAAAGACATATCAAAGCCCGATCCTTGGCATGCACAACTCTAGGCGATCAGATCCTTCGTGCCACTCCAACGATGTATCTCCTGCCGCATATGGCGGCACATCTTCGAAACTCCCGACGGAGCATCTCCACGCGACCTCTCCATCGTGGCACAGGCGCACGAGATCCCATCGCTGCTCCCCTCAAAGCAGAGGTTCCTCCAGATCTCACGCACAAGCAACACAAGCGGCGACTCCAGATCGCCGCCAGACAAGGCGACAACACGACGCTAAGCAGCCCAGGCGGAGCCCCATGGCGGTGCTTCGGGCTGCAGGCGATTGCAGGCGGAGCCCCATGGCGCGACAGTCCCTTCACGCCTCCAGGCGGTGCCCAACTCTCGCCAGGTAGCACCCCTTCTCCACGCCCCTCCGATCGCCGCACCCTCCTTTCCATCGCGATTGAACATCCAACGACGGGGGCGACTCCCTTCGCGAGGAGGGTTCTCAAATCAGGGAAACCTATAAAAAAGACAGTAATGCAATTTCTTTTTGTGAATTGTGTAAAAGCCCAATTGCGGCGACAATTGAAAAAAAGGGAGGGAGCTGCTTAAAAAATGGGGGTGGGGGGGAGGGGGCGTTTATTTTTGGCCCAGTGGGTCGTGTTTCAAAATTTTAAAAAAGGGAGAAGAGGGATATGCATGAGCCCTTTTGGGCCGAGAGACATAGAAAAAAAGGGAGGTCGAGAGTTTTTTTAAAAAAGGGAGAGAGAGAGAGATCGGGAAAAAAATTGGCCTCATTTTTAAACGTATATTGGAAAAGGTTCATAAAAAAACATACGCGAAAAAAAATAGGTCGGCTATTAAACAAAATAAGAAAATAGCCAGGAAAAAAATGATTACAAAAATTGATTGAAAAAAGGAAGCTGAAAAAAAATTGAGATCGGCATATGTGATGTTTTTTTTCTCCCCATCTTCAATTGTCTTCTCCCGACTTTGTCAATGTCAGTGTTTTCCGACAAGTCTTGGAGAAAGAGGGAGTATTGTGTAGAGTCATAGGTCTGTTCCAGATTCAGAGGTCAGATTCCAGACCAGCCATATTTTCCAGACTCTACAGATCTTCAGGTTTTATACTCGACGATCATATGTTTTCCGAGTCTGCAGTTTGATGTGCACATATGTGCCATCATTTGTATGGTCTCCATCTTTTTCTGGTTGGCTCAAAGTTTTCATGTGATCCATATGGACTCCAGATTAGAGATCCCATTCCCTATGTCATGTGGGATATGGTTTTCATGTGGTTTCATAGGGACTCCAGAGTAGAGATCCCATTCTCTGTGCCAGTATGGGAGAGACCCAGTTCTTCGACGAGGAGACTTTTTAGACTCCATTCTCCAACGACCGTGGACTCTGACGAGGATGTCTCCATGGCTTTTCAGTTCGGCCCTTCAGAGAGATGGAGCAGTTGTCCACATGATTCACAGTCTTCTACATGTGGCGGGCCAGAGTTCTCCCGGTGGAGACTTTTTCAGTTTCAGTAGCTCTGACAGACGCAGTTCAGAGCACACCCATTTTGACTCACACTCCGACCCAGTGTTCCTCCTCACCTGCACGGCATGAGAAGCAACGTCCTTGACAACAACGGACTATGGTGCGCGTTGAGTTGATATTGTCTGTAGTGTCTTGTAGCGTGAGTTGGGATTTCTTTCTATTTGTCCAAGCTGAACATTTCATGCTCCAACTTGAGGGGGAGTGTTGGAGTATACGTGTTATGCGTCACTCTTGGTTAGATGGGTAAATGGATCACTCCAGGATCCATTTACCACATCCAGTTGTTTAGTCCCACATCTACCAGTTGTGAGATGTGGAGATTCTATCAGTGAGAAAGTGCAATGCATAAATCAACCCTTTGAGGCGTTCTCCCGTAGTTTCATCCCGCTCCTTAGGGAGTAGGGTTCGACGTTAAAATCTCATGTTCCTAATCTTCATTTCTGATCTCTGATATTCGCTTCTGCATTGTATTTTCTAATAACATTAGATATAGTTTTATATTTATATAACTAAAAAATGCATAATCAAATAATTTCGAATATTCTCCCTAATTTCGAATATTCTTTATTCAGTGACACCTCCGACTGAATACAGAATATCGACTTTTGCAACACTACAACTCTAGTCAAACATGCACCTTCAACCTTGACCAGAAAATGGAGATCAACACTAGGGAGTCCCCTCCCCAGTCACCCACGAAATCACCCTTTTGGGCGAGCGACTAAAATGGACATGGTTTTCTTTTTGCATTTTTTGAGAAGTTTAGGGTGGGCTATTTTAAGTTGGAAGGCTTAAACATGACACTCATCCTTTTGCTTTTAAAGAAGTATGTCACTGTTAAGGTAAGATATTTTAGGCTTATTGTGCTTTCAAATTCATCTATCTGATTTTAATGAAGGTCTTAGGAAACTATTTACAAAGCACCCTTGCTTATATCCTCTCTTTGGAGTAGATAATTTTCGTTCTCCAAAGTACTATGATGGATAAATTGATGATGGCTTCAAAGATGTGGCAGACTGGAAAGGGAGGTCAAGGGCATGTTGTGAAAAGTGGACTTCTCGAAGATCTATGACCGAATAGATTGACAATTCATCTGTCTTTATTTTTGGAAGAGGATTCCCTTAGACTTGTATTACTTCGATGAAGAAACATGTCTCGATGATTCCTTGATGTTAGAAGATGTCGAATTTGAGGGTGGCTTCTTCCAACTACAAAGGGATGTCATGCATGGTTATCCTCTTGCTCACATGTTGTTTGTCATTGCAGCTGAGGTATCGACAATTATGACCTGA
This sequence comes from Ottelia alismoides, assembly GCA_037367405.1. Taxonomy (NCBI): domain Eukaryota; kingdom Viridiplantae; phylum Streptophyta; class Magnoliopsida; order Alismatales; family Hydrocharitaceae; genus Ottelia; species Ottelia alismoides. Next base: position 82,289 of record JAZKJV010000826.1, read on the forward strand.
GAGATGTTCGTGGTGGTTTTTGCTCGAATTTCTGAAGGGAGAATCTCTCCATCTTGGTTCTTTAATAGGAAAACGATACTTTTCTTTTTATTGAGGGGTGTGTGCATGAGGTTAGGTTGATCTCAATGGTTTTGGAGATCTTTGGGGTGATTTCAGGCCTAAAAGTAAACATGAGGAAGCCGACCTTTGTTCCTTTCACCTTTTGCAAGAAAAGGTGGAAGGTTGCGGTCGTGGTTTGGATGACCCACGTGCTGCATTTCCCCTCACGTATCTGGGTTTTCTCCTTTCCATTGCGAGGTTGCTCCAGAATGAGTAGGTCCTTTTAGTGGAGAAGCTTAAGAAGAATTTGACTAGCTAGAATGCCCTCTTATTTGTTGAGTAGTGGGTGCCTAATTCTGCTCATGTTTGCTTTAGTGACCATCATTTTTTTACCTCTCTAGCTTACTTTTATAGGGATTTGGACTCGCCTAGAGGTCTTGAGGCACTTCTTTTGGTCCAGTTTTGGCCTTGAGAACTGTGACATTCCTCTACTTGATTAGAAGGCGGTAATATACCCTTTAAAGAATGATGATATGGGAGTTCTAAGACTTAAGGAGATGAACACATCATTTCTTCCAAAGTGGACCCTACACATTTGGGAAAAGGATGAATGTATGCTTTGTTGCTCGGTGAAAAGTACTTATGGGTGAAGGTGGGTCCAACAACACAGTGGAGTGCTATCCACTTTCTTTCTAGTTTTTGAATGGAAACATGTTTGGTTCTACCGAGATAGCGCCCTTTTTCATATCTATTATTTGCAATGGAAGTCTTTTTGATTTTAGGCTAACGATTAGTTCGAGGGTTCTGTGGCAGACATGTTAAGCAGACTCTTTGCTTTGGTTGCAAATAAGGGGGATTCTGTGGCGAGTGTCTAGTTGGAGGGGTACTTAATCCCCTTAGTTCTCTTCGGAATTTTAGGTCTAGAGGATCCGTTGTTTCTTTAGGCTGAAAAGTCTCCTTGAGCGGATGGATGGAGAGCCCGACTATGGAATATAATTATGGACCTTGGTAGATTGTTATTTCTCGATCAAGAAGACATACATGGCTCTCTCCACCTTCGTGATTTTTAATCCTACTGATTTGGCACGCGATTGTGAGCTTATTTGGAGCTGGAAGATACATTTAGAAGAAGGATCTTCCTTTGGTTATTACAGAGAGATCGACTTATGACGAAGGTCCATACGGCAAAAGTTTTGCACGATAATGATGTTGAGATCCAAGATGCTCACGCACTAGAAGATGCAAGACCGGTATTTTTTTTCACTTTCACTACCTTTAGAGATGCATGGCGCCCAGTGCCATGGAAATTGGTTGGTTCACTCATTTACAGAGAGTTTCCTGGACTCCATGGGTTTATTGGGACGAGATCAATGGTCAGAAAGGAATGGCACTTGCCTTGTTTAGAGAGTTGTGTAATCACTCGACATTTGTATAGGGAGTTGTTTGGTCCCACATTGCCGAATGATGGGGCTTGGTTATGTTGATGAGATTATATATGGAGCCTCACATCTTCTCTACTAATTGAGAGAATCTTAATAGAAAACTTAGTCCTTGTTTGCTTTCTCCCATGGTTTCATCTTGTTCTTCAGCGAATAAACTTCCATGTTAGTCATGTTTTCTTTGATTTTCCTTTCTATATTTTTCCATGGAGCTTGTCAGCTATGAATTATTCTTCGAGGTTTTATTTTTTCCACTTATTCGAGGTTTGATTTTTTTTGTTCCACTTATTTTTCATTAAATTTTCTTCGAAGTTCATAGATTTTTGTAGTATAATCAACATGACATGGTGGTAGTGCAGTGTGCCTACCACCCAAAAGACCAAGGTTCAAATCCCCTCTTGTGGGGGTTGCGTTAGGTAGTCGACAACCAGCGTAAAATATAGTCGAATCTTTCAACATGGATTTGAGCAAGAATCCATGTAGCTGACCATACTTGTGGGAGAAGGCTTTGACATTTTTGATAATCAACCTAGTGGGCATGCCAAGAACAAACAAGAGCTGCAAGAAACCTCTGCTAATGGAGTGGACAGAGTTCGACATGCATGGGGAGAAGAAAATGACATCACAACGAAAAAAGGTGATGCGACTCCAAGCTTTATGGTACGACCTAGTCTGTAAATGCACCAAATGGTAAGAGGCACTCATGGGCGATAAACATTCACAGTGGCGTAAGCAAGGCGATGCAACAGTTAATGATGATAGCGGCAAAGGCCGTTCGATCATATTTTTTGAAACACGTTGCCATAAAAGAGAGAACCCATCGGCGAGGGATTTTGAGAATCTTCCCCTCTAGCACGGGTGGAAGACTACGAGAGATATACAAGCAACAATGGGGTGAAAGGTTACGAGAGAGGTGATGAATAAGCGAGAACAAAGTAATACTGCACCATGAATGGTCAGATTCCTCGTGAAACTGTAATCTTTATAAAGAGCTTGATAATGACGGGACTATAGGAAGATATTTCCCCCATGTTTCAGCTCTTGGACATTGCTTCTTTTATGTATCTTATGTTTATGCGTAACCTGCCTAACAAAATAAAATGAAGTGCCGAAAAAGAGAGAAGCAAGAATAATGAACACTATGGAAAAAACAGGCTGGGGAAAAGGGCCAAAAGAAAAACAGAAGCATGTAAAAGAAAAGAAGGAATTGATGTGGAAAAAGTGAATCGAAGATGAAAAAATGAGATGAATGAAGTAATAAAATGTTAGAAACTGAGAAGAAAAACAATGGTTGAAAAAAGGGGATGATGAAAAAAGGATGTGATGAAAAAAAGGGAGAATGAGAAGCGAAAGGGGAAAGGATTTTGATGGAATTTGTATCTCCCACATTAAACAACTTCATGTTTTGTATGATCTCCATATATGTAATCTTGTATTGAGAGGTCCCTATACTCATGTATTGGTCTTAGAGTCTCAATGTGGACCTTATATGATAAAACCCTATAACAGATGCTCGGTATCGAGAGGTCCATAGGAATCTTGTGTAGAAGTCTCCATTCTCTAAGCCAATGTATGGAAAGACCCAGTTCGACGCTCTAGTTGAGGGAGAATCTTATTGCAACGGTTTCATGATGTAATCCAATTGTTCACATCATCGTACACTGCCAGTACACACAAAGGTCTCCTATGGTTTTAAAGTCTGAATGTGGACCATATATGGTAGAAACCTATGATAGAAACTCTGTATTGAGAGATTCATATGGATTTCTTGGTAGAGGCTATTGTTGAGAGAATTCTATTGCAGCGGTTTCATGATGGAATCTCGTTGTTCACATCATCATACAATGGCAGTACTCACAGAGGTCTCGGGTGATGAGGCCAATTTCAATCTCCGAATCCAGAGCATTCAAGAGCCCAAATATTATAGATTCTCCAGATCACAAGCACAAGAGATGCAGTTTGAGTTTGAGATATATCTGAGATATGTACTCGCCTTGTGTGTGCTGAGTGTTGTATTGTTCACTGATTTCATGCTTAAATTTGAGGGAGAATACTGAGATAATTGTGTAATTGTGTCACATATATGTATGAATCGGGTGTTTAGACCCATATCGATGAGTGGTGGGTTGTGTTGATAGGGCTATATATAACCCTACACCCATTGTAATCATTGAGAGAATCACAATAGAAAACCCATACCTTGGTGGCTTTATTTGGTGGTGTCATTCCTCTCCTTACTGAATATGATTTTCACGTAAATCATGGTTTTGGCTTGCTGATTCCTCTTCCTATATTTTATATTTCCATATGCCCTTCTATGGGCACTCCGGCTCGCAAGAAGTTGAGCATTTTTCAGGATGAGAGATATTATGTGGAAAATATAATTGAACCAAATTATCTTATCAAGTTTTTACGTTCGTTATTTGCTAATGTGATTATTAATATGTTCATTTTGGGCATGTATTGGGGGTACACCTTGTTTTCCTCTCAGAATATATAGGAAATTCTAATCGACTATAGAACACACTCATATATAAAGTGTTAAATATTATATATTTTTTAAGACATTTGTATTTCAACATGTCCATTCAAACGTCCTAATTGCACCTTCTTTTAACTAAGAAATGTGCTATATCTTGTTTATTGATTAAAGGACATTAAATATCTTGATTTTTTGAAAAAGAACTATTTTTAGAGTTATTGCTATCTGCAAAATTACCTGAAATTCTCTTTCTTGGTTTTAGCAAAATGAAGCCGAAATTTGAAATTTGAGGTCATGGTGGCGAGGAATAGTGAAATTCTACACCGATATCTTTTATAATTTCTAAAGTACCCCACGCTTGATTGCATGCGTATAAGTTGATATGCAAAATCAAAATTGTGAACAAAAATACCGTAACAAAGTATTTGAGAAGAGGAAAAACCTAGTAGTCATGCTAAAGACGATAGAAGGGGGTGATCCCTTTCTAAGAGGAGAAGATGGAACCTTGTTGATTAAGTAAGTGGTTGTCTTGATAGTATCCTTCCAATGATTTTGTTTAGAATGAGGACTAAGGAATGAGTTAAGCCTAGAAAAAAGGATTTAAATCCCTAGTTTACCTAATAAATAACTCACTAGATGAGGACATCTTAACTACCAATCTACTTCATCTCCGCCATCTCCTTTGTTGAATTATAATCCAATCATTTCTTATCCATCAGATGTTACATAACCACTTTCTTTCAATATCATTCACTTTAAATACTAATAAAAACATTTAAATTATTCCGTGGTTTCCAAGAACTGTGCTTTTTACTCATTTTCCAATAATTTACTGTTACTTATCACAATAATACTATTTACTACACCAAAATTCCATGAGTTAATTTGAATTGACCAACTCTCAAATTAACTTATATTTACTGAAATACAAAAATTTATATTTCTTAACTTCAACCCTCAATCCAAACTGAACCGGAAGGTTTTTTGGACCTCAAATGAGTGAGAAGAGTATATATATCGAAAAGGTGTGTCAGCTTTTATTACCCAACCCAATCTTGTGGGACTATGAGGTGGAGGGACGATAAGTTTGATGTAAGGTGCCATAAGATGCAAAGGAATTAACCAAATAATTCAATACAAACTTCAAAGTTATTAAATTGAAATTATTGAATGCAGGAGACAGAGGATGTCTTTATTTCACAAAAGAAAGTTTTAGTAGTAAAATTGATCTCACATCGTTCCTACCTAACCCAAGTAACTCCACTGAGATAATTCATAAAACTAACAAGGTTGCCCGACCCAATTCAATAAATACATGACATTGACCTTATACATCACAATACGTCAAACCAGATCAAAGAGGGGTGATTGAACATGTCATAGTCAACGAGAGAACGAGGCTCGACGATGTTTTCCGAACTGACATGCCTCCTAGTTAAAAGGTTTTAACGGAAATAATTCATGGAACATTAGAAAGAGGATTGAAGCAAACATGTCACTAGCGAAGATGATATAATAACATGTTTCCTGAGATCGAGGAGGCACCAATGAAGGTAGAATTCGATGAGATATCCAAGTAGTAAAGATCAACCTTCTCATAGTCCCGCTAATATTCATCCAAATGCGTTGAAAGTAACAAAAAGATCGACATAAAATAAAGCTATAACCAAAATGAGAGCACATACTCGTAGAAGGTAAGCTTAGAAGAAGCTCTAGGGCATAATACACTCCAGAATTGCGAGTATGGAGATAAAGTGAATGGTATCAATGGAAGTAATCGACAACTATTAACCAACTTGACCGATCTCGCATTTGTAGAGGGTTGAGAACTAACGAGTAACACCTTCCCTAGTCAGGTGATTAGTAGTGAATGAACTAGTTCGAAGAAGCTGTAGTAGACATCTATAGTCATGAGGAAAGATGGACGCTCTAGGGAAACTCAATGGGTTGAATCATTAACCAATGGTCTCACAGGTAATGTCTATATTATAGTAGTCATCATGTTCAATAATTGCTTGATTGACAGTAAGAGGTTAACTAAACTTCACTCGACACTTGTATGATGTATGGTCAATCTTTTGGCAGTGTATATAAGGAGTGAAAATATGTCTGCATTTGTGGTCAGATGAATGACTTCTACCTCTACCTCAAAGACCCAAGCGACATGTGTCCCCACGTTCAATGTAGACCTCTTAGTAAAGAATGCTTCACCTTCAACAAGCATAGCTTTATTTCAATAATCCTTTTTTATTTCTATCTTGAATCATGTCTCTTTCTCATAAGACTAAGGGCTAAAAAAACAAGAAAAAAATCAAATTGCACCATCTCTGTAAGAGGTAAATGCCTTCTTTTCTCCTAAAGTTGTCGGAATTATTCGTAATAAGGTATTGGCTACAATTGAAAATGTCTTATCAATAAAATTTCTTTTTATCCGAGATCTAAGCATAATTAGCAATCCATTCTAGAATTCTTACAAACAAAGGAATTATACAGTACAAAATAACATAAAAACGAATTAATTCTAAAAAATGTCAATTGAGAGAAATTGATCCATTGCTTTCTAATAGCAGGGACCGAAATAAAAAAGAAACTTATAAACGCTCCACTCAACTTGCTCATAAACTTGTCAGCACATATGGTGGAAAATAGCCGCCTCGTATAGTCGTGTCATACAAGTATAGTAGTGGATAATGTGGAGTCCCTACGAGCCATTAACTAAATATGAATATAGATGTTTGGGAGATGTGATCACGTGACTTGGTCGTCTGTTGGGAGTACGTCTAAGCAGACTCTTCCCGCATATCCTTGAAAGTCTCCTTGTAGTGTAGTTCGCCGCAATTAATTGCTTAATGCCGTTGGAGAACCAGTTCATAACATGGTAATTGTTATGTCGATATATCAAGGTCCTTATCAATTTACTTGAGAGGGTCCTTCTTAAGGACATAAGGATTCCTCTATTTGTCAACGAAATACACACTAGATGAAGTTCATATAGAAGTTGTGACATGGAACAATATGTGTATAGGGATGTGCAAGCATAAGCACGACAACGCAATCACCGACCCTAAGTGGCTTGAAACGTCAACATTGTGGTTTCTTGCTTAGTGGCCCGACACACCATGGGGCAGGCAGGTTTTGGTTGCCCAAGTGTTGATGGTGGGGCTCGACAATGCTGGGAGGAGTCGGTGTTGTTGGCCCCTCAACAATGATGTTGGTTGGCAATGGTGTTGGGAGGGAGGGACCGATGTTGGTGAAGTAATGATTCAGATGGAGGGGATGTATGCTTATATGGGTGTAATATTAGACCACTGATCTAGGTTTAAGTCTCCGATACCATGTTTGGAGAAATGAACAACTTGTTTATTACGAGATCGTAGGCTCTTCTTATATAGAACGTAGAGAAATATAGTTAGTGAGAAGATTAGATAAGTGCTCCAGAAAGGTAAAGAAACTACACACATAATTCTCTCTCTCACAGATGGTATGATATTGAAGAATTTATCTAAGATTAAAAATAGACTTTGGGCTTGAGTTGAAACCGAGGTCATTCGAGCCTGAGCTACCCCTTTGGTGGCTTTATTAAATTTGGAGTTGAGTTTGGACAAACTCTGAGTAAGTAGAGCCAAGTTCGAGTTAGGGTAATCTTGACTCATTAGATATATAGATGTCCCTAAATGCCATGACACATCACAAATCTCTATGTTGATATATAGTAATTAGCTTTATCTTCTTTAAAAGAAATAAAAAAGACCAGGTTCAAATGCCCCCTTGTGGGGGTTGCGTTAGGTAGTCGACAACCATCGTAAGAAATAGTCGAATCTTTCAACATGGATTTGAGCAAGAATCCATGTAGCCGATCCTACTTATGTCCGCCCCAAGTAGGTTAATAAAAAAGGAATAATTAGTTTAATTAAACGTTTTTATCAATTGTACCCCTCTGAGATATTGCAATCTCAGTTATGCCCCTCCCTTTTCGGTAATATCAGTTGTGCCCTCGACTTCTTATCGTTCTATCACTTGTGCTCCTCCGTTACTTTACCGTAAATGAGGTGAACTTAACCATGATTTTTTCAAACCATGGTGAGTTTAAGAGGGGTATAACTGTCCAAAAATTCTCCTGCTCCTTCCATCACGTAACTCGTCGTCTCTGCCTACTCGCCAGTGAGGACTGAGTGGCGCACAACAGAACTGGCAGGTGCTGCATTCAAGGTCGACTTAGGGTTCGAGGTAGCGGTGGAGGAGAGGGGGTTGCTGTGGAGGGGTGTCGGGGGAGGTAGGGATGGGTGCAGAGGTGGAGAAGGAGAGGAGGAGAAGGGGTTGCTGTGGATGGGTGTAGATCAGCGGCGAGGGCGAAGGGCGGGGGAGGCGGCGAGGAAGGAGAGGTAGATGAGAGGGTCAGAATGGGAGGAGCAGGGGACGCAGGGTAGCAGCAGGGCCGAAGGATGATGATGGAGGCATGAGGGAGGAACAGTGGGCGGAGGAGGAGGGCACATGGGAGGAATAACATGCGGAGGAGGAGGGCACGAGAGGAGGCTTGGGGCGGAGGAGGGGTGAGGAGGAGGTGGAGGCAGCGAACGGAGGAGGGGGAGGAGGCTTGGGGCGGAGGAGGCAGAGGTCGGGGGTGGAGGAGGAGGCTGCGGGCAGAGGGGTGAGGAGGAGGAAGATGCTGGGGGCGGAGGAGGAGGTTGTCGGGGAAGGGGGTGGAGAGGAAGACGAGGGCAGAGGGGGGGGGGGGTTGTGGGTAGAGGGGTGAGGAGGAGGAGGCTACTAGGGGCGGAGGAGGCGACTGCGGACGAGGTGAGGAGGACGTGGGCGAAGGGGGAGGTTCCGGGTGGTGGAGGAGGCTGCGGCCGGAGGTGTGAGGAGGAGGATGACAGGGAGGGGGAGGAGGCTTGGGGCGGCAAAGGGGGAGGAGTAGGCTGGGGCAGAGGAGGAGGATGGGGAGGAGAAGGGAGAGGGCGAGGAAAAAGACCACTTAACCCATTTTTTAAAATTAATTTCGCTTGTGTCTGTAAAGTTAACGTCCGTTTGCATTATGGATGGACGGCAACTAACCCGAGGGGCACAAATGATAGAACGGGAAGAAGTCGAGGGCACAACTGATATTATTAAAAAGGGAGGCGTATAACTGATACTGCAATGTCTTGGAGGGGCACAACTGATAAAAACCCTTTAATTAATTTATCTCTATAGGTAATTTCTCATCACATAGAAGAGTTAAAAGTTGTCTTCTTCAGTAGCAGTGCAATAGTTCCATGAGTAATTCACTGAAATATCAAAGTCAAATTAATAAAAAAATCTTCTTCAGAATGCAATGTATTCAAGTTTTATCTTCATTATGTTTTTAACCTGTTCGTTCTAAAAAAATGGTTGTAACTTGTTGAAACTTGTATTCTTGAATATTCCATTTTTCTCTCGTTCGCTATGACATTGCCATTGGCAAACCACTCCATGCATGTTTTTTTTGGTAATTTGTCAATGAACATGGTATAAAGTAATGGGTTAAAGTTGATCCTTGGTACAATCTAATGACATCAAAATATTTTTTCAGTCTAGTTGGAGTTCTCACACAAGCTACTCTTTGGTCATGATCAAGTCAGTATGCTAACGATTCTCTCGTTTCTCAAGATTCTCCATATTTCTCTTGGTACAATATTGTTAATCTTCTCAAAGTTGGTAAGCAACATGAAGATCATTCTTTTTTATTTTGAGAACTTAATATCAAATACTTAGGAGGTGTATGTCTTGGTTAAATATACCAAATTAGTTCTCTGATATCGCTAGAACTCTCCCAACCTCTTTAAATTCACCCTCTCGCTCTACTTCATTGTATCACTCATAAATTTGACGTCCTTATAGTTTGTGGAGTTGTGTATGTTACCTGTATTCTAGTTACAAGTTAGTCAGTGATTCTAAATCAAACTTTGTGTTCTGATGGAATTATTTACTAGAAATACGCTGTATGAAAAGATAAACTACCACTTGATAAGAAATATGGAGGACTGAAAAATACAGATGTCTCAATCCCATGCGTGATGAAGTCCTGATCTAATTTTTCTGTGTGCTGAGATGCCATGTACCGGATGTGCACTGAGCTGCAGCTCATTTCTGTTTGCAGTACGCATCCAACGCAAGCCATGGACTCATGGCATGGCAACATGGACATTTTCTCTGTACTTGTAGAAGGTGGTGCAGATGAGATATGTTAAGCTGTAGGACATACGCTCAAGTTTCATCGTCAGTTTCTTAATTATTTAAGGATTTTATCATGTGTGCCCCTATTAACTTCTGCAATATCAGTTATGCCCCTCCCTTTTTCGGAATATCAGTTGTGTCCCTTCTTGCTATGTTTGTGCCCTTTCGTTAGTTTGGCCGTCAATGAGTTGAACTCAACCATGGTTTATTCAAACCAATGTGTCAGTACGGGGGGCATAACTGGAATTTCTCACCTCCTCCACTCCCACCTCCTCCTCTCCTAGACCCACCATTCTTCCTCGCATGATCATCCCTTTGCTCCGGCTTACTCCTTCGCTGGAGCTAGGGTGGAGCATTGGGCTCGACCCAGCCAAACACGGGAAAACCCGACCTAGGCCAACAAAATCCAGGGGCCTTGGGTCTGGTCGACGTCCGAACTTTATATCAATTTGAGGGCCCATGCCTGACCCAGGGCTTACAAGATCAGGCCCAAGTTCGAGTTGGGCTTGACCCACCAAAACAAAAGTAGACGTGAATATCATAACGTTGCGTCCTGCACTTAACGAAAATCGAAAAAAAAATTAAATGGGAAACAACAATGACTAGTTCTAAACAAATAATGAAGAATATTAAGATGTGCCATAGATACATCGGGGTACTGATTTTTTATTTATATTTCTTTTGGTTGTATTTCATTAATTGGTTGTACCCACTTCAATGATCTGGTGGTAGTGCAGTGTGCCTACCACCCAAAAGACAAGGGTTTAAATCTCTCCTTTTGGGTTTTGCGTTGAAAACCAGTGTAAAAATAGTCGGATCTTTCAACATGGATTTGAGCAAGAGTCCATGTAGCCCACCATACGTAAAGTGGGAGAAGGCTTCGCCATTTTTTTGAAGAAACCCTAGTCTATCTCGAAGTTAAACTTTTGATTTCAAATAAAAGTTCTTAAGTTAATAAGAAGCCGATAAATATTTACTTCTTTTTAAAAAGAGACTGTACTTTCAATCCATATCGATGAACAGTCATATCCGAAATATTATCGCCGGTGTGCGGAGACGGGAGTATGCAAAAACTAAAAATAACTTTTCTCAAGAGTCCTGCTCATCAATATTGTGACCGGTGATAGCTAGATAACCAATTGTTTGGATTGGTGTCCATAAATCCGTGGTTATAAAAATGTTGTGGGAAGATTTTTCAATCTCATCTTTCAACTTGATCTTCTATGAATCATACATTTTTGTGCAATCCCTTTTCAAAGTGAATTGAGAAACATGTCTGAATTTTGATTGCAGATTCGCCAAGAAAACCTTGAAAGTATCTTTCTCAAGTAAGCGGAAAGGTACTTCATGTTTAATAAACACGCGAGCCAAATCTTCTCGTCTTCTTTCCTGATCAAATTTCCAAATCCCAAGAGAACTGGTGGCATTTTCAGATGTAGAAAAATATAGTAATTGCTGGCCTTCATTTTTTCCTCTAATGTGGATGCAATATTTCTCAACATGCCTCGTTAAATGGATGGTCGCACCTTGCAATCCACATGACAAAATTTGACGACAGTTTAAACACTCACATTTTCCTTCACTATTGTCCTTCGAGTCAATGATTTTAAAGTTATTCCTGGATAAAGGGCCTTTGGGTCGTTTGCATCCCCTAGAGCTGATCTCTATTAGAGCATCATAATTGTAACCAATAGTTTTATTTACATCACCAACATTAACATCATCGACGTCCATTGTCTAACCATACAAATGAAAAAAATTTGTTTACTTTATGAATTACAAACAGAATAATCAAGTTTATAAACAAATGGAAACAAATTATCAGAAATAACCTCACCAATTTCACAAGTTAAAATATATTTATTCTTAGATTTGTATTTGTAAGAATATTATTTCAATTGGAGATGTATTAAATCCAAATATTAGAAAATCCATTGCCTACATTTAAAAATGTTTATCCAGAAACATAAAGTAGCAACATGTGTTTTAAATCCTACTACTAATAGGTTATCATAGCCTATTATATGTTTGGATTGAGGAGTATGCACATCAAAGACCAAGTCACACATTAACACAAAACTGTAATTAACATATAAGAAGATAGATAAATTGTGAGATGTTTTCCATCAAGGTTATCGGATTAAATTAATGTAAAATTTTAGTGAAAGGAAATGTGTATGATACAACTTCATTTAAATTACGCTGCCAAAACTTTTTAAATATCCTTAGTATGCAATGAGGAAGAACTTGAGAATGTACCTTCGATCCAAGAGGTGTTGATATACTCAAAGCCTCATGTTCACGATCGTTTAACTTCGATTGAGAAACCTATAGATGGAAACATCACCTTGATATACCACTTCATCATAAATAGCAACAAACAAGAAAGTCAACGAAGCAAATAGGAATTAAAAGAATTGATTCTATCGCCTCCAGCCGAGTGTCACTAAGGAGCTCCTCGAGCTCCTTGTAGTAGGAGAGATCAGAAGATCCTCCACCTCCGCTGGTGGCCGAGTCGTGGTGGCGGAGCTTCTTGTACTCCTTGAGGAGGTTGCACCACTTGTCAGTGATGTTGGAGTATATGTGTTACGTGTCACTTATGGTGTAGATGCATCACTTATGGTGTAGATGGGTAAATGGATCACTCTGGGATCCATTTACCACATCCAGTTGTTTAGTCCCACATCTACCAGTTGTGAGATGTGGAGATTCGGTGAGGGCTATATAAGAAGCCCCTTACCCTCTGTATCCAGTGAGAAAGTCAATAGACACATCAACCCTTTGAGGCATTCTCCCGTTGTTTCATCCCATTCGTTAAGGAGTAGGGTTCCACGTAAAATCTCGTTGTCCACAATTTTATCTTTATTTCTCTATACGCTTCTGCGTTATATTTTCTAACATGGTATCGGAGCCATATATTTTTTCTAACATGGTATCAGAGCGGGTTCGATTCTTGAGGAGTTATTTTCATTATTTGATCGAGGTTCGATTTTTTGGGGTGTTTTGATCTTGAAGAATATTATGTTCGGAATTGTTTAAGTTCGACAGATTAATTTCTACATAAGTTTTTGAAACCCTAATATCTGGAGCCTCCACTGTCGAGATTTATAGTTAGGGTTTCTTTTGAAACCCTAGTTGGCATGCGAAAGAAGAAGGGCCTCCATCCATCCATCCATCCATGGCCGATGACCTCGAGGACGCCTAGTTCTGTGTTCGCCAACCCCAGCCGCAAATCCAAACTCTAGAGGGCTCAATCACGAGCCTTAAGATCCTTGGCGGCATGTTAGATGAGAAGCCCTAAGACCCTTGGCGGCATGTCACCCCCAGCCGCATCGATCCAAGCGCTCGTGCAACCCAGGCGGAGGCTGCTACACCACCTCCAATCCTAGGCGGAGCTGCTCCATGGCTCTAGGCGACGCTAGCAGGCGACACCATCCTATAACTCCTCGCTAGCGGGCGCTGCCCTCCAGTTTGATCGCCCATTGTCAATCGCCTAACAGACCTCACGCGTGCGCATACGACGTAACACCTCCAGTGAGTCTCCTCTCCAGCAAGTCTCCTCGACACTCGCATCATTGTCTTCTTCTCGCGCTCAGGTGGCGCGAGATCCAGGCGGCACAACTCCATGTTGTGTAGCCACAATCTCCAAGCGAAGCCAGTTCACACAGTGTACCTCCTCCTTGGATTTGCTATCACAGGAGAATAAGGCGACACCCCCCATTCGAGCCCCGTCCCCTTTCCTCGACGCGAAACTCCTCCAACAGTAGCAAGCGGAAGCCCCAATTCATGTCCCTATGGTGACACCATCGGTTCTTCGGGAACCCTACAAGGGTGTCTGAGAGAAAGGGGCTTGATACCCCTTCATTTATACGAAGGGGTGGGCTGGTTTATTTTCTTTAAGGAGGGGTATCAATTGTGCTGGACCCACGGGAGCCACTGCTACAGATATAAAAAAGGTGTAAGAGGTGCAAAGTTTAGGCCCAATGGGCCTGTTGCAGTTCTGCCCAAGTTGGGTTGCAAATGTTAAAAAAAGAAAGGGGGTTGCTGCATGTTTAGGCTAAAGTTGGGTCATGTATTTGTTTAAAAAAGAGGAATGGTTGTTGCCCATTGGGCCGTGTTAAAAAAAGAAAGAGGCAGTCAAGTTTTACAAAAAAAGCCGTATGAAAAAGAAAAAAAGGGAAAAGTAAAAAAAATGATGAATGACTTATTTAAAAAGTGTGACAACTATTTAAAAAAATATGAAATGAAATAGCCTAGAAAAAATGATTTAAAAAAACGACGATGAGAAGAAAAGCCGAGGAGAATTGTAAGATCGACTTATTGGATTTCTTGTTTTCTCCCCATCTTCATTTGTCTTCTCCCAACTTTGTCGATGCCATTGTTTTCTGACAGGTATGAGAGAAAGGGGGAGTATTGTGTAGAGTTGTACAATAGGCCAACTTCAGATTCATATTTTCCAGTCAGAGGCAGGCCAGATTTTCCAGAATCTTCAGATGTTCAAGTTTTAGACTCGACGTTCAGATGTTTTTCGAGTCTGCAGTTCAATGTGCACATGTGTGGCAACATTTATGTGGTCCCCATCTTTTCTTGTCGGCTCAGTGTTTTCATGTGTTCCATATAGACTCCAGAGTAAAGACCCATTCCTATGCCATGTGGGCTAGGGTTTTCATGTGGTTTCATAGGGACTCCAGAGGAGAGATCACATTCTCTTAGCCAGTATGTGAGAGACCCAATTCTCTGACGAGGAGACTTTTCAGACTCCATTCTCCAGTGACCGTGGACTCCGACGAGGATGTTTTCCACGGCTTTTCCAGCTCGGCTTTCAGAGATTGAGCAATTTTCCACATGATCCAGTCTTCTACACGTGACGGGCTAGAGTTCTCCAGGTGGAGACTCATTTTCAGTTTCAGTGGCTCTGATAGGCGCAGTACAGAGCACACTCAGTTTGACTCACACTCCAGCCCGTTTGATCCTCCTCACATGCACGACACGAGAAGCAACATCCTCGACAACAACTGTCAGTTGTGCACGTTGAGTTGATATTGTCCATAGTATCATGTAGCGTGTCTTTTTGTTTGTCCAAGCTGAGCATTTTATGCTCCAGCTTTAGGGGGAGTGTTGGAGTATGTGTGTTCTGCGTCACTTATGGTGTAGATGGGTAAATGGATCATTCCAGTATCCATTTACCACATCCAGTTGTTTAGTCCCACATCTACCAGTTGTGAGATGTGGAGACTCAATGGGGGCTATATAAGAAGCCCCTCACCCTCTGTATCCAGTGAGAAAGTCAATAAACACATCAACCCTTTAAGGTGTTCTCCCGTGGTTTAATCCCGCTCCTTAGGGAGTAGGGTTTCACGTAAAATCTCGATGTCCATAATTTTTATCTTTATTTCTCTGATACGCTTCCGCATTATATTTTCTAAGTGCATATGGTGGGGGAGTTGTCGTAGCCCCAACCCCTCATCTTGGAGGTGATTTGCACCCAGAGGTGACAGTTGGACGTGGAATTGTTAAAAGCGGCAGTTCATCTCCCTTCATAGGCCGATGAGCGCGAGGGGCTTCTCCTGGATCCACATCTGCACCTTTTTCTTCGGAGCCCTCATCTCGTGGTCCTCCTTCTATTGCATGAAGGGATGCGGTAGAGCTTCTTCGGGGCATTAGGGATGCCCAAGAGGTCAGATCGAGGGAGGGGTGTGTGTGGATCTCGGGGCATAGGAATTGCCGTGAGTGGAGGAGGGGCCATAGGTGTTGGTGGTGGGTCTACAAAGGAGGAAGAGAATGAAGGAGGGTCAATAGAAAAGGCCATTTCTACCATAAGCTTTCCTTTCTAATTACCCTTTTGTTCGAAAATTAACGTCCATTTGGGAGGTGGATGAACAACAACTAACCCGAAGGGCACATGTAGTAAAACTGCAAGAAGTTAAGGGCACAATTGATATTCTAAAAAAGGGAGGGACATAACTAATATTGCAGAAGTTAAGAGGGGCACAAGTATTAAATATTCTATTATTTAATATATGCTTTTCTATGAGTCAAGTCATTATTTGTGAAATAAATTTTGCAATTAAAATTCGACTTGCAGAATACTTGATCAGAGCGCAGTCTTGTTGCTATCAGGTGTACATGCATATCTTAAAAGATGCAGCTATCTTCAAGGTAATTTCCCCTCCCACTGGCTACCACGTTTAAAAATAACCATTGTTTGAAGTTGAGCTAAGGTTTTATGAGATGCTTTTGAATCATTGAGTGCTCTGGAAAATGCGCTCTTTAGATATCCACATTACTCTGGTTGAGTTTTTTTCTATAAAATGCACTTGCTCTTATGGTTAATGAAATAGGGATGGTTACATCCAACATGGCTAGTGTGCGGGCTCCTTTAGTATTCCGCCATGTTTACTGAAATGGTCTCTTTGTTTATCAAAGAAAAGTGAGTGGGATGGTTATTGAACTCGAGTCATCATTCTTTTGACTTTTCCAAGAAAAAGACATTGGCACCTGCCTAAGTCAAATTTTACTTGAGTCTTGGATCTACAGATTGCTTCAGTTTTCTAGATGAACCACTACCTTCTTCTTTACCACAGGTCCACAACATGTAATTTGTCTTCAGGTAAAATTGAAAAGCACAAATACCAAAATTGTTGGAGGATGTTTATTTTAAGTTGTCAAAGGAAAGGTAATCCATTTTGGGTCCAAATCAACTTAAATTCTTGACTACAATGATATATCAGCTATAATGAATGTGATTACGGTTCAGGGTTGTGGCTTTAACACTAGGTTGATATGTGTTTATTGTCTGATCTTGATGCGATTTTGGTTTTGTAAACCTGTATTTTGTGTAGAACGAGTCCATATGAACTCGTGGTCAAAGAACCGCCGACGGTTTCGGAGTCGACGGTTATGGCAAGACCGAGTCTTGCGGGGATCCGGCGGGCGTGGGGGAGTAAGGGCGGACTAGCGCGAGGGACATTCACGCCCTATAAATAAACACCTCCTCCGGGAGGGGAACGACACACACTCTTCCTCGCACTAGGGAGCCTTCTCCCATTCTCCTATCTTCCATATCTCTTTCGTTTTCTCGCGCAAGAGGAACGACGTACCTGGGAGGGACTCAAGACTGGTATCAAAGCTATCGACATTGCTGTTGCAGTTCGTCATCACCACTGCTCGCCGTTGCCGCCGCTGTATCACGATCTGGGACGGATAGAAGTGTTTGCCGCTGCCGCCCTCTGTTTTTTTTAGTCTGTCTCAGCAACCCTAACGCATGCGTCTCTTTACGCACAGATCAACAAAAATGACAAGCAAGACTATTTTTTTTGACGCTCCAAGCAAGACTATTGCCACTGAGGTAGGGAAAATTGAGTACCTTAATGGTACTAATTATGAATTATGGAGTAGGAAGATCTACTACGGCCTGTTGCATGATAGCATACACACCATCATAGACAAACCCGACCCAACTTTATCTGAAAATCCGGCTGTGGAAGAAATTAGGTCCCGCGAACAGTGGGAGAAAACAGATAATAGGGCTAGGAGCTTTATGCTGACCCACATGGATCTGAACCTGATTCGGGTCTTCGAGACCTGCGAATCAACTTACGAGCTCTGGACCGCGGTTAAGGAGAAATATCACTCCAAGTCGGAAGTGAGTGTCCAGCTTCTTCTACACAAGTACAGCTCGTGTAGAATGAAGGAATCCGAAAGCGTCCTCGAGCACGTGAACAAAATGATTGTGATGGCCAAGGATCTTGCGGCTGCTGATTGCGCGATTCCGGAGAGGATGCAGCAGCCATATTAGGAAGTCTCCCTCCGTCATTCGACATGGTTGCCACATCTCTGAGGATGAATGGCAACATTAAGTCCGTGACGGACCTACCTACACATTTGGCAATTGAGCAGGACCTCTCCAAACAAAGATCGAAAGCTGAGATCTTTAAGGTCGAGGAAGAAGAAGAAGCAAATGTCGTGCACGCAAAGAAAAGGTTAGGCCCCTCCAAGGCGAATTTCAAGGGAAAGAGTGGGAAATACCCACGCGGCTCTTGCTACGGTTATGGCAAATATGACCATTTCAAGGTCAATTGCCCCAATAAGAAGCCAGAAAATTCTAAAATGCTTGAAAACAAAGGCAAGAAGAAAATGGAATTCGCGGCTGTCGTGGAATGCAACTCCGTCATCACGGACAATGATGGATGGTGGATCGACTCTGGAGCAACCAGACATATCGCGAAGACGAAGGAGGGCCTGGTGGACTTCAAGGAACTAAGCAAAGGCGAACAGTGGATCTTCGTGGGAAACAACACCTATCTTGACGTGGAAGGTGTTGGGACATAGAGGCTTGACCTGGGGGATAGCATTATGGTACTGAATGATGTACTATATGCCCCAGGGATACGTCGGAACCTAATATCTTTCCCAGTGCTGCTCAAGAAAGACTTCGAAGTTCGCTTTTATAATAAACGTGTTTCTATTGACAAGAATAAGAAGGTCTATGCGATGGGAAAGTTTGTGCCCGAGCATGACCTGTTTTGTCTTCCTGTAATAAACTCTAATGAATCAATGAATGTCTCTTCTAATTATTCCTTGTGTTATTTATCTGATTATGACTTGTGGCACATGCGACTGGGTCATCCAGGAAATTCTAAGATGGATCAAATGATTAAGGCAAATATTTTGCCTAAAATCACAGGTGCAAGGACATTGCCCTGCGAACACTGTCTGACCGGTAAAATGACGAGAAGGCCATTCTCAACCGGAATTCGGTCAACAGAAGTACTAGGTTCGATCCATTCGGACATATGTGGACCATTGAGCGTCAGCACACATCGAAATAAGGAATACTTCATAACATTCATTGATGACTACTCGAAGTTCTCCTATGTCTATCACTTAGGAAGAAAGTCGGAAGCACTTGAAATATTTAAGAGATATAAGACGGAAGTGGAGACAAGATTGGGAAAATCAATCAAGACTCTTAGGACAGATAGAGGGGGGGAATATACCTCAAAGGATTTTGAGGATTATTGCATTCAAGCAGGCATTCGTAGGCACACTACAATGCCATATACACCACAACAGAATGGTGTAGCAGAAAGAAAGAATCGAACTTTGATGAATGCAGTAAGGTGTATGCTTTCACACTCAGGACTCTCCAAGAAATTCTGGGGAGGCAGTGTTGACTGCGAACTATATACAGAACAGGACTCCCACCAAGTCCATAGAATCAACGCCGTATGAAATATGGAACGGCAGAAAGCCCGAATTGGGCCATCTCCGGAAATGGGGATGTGTTGCACATGTTCTGGTACCGAGTCAGCTTAGGGACAAGCTAGACTTCAGGACATTAAAGTGCAAGTTTATTGGATATAGTGAATATTCTAAAGGATATAGGTTCTTTCATGAAACCAAAGGTCTAATCGAAAGTCGTGATGCAACTTTTCTTGAAATTCATCAAGAAAATGAGCATGAAGTAGAGGAATCAGATCCTCTGATTGTCTTACAAGACAATGGAGACGACTTGAGTATTAGACAAGAACTTGAGGATGATATCGATCATCCAAATATAGAGAATGAACCTATGGAACATGATGATCCTTTAGAGGAAGTGGGTGGACCCACACAACCCACGAGTATAATCGGCAACAAGAGACCCAGAACATGGCCCGCATGGATGGAAGATTACCATTTCTATGGATGCGAGGCGTCGTGCTACACCGTGGATGAGGATGTCGCGGATTGTACAGATCCCATATCCTTTGGTGAAGCTATGGCTTCGTCTGAGTCGGAATCATGGTCGGCCGCCATGAGAGATGAGTTGGACTCAATCGAGCGAAACGGTGTTTGGGAATTATGTGATTTGCCAGAAGGTAGGCAATCCATAGGATGTAAGTGGGTATTCAAGAAAAAGTACCGAGTTGACGGTACTGTTGACAAATACAAAGCCAGATTAGTTGCCAAGGGTTATACTCAGCAAGCTGGAATAGATTTCCAGAAAACTTAGTCTCCAGTGGCTAATTTTGCATCGATTCGGATGATCTTAGCCATAGTCGCATATATGGATTTGGAATTATTCCAAATGGATGTGAAGACGGCCTTTCTTTATGGAGAATTAAAGGAGGAGATTTATATGCGACAACCTGATGGATCTCAGGTTGAAGGTCAGGAGAAAAAGGTTTACAAATTAAGAAAGTCATTATATGGCTTAAAGCAATCTTCACGGCAATGGTATCTCAAATTTCATGAGAAAGTTATTCAATTTAGATTTGTTTCAAATAAATTGGATAATTGTGTGAATGTCATGAAGAGTGGGAGCAGGTTTGCAATCATGTCATTGTATGTAGATGACATTCTGCTTGCAGGTAATGACATACAAAATGCTCAATGAAATCAAACAGAAATTGAGCAATGAATTTGAGATGAAGGACATGGGCGAAGCATCCTATGTTCTTGGAATTCAAATAACAAGAGACAGGGACTCAAGGACATTGAGCCTTAGTCAGGAAAGATATTTGCATACTGTATTAAGGAGATTTGGAATGCAGAACAACACTCTAGCTCCAACACTACTTGTGATGGGAAAGAGACTCAGTAAGAGTCAGTGTCCCGGAAAGGGGCAGAAATCTTTATATGTACCATATGCACAAGCGGTGGGAAGTCTAATGTATGCAATGTTGTGTACTCGACCTGACTTAGCCTATCCAGTAAGCTTAGTCAGTAGATATCAAAGCAATCCCGTTCCAACACATTGGGAAGCTGTAAAGAGGATTCTTCGCTATCTGAAAGGGATAGTACATTTGAAACTTGTGTATCAAGCATAATCGCTTGAGGTAGTAGGATACTCCGATGCTGATTTCGGAGGGGATGTGGATGATAGAAAATCCACATCAGGTTATCTGTTCATGTTTGGTGGTGCAGCCGCTTCTTAGGGTAGCAAGAAATAAGGATGTGTATCTCGACATACACAGGAGGCTGAGTACATTGCATGTAGCATGGCCACCACTCATGCTATATGGATCCGGCGTTTTCTAGAGAACCTAAGCCTCGAATTGGTCAAAGGGCCAATTGAAATGTATTGTGACAATCAAGCTGCGATAAGCTTGATCAATAGTGGGGCTAATAGTTCTAAAGGAAAACACATTGAGATCCAATATCACTATATACAAGATATAATGGGGAAGCAAGAAATCACGGTAACCTACATCTCTACTAGTGACATGTTGGTTGATTCTCTAACCAAGGGGCAAGGGAACAGCAGCAGGAATATACATTAAACATGTTGGTTTAATGGGACTCAGGAATGTATGAGTCAAGGAAGAGGTTTCATAGATAATGATCCTCACACGATAAATCTCCATGTATATACTACACGAATAGTGGGAGCATATATGTTTTTGACCACTTCGGTCAAGTGGGAGATGTAGAATGAGTCCATATGAACTCGTGGTCAAAGAACCGCCGACGGTTTCGGAGCCGACGGTTACGGCAAGACCGAGTCTTGCGGGGATCCGGCGGGCGTGGGGGAGTAAGGGCGGACTAGCGCGAGGGGCATTCACGCCCTATAAATAAACACCTCCTCCGGGAGGAGAACGACACACGCTCTTCCTCGCACTAGGGAGCCTTCTCCCATTCTCCTATTCTCCATATCTCTCTCGTTTTCTCGCACAAGAGGAATGGCGTAACGGGAGGGACTCAAGATTTTGGGGTTAGATGCATGAGGTCAAGTGATCCCAATTCAATTTGCATTTCTGAACCTGCTGTATCAAATATTATTGATATATATGTGGAAAGTTAATATCTGAGGGTCAATCTAAATCTTATGAGTAAAAAGTGAGAGTAGGTAGCAGTTAATCCTTCTTCGGTTATCTGTTTGTGCGTAGAACATACTAATCTGGAAACACTTTTCCTATATTATTGTTATCATTCATCACATAACATGCTGTAAACAACCATTTTTTTTTGAGAAGCATACAATCAAATTATGTTTCAGGAATAACGTTTCACTGCTAACGATGTTGCACCAAGACTCTTTGTTTGATGTCTGAGCCAGAATTCAGATCCATAGGAATGTTTGATAACATCCTTGATAAGCTTTGTGACTATATGCATAAGATAATTCGTATGGAACATGTGATGAATTATCACAAAATCTAAATTTTTTCCCGGCAGAACAGCGTAGTTTTAGAGTAAAGGTCTCGATATTCTCAGTATAAGATTATAGCACAGCTGAAATTACTACTGAATACAGAAAGGGGTACGGCAAGTCCATCTCTCCTAATCTATATGACACCTCCATTTCTCATCCTGCCATGAAGTTCTATAGTGTCATTCCTGTTGTCCTATTGTCGATTCTCCAAGACCGTTTCATTTTGATTGTCCTTCAGCATAAACTCCTTGCTGGTACTCTGCTTCGCAGAATTCTCCGCCAAGATCATCACACGCCTCCCCAGGAAAGACCCTGGATGAAAAATTCACCCAATGAATTGAAAACCATCACGGCGCTCTATATTTCAAGGTTTGCTTTCATTTTCCATAGAAAGATAAGGAAACATACGTTTTCTGCTCAGAGTATTCTAGATACTTCCTCTCAATGTCCTCGGGGGCTGCTTGTTTAGGACCGCTGGCTGCTTGCACCGGCTTCACTTCAGGAAACATCTCAACAGCGCAGGCCTCCCCTCCAAGGGTCTCACATGCTTCTGCTGGGAACACACTGGAAATTTGGCATGTTATAGAGTTAGAACACCCTAACATGGAATTCATTTCAGTTGTTTGTTTCCTTTAACTTATTTTGACAATCATATTGAAGAAGTCGCTAAATCAGAATCTTGGTGCATCTGAATGGAACTCTTTTCGGTATATTTACATGCAGGGAGATATGACAGTAAGGAGGAGGGTAAAGATAGACTGACGATGTGGAAGAGCTGTAATCAACCGTGGAAGTGTCCGAGGAAGGAGTTGCGACTGCGACGGTCTGACGGAAAATGGTCCTCTGCGTCGTGGGAAACCGTGCAGGCACCAAGTTCTTGGTGCTTTTAAGTGGCAGTGGTGCTGTGAAGCACAGAGAAGCTGCCTGCATCTTGGACAGGTAAAGTTTCTTCTGTGGAAATCTGTGAGATGTGGTGTTGCCTTGTGGTTTATATATAGGAAGATAGAGATATGGATAAGGTTCCTTGATATTTTGGATGAATGAATGGTGACTATTTTTCTCAAATAAGTTTTTTTTGGCCTGAAAATTCCTGATATACAGATCTTTTGCATTCATTCTTATCAAATTCGGATAGTGTGACATTGATCTTTGATCCGGAGGAGTAGATTATCGTGGAAACTAATCAAATGAAACGGTAAACGGGGAAGTTAGAAAGCATGTTTAAACTGATCAGCATCATTCATTCCTCTTTTCCTCTAAAGAAACTGCTCCTGTTATGATCATAATAAGGTCTCACCGAAATGTCTGTCTGTGTATCTATCAGGTTGATCAGTTGTGTTGACGATGTGGGTCGGCCCTCCCCAACTTGTAGGGAGGGATCGCTTGGAGGGTTTCAAGATGGTGGTGTGACCGCAAAGCTAGCCAAGCCTAAGTGGCTTCCTAACTTGTCCTACTCTCTCACATTTTAGTGTAACAATGAATGTCAACGCTCTGCAGTTTAGTTAATTGCATTCATGCCCTGTTTGGTTGCTGGGTTGGACTGGGTTGGGTTAGGCTGGCTTGGGGTGGGTGAATAGTAATATGTGAGGAGGAAGTACCCTTGTGAATAGTAACCAGGGTTGGGCCAACCCTGCCCAACCCTGCAACCAAACATGCCTACTTGGGCTGTTATTTTTTGCATTTTTTTTTAAATAGCACATTTCATGAAGTTCAAAGATAAATTTTATTTTTTTTTAAAAAAATAATTGCATTTTGAAAAATCTAAAAAATATTTTAAACTCCAAAACCCCCAGTAAAGTCCCAAAAAAACATTTATAAACAATATGAAAAAACAGAAAAACACCCGAATTTTAGTATGAGGTGCATAGACTACCTGCAAATCGAGCTCCCTTGCTGCTATACTTCATTTAATTGAAATAAACTTAAGCGTGTATAATAAATATGTACTAGCAACATGATTGGTTCTCGATAAGTGGACGTCATTTAACTGTTAAAATGTGCCATTAATGTATCTAAGTATGATTTCATGGATTCCATCCCAGTGTAACAAATGCACTAGAGTGGGTGTTATGATACCAATACATATACCTAACTTCTAGTGCATTACCGATATGAGAAAATTAATACCAGTACACACGTTTTTATCAAGTTGGTTTCCAGTGTCACATGTTTCAGTGCATGAAAATTAGTACACGACACCCTGATACAAGTGAACTAATAAAATGGCAAAGTCTTCTCCCACTGTAAGTAGGGTTGGCTACATGGATTCTTGTTCAAATCCATATTGAAAGATTTTGACTATTTTTTACGCTGTCGACTACTTAACGCAACTCCCACAAGGAGGGATTTGAACCCTGATCTTTTGGGTGGTAGGCACACTGCACTACCACCATACAAGTGAACTAATACATATATTTTATTAGCATGATTACATTAGCGAACTCAAGTAAAGCGGTAAGAAATTATCATTACCAGCGTACCATAGTGAAAGTAACAATTCCTTTTCGTGGTAAGATATACAACATAGATACACGAACATCGTCGAAAAAAGACGATTTCTTTTCTATTATGTACTTTCACATCTGAAGGCTGTGGATACTCGCCAAATATTAATGTGCATAAGTTAGATCAACATTTGGTGCCAATGTATGTAATATGCAAATGCATGCATGATTGTATTTCCATTCATCTTTCAACATATAAAGACAGGTGCATCCTCATATATAAAGTTGAAATATACATGTCAAATATGCATCAAATGCTCACAGTTTGCCTCATTACAATCTCTCAAATCAATCAGAAAGAGGCTAGAACAATACTCCAGAAAGAAAGCTAGCACGTAATATGGCGTCATAGCTCCTATTGATGATTTGGTAAACGAAACTCCGCGGTTGGACGAAAAGGGAGGGGATATAGAAACAAACACACAGATAAACAAGTACGGAAAGACCACAAGTCAAGATTTACAAGGTTCACTTGATTTACAAGGTTCTTCTGTAACTAAACTACATGTTTGGAGGCGATGGCGAGCCTGTCTCAATATGGTGGAAGAATTGAAGTATAGAGGATGATTTAGAACAGTTAAGCATATGTGGGTTTTATATGGTATCCTCGCCCAACAAATCCTTTTCTATAACTTTAAATCCCAAAACAAATAGGACTTTGAGTCTCAAAACAAACATGACTTCAAATCTCAAAGCAGACATGACTTTGAATCCCAAGTCAAATATAACTAGAGGATTAAAACATTATCAATAATATCCACTTTGAATTGAATCCTCATATAACAAAATAACAAGTGATAAACTCCCGTGGCACCTTCCCCTCAGGTGGCCTACTGCTAGTTCGCTAACAGTCAACATTAAGCAAGTTTAGACAATGTTTCAACTTGATTCTAGGAGCCGCCTCGATCAACCGTCGTGTCGATCTAATCACCTTGATCCTCTTCTTGGAAGGGATGAAGTGATACTTGACATCAATATGCTTGGTCCTCGTATGATACATTTTATCCTTAGATAGGTAAGTTACAATAATACTATAATAATATATGATAGCGTGGTCTTGTTGTAGATCAAGATTTTCAACTAAGCCTTTCAACTAGATGCTTATATTTGCAGCTTTTGTTAAGGTCATATACTCTACCTTAAGGATGAGAGAGTCATAAACTTCTTCCACAATCTCCATCTTGACTTTAAGGATAGAGTGCACGTAACTCGTACAACGACTTTGATGAAGCTTTTACATAATTTTGAATCTTAAAACTAGCCAATGACTAGTCTTACACACAAGGACGATACATTGTAAAAGTCATCCAACCAAATCGTGACAAGGGAACTCGAATCCATGTGATGTGGAGATGAATTCAGTTCCATTATGGTGCTATGCTAATAGATTCTAAATGTAAGAAGACAATGACTGAGAGCCCTTGATAAACATCTATGCATATGAAGGTTTACATGCTATTTTTGCTCACAACTCAACCACACTTGCATATATGTGGTTGTCCATAGTATAATGTATGATGTAACCAACATTTTGCAACATGATTCATTTCCTTATAATCCAACCTTCTGATCGATCAGTCTACCTACAAATAAAAAAATAGGATTTTTCCGATAATGCCCCTCTTAATTTCTGCAATATCAATTATGTTGTATCTTCTTGCAGCGTTATCACTTATGTCCTTCGTTTAACTGTCAATAGGGTGAAACAAACCATTGTTTACTAAAACCTATGTTTGGTTACGATTTTTTTTTAAAATTTTCATGGCCTTCCCACAGTGTTGGGAGGAGATACCAGTGGCTCACAACAAAGTAGCGCGGCCAAGATCGAAGGCTGTGGTTGTCGATCCTTGCAAAATGTGAGCAGCCCCCCATGACGCCAATGGCAGTGGAGCGACGAAGGTGAAG
Organism: Ottelia alismoides; assembly: GCA_037367405.1. Classification (NCBI taxonomy): domain Eukaryota; kingdom Viridiplantae; phylum Streptophyta; class Magnoliopsida; order Alismatales; family Hydrocharitaceae; genus Ottelia; species Ottelia alismoides. The sequence continues at coordinate 108,992 of JAZKJV010000826.1, forward strand.
CGAGGAGAAACCCCTACGGTATGACAGTGGTTCATCACGTAGGAGCACCGATGGGTTCCATAAAGGCGGTGATGGTGGAGTAGTGAGTATGGAAGGGGGTCGGGGTGCGAGTTTGGGTGGTGGAGGGGGAGCGAGGGTTGCTCTAGCAATGGGAAGGGGCATTGGGGGCGGGTTTTTGTAAAGGAAAGGGATCAAGTGTGGTGCAAGTGGTGGGGTAGGGGGGTCTGGTTTAGGTAGAGGAGGGGGATTACGGGTTATGCTAACAGTGGGAAAGGGGGATCGTGTTGTATGTAAAGCTAATGTAGTTAGATTTTAATTTGATAAACCTATGCAATTACATTGGAATTTAATTCGGTTTCAATTTGGAAACTCAATTGCTTTGGAGGGAAAGTTGGGAATTCCCAAATTTGATAAAAGCAGTGGTTTGAGTGGAAGTTTAGTACCACATCTAGTGTTTCTAAACTTTTGATGGGCTTATATATGAATTCACACCCCAAGCTCTTCACCTAATCTTTACTTTGATCGGGGTGGTCATGTGCCTCTGTCAGTTGGATAATTTCTGTCACTTTGTTCTCTTTTTAACTTCTATCATGTTTGGAGATTTTTGTTAAAGCTTTTTTTTTTTAGTTTTGCATACTTTTTAATGCAATGCCACATCTTGAACACATTAATAGAGATCCAATACATACTCACCATTCAAAAAATGTTGAGGAAAGGCGAGTTACAACTAGTTACAAGTTCGTCGATATGAGCTCATCTCAAGCTTTGTTGGCGATCTTTTTTTTCACCCTTCGCAGATTCGCAGAGTCCTAAGAGGCTAAACCACCTTGGTCATTGATGGGCATGGAGCATATTTGGTGGGGCTATAGGTTTTTGACCAAGCAAGCAAGTGTGCATGTCATTGAAATCATTGTGGAAAGAAAAATTCATTTGCGCGAAAAATTTCTTTTTTGTTATACATGACGTTGTAGTCTTCGTGAAAGAAAAAAATCGTAGTTTTTCTATGGTGCGGCTTCCAAATTATCACGACATCCGTAAACAAATAAAAGGCAGGAGAAAAGTAGCTAGAACTTATAATGTGCATGAGAAATAAAGATATAGAAAGAGGGCCTGAGTGCTGATCTTCCTAATGGGCAAGGGCATCGTCAGCGATGACAACGAGAGAGCAAATGGCGTGACGCATGCTAGGAGTGAGTCATCCGTCGTTACTTGCTCTCACTCTCTTCCAGTCGCATTTGTCATCAACTGGAAGACTAGAAGAACTTTGTACTTGTTCCCTAAAATGTCTCCTCTTCCCCATTGTGCCAAGCAAGTTGCGGAGAGAAGAAGAGCGGTCACTACAGAGTCCAAACTGACCTTCTTCTACTACTACTAGTACCTAGGGAGCATGTGCTTCCTTACATGTGGATTTGTTTCTTACCTAAATATGAATCCTCACCGATGTTTTAGGATGAACTCGTGCCTAAGTAGTGAATGGTTAGTGTAACGAATTGCCAAGCGGCGGGTTGGATGATCCATCAAAGCAAATCCCATGTAAGCGGCTAATTGATTACCGATAATTGCTCGATTTCAAAGTAGCTAGTCAACTACCCACAATTGCTCGATTATAGGTACTCGTGGTAGCTTGGGATGAAGTCTCAACTCCGAAACAGCCAGTTAGTTCATACGAGTACTAAGCGGTGCATCAGATCGTCTATTGTGACATATTGCACGCGAATTGTTGGTCGATCACCATCATGATTGATTATGTGCAATTCATCAACTATTAGTAGTTTTTGGGACAAAGTCTTAATTGCAAAGTGGTTGGTCAATTTAGGCAAGTGTTGAATGATAGGCCGAACAATTCATTGTGGTATATCACCTTTGCAAAACTAGTTGATTACTAGCGATTGCTGAATTTTGAGAAGTTGATCGATTACTAGCAACTGATTAGGTATGCATACCTTAAGACGAGGTATCAGCTTCGAAGCAACTATAAGTTCAACCTTGTGTTTTTCCTTTCACCATTCTTTAGTCCAAAGAAGTGTAGAAGAAGATCCTTCTACACTAATATGGAGCTGAAGGATGGAGAGATCATACCTCCGAATATTCTAATGGATGATTCTCACCCTAGCTCCATTTACGAGGGTGATATAGGATACTAGCTATCCCAACATCGGTTGAAATCGCAGGCGTTACATTCACCTTCCCTCAAATTCAATACACCCTTTCTTTTGTCCCCCTCATGGATTCTTTTTTACCGACACTTTGCTTTGGAGTAGAAGGTCCCATTCTTCCTCTTTTCTTTTAGTTGCTAAAATTATTAACAACTAGTACAAACATTAACAAGAAAGCAACAAGTAATCAAAGCTATAGGATTCATCGAGCAAGATAACGATGAATATTATATTCAAAACAAAGTTCAAGTATAAAAGATAATTCTACAGCATAATATCCATCGTCAGAAACAGACTCCTACGGCTTCCATCCAAACATGGTCGATTTAAAAAATCCTGCGACCGTTAAAAAAATGACGTATGGATGGAGGGCCTAGGAGTCTCTGTTTCTGACGAAATTTTAATAGAATGTTAGAGGGATATAGTGATGAATATACAAAATTTTATTTTCCAAAGAAATAAAAAATGAGGGAAAAATAGGGGTGGGAGTAGCCATGTTGGCTACTCCCAGGGAGCAGCCCCATTTTTCCATATATATATATATATATATATATATATATATATATATATATATATATCATGGGATGATATAACAACGATTATCAAAACATTGATTGCTGTAAACCCATTTTGTTCAAAGTTAGAAAGACCAGCAAAGTTTGCAAATAGTTCAAATAAGAGAAGCATTCCATATGCAACAACTAGAAATATAAGTTCAAAGTTAAGCATCTACGAATGATAAACGTTTAAATTGCTAATCCTCCCCAGCAGACGGGGGATCATCATCCTCCCCTGCAGATGGGGGATCATCACCCGGTCGGTGAGGAGGAAAAGGAAATGCTCCTCCGAATATATGATGCGCCATAAATGAGATGAATTGCCCCGTCAATTCATTGTGGCGCTGCAACTGTTCTATCAGTTTATTGTTGCGCTGAATCAATACATTGGTGCGTCGAATCTCCTCCATCCGCTGCTCGCGAATCAGGTTGTGGTAATAATCTCGAACGCTATTGAGCTCTTCCCACATGTTCTGCAGATCTTGTTGTGATACACCGCCTCTTTCTGATCCATACCGGTTATTGATCGTAGCCCCTGCAGGGCCTGCACCACAGCAACAAACATGATCGGCATGCTCCACAGAATGGACCGATCTATATGAATCTTCAGATGTCATCTGTGTCACCGAGATCGCGCTGTCAAAATCAGACTCTGCGGAATTTGAGGGTTGATCCTGAAAGTATTACGTTCAAACAGTTGGCAAATTAATGAATTGAAGAAGTCGCATATAATAACTTGAAGAAATAGTCAAAACTTAATAATATGAACATGTCAATAATTAGCATGACACCTTCCTTTAGTATCTAACTTTCTAAATTTAAATATCTCAAAGATATCTACGCCGACCAAGCATAAAACCATCATGACTCCTACATATCATTTTAAATATAAAATTTAAATAATATGTTTTATTATAGATACTAATTGTAGACCCTGTTTAGCTTCAAATGTACCATACTTATGAGAATGCCTATAATTTGTAAAATAAAACATATACCATTTTAACATCAGATTAAAATCTCAACTAACAAACATATTTATAGTACCTGAAATTTTTCTGCCAGCCAAATATCACAAGTAGACATCCACTCTTCTGGATCGATTCCAGGAGGCCTTAGTATATACGCCTCCTCCACAGACATAGCAGTTTGAGCATACTATTTTTTAAAGAATAAACAACCTTAGTATAGAAATGATATAAATCAACTTAAATATAAAAGTTGTAAACTTATACCGCCTTCAATTTTTTCCTCTGAATAGTATGTATCTTCCCTGCACGATTTAAAATCCCAGCTTGTACATTTGGATTACCACCCCAATCAAAACTTTCCTGTAATATTTAACTAATTTTAACATAATAAATAAATCTAATTTGTTAAGATGACATGATTTACCGCCTATTACTCACCTTCAGCTCTCCGAGGATAAGATCCTTCACCTCTTCAGACACTTCCCTAAAATCTGTAGTAGCAAAGGGGGTATGCTTACTCACAAGCACACCGAGATGTTTGGCAAATGTCGGATTATCCGTCGCATGTCCATCGGTATTAACTTTTACCCGAATCCTTTCTCCTGGGGATCGACGAATCGACTCACGACGACTTTCAGGTGCTCGATGCTTTTGCCGCCTACCTATTTAAAAAGGACCAACTTGAGGAAATGTTACAAAGATAACTAGATAATGTAAAGATAAATACCGCTAGAGAACTTGAGTTGATTGGTTTGTGTCTCTGCAACATTAGGTTTGTCCCCGTCCCGAACATTGCCCCTGCTCCTTCTTCCATTCGTACCCCCATTATTCTGCCTCGCTTGAAATCTGGTAGTGACCATCTGCATTTAGTTTAAAATACTTTAAAATTTGATCTTATACATCCATACTTCTGTTAAAAAGTACAGCAGAATTTTCATTGTACTTCGGATATATTTCTTTTTAACATGCAAAACAGAAACAAGAACCTGCACAATCCACAAGTATACCCAAATTTTATGAATATGTTATATGATCATTGGCATGTTACCTAAATCAGAAGTAAATACACCGTAACTTGTAATTCTTATATTATATTATAAAAAGGTGTTATAGGTTATGTAAGCCAAGGTCTATAAATCAGTTACATTTGCAAATGACAAGCTCATGTAAGCCAAGGTCATGCAATGCCAACGTGCATTTTCGTGGCAATAATCGAAGGATAACCTATGTAACAGCAAAGATTTTTCTATGCAGCAAAGCCGTCTCGGTCACTTGTTAACATTGAGGAATCTGGAGAACGATCTTTAGTTGTGAAAATGATAATTTCTAGTTGTTTTGACAATCCTGATAAATCAAGACATCCAATTTCATAAAGGGATATTTACACCCATAACCCTGAGAAATATGGTAATTACCCCCAGAAACCCTCTATAAACACGAATTACACCGAGGACCCTGAATAAATACTCCGTTTTACACTCATAACCTTCCGTTAGTTTTATCCATTAACTCAACCATATGGCTGAGTTAATCTAACCGATCCGCGAACTAACGGCTACGATTAATCAAAATTAAAAATAAATAAAATGACTTGCAAGAGTTGCGGGCTCCCAGCACAGAGGAGGTCTTGCAGGAGGGGTTGATGATGGTGAGGCTGCCGGCGGGGATCGGGGGTGGCGGGAGGCCTCGATGATGGTGAAGGACGTCGGAAGGAGCTTGCAGGAGGGAACGGTTGCCTCTCACGTCCATGCTCCGATTCAAAGCCATCTAGAAGGACAAGCCATCCACGTGGGTCCTTGTTTATCAAGTTGACATGAACGTGATCTTCGTTCAGGAGCTCGGTGACCCCCTTGCTGATCATCTAGGCCGCATCATCGATTTCTACTACGGCAAGGAAGACATTTTATGTGATGTGAGGATGTTGAAGGAGGCCAATCAGCTGGTTGTTTTTGGTAACACCTCCAGATGCATGATGGGCTTCGTAGGTTTTGCGGTGACCCCGATCTCGTTCACTCCGTTTTCGCCAAATCTTCATGATTTCGAAGGTGGAAGGAGCAAGAGGGAAGAGCAAAAGAGGAGATGCCTTAAGGCTCGGATGGAGGTGGAATTTGGGGTTGCGGGCACAGACGCGAGGAGGCGGAGGGGGTGTGTGTGTGCCGCAGGGCTGCTTGCGGGCTCGGAGGGAGGGTGGGTTTGGGGTTGCGGGCGGAGGCGGCAGGCGGGGATGCGGCCGGGGGGAGGGGGGGTGGGTTTGGGGTTGCGGGCGGAGGCTGCAGGCGGGGATGCGGCCGGGGGAGGGGGGGATGCTTGCGGGCTCGGGGGGGGGGGGGGGGGGGGGGGGGGTTGCGGGCGGAGGCGGCAGGCGAGGCTGCGGTCGGGGGGGCTGCTTGCGGGCTCAGGGGGGGGGGGGTAGGTTTGGGGTTGCGGGCGAAGGCGGCAGGCGGGGATGCGGCCGAGGGGAGGGGGGGGCTGCTTGCGGGCTCGGAGGGGGTGGGTCTGGGGTTGCGGGCGGAGGCTGCAGGCAGGGATGCGGCCGGGGGGAGGGGGGCTGCTTGCGAGCTCGGAGGGGGGTGGGTTTGGGATTGAGGGTGAAGGCTGCAGGCGGGGATGCGGTCGGGGGGGAGGGGGTGGGACTCGACGAGGCGGGGAGCTTGCAGGCGAAAGGGGAGGAGGGGGTGTCGACGAGGGGGTGAACGGGAGGTCGGCGGAGGACGTGGAGGGGGTGCCTGGAGGAGGAGGAGGTAGGCGAGGGGCTAGAGGAGAAGGGTACAAAATATAAAATAACAGAAACTTTAAGGGTATAGAATGTATAATAATAGAAACTTAAAGGGTATAAATATAAAATACATAACGGATACCGTCAATAGTTAACGGTAAATTGGATGTAAGATAACACAGGGTTATAAGCGTAAGAGTTAATTGCTATTCAGGGTCCTCGGTATAATTCGTGTTTATAGAGGATTTCTGGGGTAATTACCATATTACTCAGGGTTATGGGTGTAAATATCCCTTTCATAAAATAGGTTCATAATGTGGTAAATATAAAGAAAGAATTCCAGCAATGAAAGATATCCTCTAATAAGAAAATTACATGAATCGTTAACCCGATATCAATCTAACCACAATTTTAATAACCGCATGTTGTAAAGTGTAAACCATTCTAACAGTGCTTGAATCTAACTTAGCGAATCTGAATTGATATGGGATACCTCATCTTGTGTCACCTGCACCACAGGTACAAGCCAAGAACTCAAAAAAATGACCAAGCAGGACAAAGGCCCGTGAGGTTCACTAGAAAATTCATGTTGCAGAGTCCAAGCAAGATTAGGGTCGGAGATCTGCTGCCAGATCATCGGATGGCCTTCTCCAACAACAAGCATACAAAAGAAGAAACAAATTCCGAGAAATGCAGAAGGTCAACATCTAATTGAAACATGATCGAACACTTAATGAAGATCCTCGATCAGAACCACTAACCGGTCGGAATAAATTAGAAGCATCCATCTTGTTTTCCTTCTTTACTATGTGAGAAAGATAAGATGAAAGCCAAGACTCCATTTTATTCATACGCATTCTACCTCCACATGAGAGAGACGGAGACTTCTTCCACATTCACCACTCCTGTCACACCCCCAAATTCCGTCATCACACAGTAACGGACACATGAGAATGATCGAAGGAGCTGACTTCAAGAGAAGTCTAGAGTGCATGGGTAGTACGCATGAGAATGATCGATGGAGCTGACTTCAGGAGAAGTCGAGTGCATGGGTAGTACGGAGCATGGCCTCAAATTTCAGCGAAATTCAGTCGAATTTCCGTCGAATATCGATATCATGTCGAAATCGAAATTCGACTGAAAGGGCTGAAATATGGGGCCCTTGTCCAAAAAATGAACGAAATGACCGAAATTTCGATCAAAATTTGATCGAAATTCCGTTTCGGTCAATCACCGAAATGGTGACCAAAACCGACATTTAGAGTCTTGGTACAGAGGTTATCCACGGAGTCTTGGAGGCTCAACCGTACGTGACAATGAAGAAGCATCGCACGGACACTGGCTCGGTAGCAGTGTGTCGTGGAGCTTGTAGTAGTGCGAGCAGCGAGTATAGACAACAACGGAAGACATGATAGCGGATGCATGCAACGGGTACGTACGCGAGCGCAGAAGGACGGTATGTAGTGAAACAATATTCATTGAGAGGCAATGCAGTACGATTACATAGGCCTACGCACGAAGACGAACGGTATCGATATTGATGCGTGGCAATCCAAGGAGGCATGGAGAATTGCAGGTGCTGAGTACGAGCATTTTCAAGCATGCTCGATAGTATACGTACGAGAGGTCTGGAGGCCACAATAGCGAAGTTCAAGAGGACTTCCCCTTAACACACAGAACAGTAACGAATGATTTATTGCATGAGGGTCTGGTGGCCGCGGGTTTCCTTTGGCAGAAGACCGAGTGTTCAGTGACACTCGGTGAATTACGGCAAAGCTGCAATAGTAAGGCATTGGATCGCAAGTGTACTGAAGATTGGACGGTTGATGTGACGTCAACCGTGCAAGAAGACGAAATGAGAACAATAAATCAAAGAGATAAGAAGACGAAGAGTTCTCGTGGAACGCAAAAGGTTGCCAAAGAACTTAAAGGGTCTCTTGTATCTTTATGTATCATTATTAGAGATGTAATAACGAGTGCCCCTTGAGTTGCCTTGAGTCTTGTATACAAGGAGGGTGGTGGCTCATTTGTACACACCCCACTCTAGAGCGAATTTAGCCTTCTAATAAGATAAAGAGCTTTGTGCCGTACATGTGTGATCGTGTGATTGAGTTCTTGAGCGTGTTCTCGAAAGTGTTCTTGAGCGATCCATAGAGTTGTGATTGTGCTGGAGCATCGGTACGTGAGCAAGAAAGAGAACGAGAAAAGTTAGAGTGTATCCGTAAGTGTTCCATTTGGGAAGGCTGGTTAGCTACGGGTTAGCTAACACCGCACATGTCCAAATTGGTAGCGGAATTTTGACCCTGTGACAATTGGTATCAAAGCAAAGGAGCAAATCATAGAGTTTGGTTGGTGCCAAGAAAGCGAGCTAAGCTAGGAGCGTTTGTTGGTGCAATCGATCATGGAAACAACGAAACTTATTGGTACAAGTTTATCTTTAATCGACAGAGTGAAGGTGGGTGTCACGGAATGTGTTGCAGCACTAGAGTAGGTAGTGGAAGAAATAGAGTCCACCATTAGGACTCATGACCACCGTATCACATGCCTGGAGAACCGTTCTTCAGAGGGGATCAGATGTTGAGGACGAGACACATCGTTCAGCAGAGCAGATCAAGTCATTGGAGGACAAGCTGGAGGCATTCAGCACGATGATGGAGAATCTACATGGCGAGATCTCCCTTATCAAGAAGGCGATGGCGAATGGCGGGAGTTCCACAAAGGTGCAATGACGCAAGGTACTGGAACCCAAACCCTTCACAGGTACGGGGAATGCGAAGGATTTGGAGAACTTCCTATGTGACATGGAAGTGTATTTCAAGACGACCAAGACGAGGGAAGCCGAGAAGGTGAGATTGGCGTCAATGTACATGTCAAGCGACGTCAAGTTCTGGTGCAAGAGCCGTGCAGCAGACGAGGCGAGACAGAAGGAGTGGTTCAAGCCGAAGATGCGTGGGTTGCACGAGAAGTTCTTCGACGCTTGAAGCAAACATGCAATGTTCGTGAGTACGTGAAGCAGTTTACATCTTTGTTGCTGGACATCAAGGGAATGTCAGAGGAGGACACGTTGTTCAACTTCACGGTCGAGTTGCAAAGCAGGGCGCAAGCTGAACTGCGGAGGCAGGGCGTGAAGGATATGAATTCAGCAATCGAGGTGACAGATGCGTTGGTAGACTACGGTGCCCAACCAGGCCACAATGTTGAAGAGACCGACAATCTTAGGGCGCGATCGAAGGACAATGGCAAAGACATTGCCCAAAAGCCACCAACGGAGGAACGGGAGTACTCCAAGAATTAAGAGCAAGCCAAGAGCAAGGGATGCTTCATATGCGACGGATCGTATCGGGCACGGGAGTGCCCAAAGAAAGAGAAGCTTAACTCTCTTCATGCAGACGAGGAAGAAGAAGGTGAGTAATGCTTGGGAGCAATCGGTGCTATGCGCAAGGTACGTCTCACGATACTTCGAGTTAGAGCTTCGAATTCGGTGGAGGGAGGGAACTCTACCATGAAGAGCTTTAGAGGTGCTAAATCTCGATCGTGGATGCACAGAAGAGCGAAGGTGCAGGTTGAGCACCAATGTGTGTGCTGGAGCCATACAGCCGAAGCCACATATAGGAGAACATCTATGCATGAAAAGTCGATGAAGAGCTCCGAAGGGCAATGCAGCATAGACAATAAGATAGACGTCCATGGGGGTGGAGTGGTGACGAACCACACCACCAATGATCTTGCAAGAGGCGACATGCCGAAGATGCTCAGAGCATAAGAAGTGCTCATTTCCTAGGATGCGGGGACGTCCACGGGGGACGATCGAGATCGGCAACAAGCGATTATGGAGGCGAGTACTCCACATGTGGAGCTGGAGCTGCCACATTCCAGCGATGGAGATGTTGTATCCAAAAGGGATACATCGAGATTCGAGAACAGGAGCAGACGAGGAAGCACCATTTCTCACGGTGAAGGCCAAGTCATGACGTGATGCGTTTATTCGTGAGAAGAACAAGTGCAGGAAGGGATGCGGTGCAAGCTTGCACCATCCTTACAATTAAGCAACATCAGGAGATAGGAGATGCGTAGCGGATAGATGATCGTGACGGAACACCAGTTGATGAAGACATGTCCGGTTGAGGACAACCGATTCTTCAGGTAAGGGAGGCTTGTCACACCCTCAAATTCCATGATTGAAAATGATCATGCAGACACGGTAGCGGATGCACGAAAATGCTCGATGGAGCTGACTTCAGGAGAAGTCTAGAGTGCATGGGTAGTGTGGAGGTTATCTACAAAGTCTTGGAGGCTCAACCGTACGTGATAATTGAGAAACCTCACACAGGATACTGACTCGGTAGCAGTGTGTCGTGGAGCTTGTAGCAGTGCGAGCAGCGAGCACAGACAACAGTACAAGACATGACGGTGAATGCACGCAGCTGGTACGCACGAAGCACGGAAGGACGATATGCAGTGAAGCACTATGTATTGAGGAGCAATGAGGTATGATCACATAGACATACACATGAAGGTGGACAGTATCGGTATTGATGCGTGGCGATCCAAGGAGACATGGAGCGTTGCAGGTGCTGAGTACGAGCATTTTCAAGCATGCCCGGTAGTATACGTATGAGAGTGATCTAGATGCCGCAATAGCGAAGTTCAGGAGAACTTTCCCTTAACATGCAAAATGCTAAGGATTTACCGCATGCGGGTCTGGTAGCCGCGGGTTCTCTTTGGCACAAAACCGAGTGTTCGGTGACACTCGGTGAATTACGACAAAGCTGCATCAGTAAGGCGTTGGAGCGCAAGTGTGCTGATGACTTGACGGTTGACGTGGCATCAACCGTACGAGAAGACGAAAAGACAACAATGAGTCGAAGAGACGAGAAGACGAAAGGTTGCTGTGAAACGCGAAAGGTTACCAAATAACTTGAAGGGTCTCTTATGTCTTTATGTATCATTATTGTAAATATGATAATGAGTGTCCCTTGAGTTGCTTTGAACCTTTTATATAAGGAGAGATGGTGACTCATTTGTACACACCTCACTCTAAAGCGACTCTCCCCTTCTAATAAGAGAAAGAGCTTTGTGCATGTGCTTGTGTGATCGTGTGATTGAGTTCTTAAGCGTTCTTGAGCGTGTTTTTTAGAGTGTTCTTTAGCGATCCATAGAGTCATGCTTGTACTTTTGTTGGACCGTCGGTACGTAAGCAGGAGTACAAGAAGAGTTAGAGCGTCTACGTGACCATTTTACTCGGGAAAGCTAGTTAGCTACGGGTTAGTTAACGCTGCACAAGTCCAAATCGATAGTGGGACCGACATAATGAAGATCCTCGATTAGAACCATTAACGGGTCGGAATAAATTAGAATCATCCATCTTGTTTTCCTTCTTTCCTCTGTAAGAAAGATGAGATGAAAGCCTAGAGTCCATTTTATTCATACGCATTCTACCTCAACATGAGAGAGACGGAGATTTCTACTTCCACATTCACCACTCCTTCCATGGTGAAGTGCATGTAACCAGAGAACAATTCTGGCGAAGCAATAAAAGGAGTTGGACCTTGAAACCAACTGAGGACTAATCCCGCAAGTTATGGGGATAAGAAAACTCACATCCGCATACTGTGACGGATTTCATTCCACTATAGACCCAAGATAAGATTCTCCACTTTCTTAAGCCGTCTCTTTAATCATTAGAGTACAAGTAACAATGCTTCTTCCTTCTTTAAAAAACGGTGTTTCTTCTTTTAGTTGATTATAATTTGGACAAATCACATGATGGAGAGCCCTAAACATCTACGTGTACGAAGGTTTACAAACTATCATTTGCTTGCAACTAACTCGACCGGACTTGCATATTATGTTATTGTCCACATGGCATACAATGCAGTGATGTAACCTACATTTTGCAATATGATTCATTTCCTTAGAATCCAACCTTAAGATTTAGTAATCGATTTTGAGACCAAAAAGAGGTACCATTTGGAATCATGTCACAAAAGAAGCAGCTGTGTGTATAAACCAAAAACCTTGAATGAAATGCAATTTTTAAACAACTGCCATGCATTCAATAAAAGAAAAGGATATATCACGTCAAGTTGTCAACACAAATAGGTCACAACTAATCCCCTAATCTGGAAAGGAGAAAATACATCAAAATTCAAGTTACACAAGTAAACAAAATGGATTTCATCGGCAATGGGGGGATGAAATGATTGTCCACTACAAGGAATTCCATTTCAAGGTTTCTAAAGAAAACTTAGTGTGGCATCAAGGAGACGCCTATCCAAAGAATCTTCTATATACTTACAAACTAAAAAGTAGTTACACGGACCTGAAGTCCTGGAGGCTTTTGGCATGCTCTAATACATATACATTCTTTCCCCAGAAAACAACTCCGTTCTGGGCAAACCACAATGACCAAAGTGTAGTTGCTACCCAGATCTTAGTAGCACCATTGCCCCCTCCTAGTCCCTCAATGGACTCCCAACCAAAAAGCCTCCCAAGTGAAAGTAACCACCTCAGCAACGCACGCAATAAACCAGACCTACCTAAAAATTGGATAAGAATAGATGATCCGTATCCTCCTTTCTCATCGAACAGTGCCCGCAGCACCTTGAAAAAGCACGGCCCAATGCTCGCAGGCGATCAACCATTCCCGTCTCAGGATCCAGAAGAAGAAGCAAATCCTTAAGGGAACTTTCCAATGTCATAGGTGTCAACCGATAAGAAACAACTCCATGGTCAAAAACAATCATGGAATAAAAGTCCTTGTCTTCTTCATCGTAAAGCGACCATCCACCTAAGCCCAGTGGTCCACGGTGGCACAAAGGTTCCCTATTCATTCACGGTCTCCAAAAGAAGCAAAAGCTGAACAATCACTAGTCATTCAAATCACAATCGAAGCAAGACATCCAGTCATCACTCTCCTTGCATTTCCTCAATGTACAGTTAACATTTGATGATAGAGCAAAGAGTCTGGAAAATCTGGAACTAAGCAGGTCAATCGATAGGAAACAACTCCATGGTCAAAACAATCATGAAATAAAAGACCTTGTATGCCTTCTTCAACGTGAAACGACCATCTGCCTAAGCCCAGTGGTCCACCATGCCATAAAGGTTCCCTATTCAGGCACGGTCTCCAAACGCAGCAAAAGCTCTACAAATCACTAGTCATTCAAATCACAATGGAAGCGAGGCATCCAATCATCACTCTCCTTGCATTTCCTCAATGTACAGTTCACATTTGATGCCAGAGCAAGTGTGGGAAATCTGGAACTAAGCATGTCCTAATCAGTCCAAACATCAGTCCAAAACGGAACCACATGTCACCCCTCAGGATTGACTATAAGAGAGGGCTCACACCAACTGAGCGCAAAAGCAACAACAGAAGTTAGTGGGCGTGTTCACTGCCACCAACTCAGCCGTAGGGTCTAAAGAGATGCCATAGATAGAGCGAAGCAATCTGCAAAATAGCGCAAAGTCATCTCCCCACGCGAGTGACCAACTTAGCTAGGAGGGCGTCATTCATCTTCCAAACTCAGAATCAAAATGCTGCCATTCTCCTTTATGTGCAACGGCATCTTCCAGCTCACCAAAGGCATCCCCCGGGCCTCACCATCAGAGGTCCACAAGAATCGCTGCATCGATACCTCAAACTTTCCCTTCACCCAATAGGCAGAGTTCGGGATATCGTGATATATCATATATCAGTGATATACCACCAATATACCGGTATCAACATGGGACCGATATAACAAGCGATATGATGATATATGCACCTGAAAAGGTCTTTCCATCACAAATGATTGTCAATATGGGCAATAAATTGTCGAAATATCATATCGACATGGGACCGATATAGAGTCAGATATCAACATTTAAAACCTTGCTAATAGGTAACGAACGTGTAGAGAGGGAAAAAAAACAAGATAGCCGATAATACCGCCATCAAAAGGACCAGGCAGCCCCACCTCGAAAGATAGGTTGCATGCCAACTAGCCAACTTCCTCTCCATCTTCTCAAACACATGCTACCAATCCGACTGCTCCAATATGCTCCCCACCAAAGGCAAGCCAAGGTATGGCAAGAAGAAGGTCCCACGTGGAGTGTAAAGAGCAGCATGGCATCTCTCAATCTCCTAATAAGACATCTCAAAAGGAACAAAAAGCAAACTTTGCAAAATCGATCTGGAGCCTAGAAATCCTCCAAAACAGATCAAACACAATGACAACCCTGTCCGCAGATCCCACTCCCACTCCATAAAGAAATGGTGTCATAAGCATATTGAAGGATTAATATAGCGATATCGCCAACTAAAATGCCATATAAAAAGTCATCCTCATGAGCTTTGGCAACTAATCTAGTCAGAGCATCAACAATAACAACAAAGAGCAACAAAACTAAAGAGCAACCATGTCGAACCTCTCTCTGTTGCCGAAATAAATGACCCTACTATTTGCCATTCACCAAAATAGCATACGACATGATCACAATACATCTCTTCATCCAACCAATCCATTCATTGAGAAATTCTATGTAGTGAAGGCACACCCAGATGAACCTCTAGTTAACACCATCGTAAGCCTTGGAAAAGTCGACCTTCCACAGAAAATCATTGATCTTCCCACGTCTCCACTCTGCAAAAATATTAGAGGCCATGACCAACTAATCCATCATGTGCCAGCCCGAGATGAAAGACATCTGTGATTGATTGACAATGGAGCCAAGAACCTACCACGATCGATTGGCCAACACCTTTGCCATGATCAAATAAATGGCATTTGATAGAGGAATAATACGTAAATCATCCACCCTCTGAACCACACCTTTCTTAGGTAGAATGAACAACATGATTCTATTCACGGTTGATGACATGTGAAACTTCTTTTTTTCACCAGTGGATCCTTAACATTCATTCTCGTGATGGACTAAGATATTTTTGTTACAAAAGGATATTTATTGTGATGGACTAGGAGATTTTTGTTACAAGAGATTATTTAGTTTTACTCAAACGTATGGCCCAAATGTTTAAACAAAAAAGATATATTTCTTATGTCAATTTAGTAGTGGAAATGTTTGCATTTTTGAAGCAATATTGCATTTAGATTTTGAAATGAACCACCAGGTCATGGTCAACATAAATTTGTTTTTCATGCATTGCTTGATTGTATAGCTAAATCATGTTGGTCAAAACAGTTCATTACCTCCTATTAGTAGCATGTACATAAATTTGTTTTTCATGCATTGCTTGATTGTATGGCTAGATCATGTTGGTCAAAGAAGTTCATTATCTCCTATAAGTAACATGTGATGTCCATGTCTCTTATAACAACTTAACCATAAACCCTTTTCTATAAAAAAAGGGTACATCTCTCAAAATAAAAACAAGCTCTTTACTTTTTCCAACTAGGTTTCAAAACAATGGTCCTAAATTGAGATGACGCAATACCCATCTAAGTAAACCCCCCACCCCCACCCATCACCACTTTAGAGAGAGAGAGAGAGAAAAGAGAGTAAAGTGTCATTGTCGACTTCTCAAGCATCACTCCAACTAATGCGGCATCTTCCCCACACCATCATCCCCCCCCCAACAACCCTAACAACAGACCAATTTCCTCCTATTGACTTCCATCCCCAAAGCGGCTCCAATCAACATTAGCATCAATACAGCTTGCACTCCTCAATGGTACCGTCCCGTATGACATGCTACAAAGGCGATATGTTAAAAAAGTCGAGTTTTTATTGAGCTCTTTTTTCAGGAATGTCATCAGATAGGTTTCAATGGTTAGCCACACAGAGAAACTAAAATCCCATCAGTTGCACTAATCATTAAGTTTGATGGAAAAAATTATTATTTGTGGTCACAGAGAATAGCATCCTTGATGTTGTGGGTGCACATGAAAAAGAGTATATCCATAAAGAAGAAGAGCACTAACATTAGACGACTACTTGTCCTAAAATTATCATAATGCACATGTAAAGCCACGGATTCTTTTCCATTATTCAGAAAATCGATCACAAATGTTGCATATGCATATTCGGCCATGTAGGGCTATCTGCGTCCAATGCACTTATGTGGGCCGCATATGGCGCATATGCAACCACATATGTGTTCTAATTCGGCGAGAGTTCAATAATAATATGATCCAACCAATTAATCAGATCTGATTAATTAGCATGTATTCTGCTTAACAGGATCCAACTTGTTAATTAGATCTGGTAAATTAGCAAGTACTATGCTTCTGGATCCAATTAATCAATTAATTGGACATCCAAATTTCCCTCCATTCTAAAACCCTGCTACTTGGTAAACTTAAACCTAAACCCACCGCCCTAAACCAAATGTGAGTTCCCCCTAACCTTCTCGCAACATCTGATGGTGGTCGCATGTGACAACAATTTATAGTCTTGCTGTGAGTAGGAGGCACCGCTGCCAATAATTTCCACTTGGATTTTGCCACCATAGAGCAAGTTCATGCTCTATACAAGCTTTGCTGCGAGTTGCTTTAAGTTTTGAATGTCACTGGAAACACTTTATATTGTGTTGGAAGCACCGCTGCCAACAATCTCCACTTGGATTTGCCACTTGTGAGCAACACCTTATATTGTGTTGGAGTCAACAATCTCCACTTGGGATTTGCCACCATACGGCAAGTTCATGCTCTATACAAGCCTTGCAGCTAGTTGCTTTAGGTTTTGAATGTCACTGTGACATTACTTATTCATTGGCCTTCTCTGTCACTTTCTAATGACCCTCCACTACATCGGTTTGTTCACTAGTTCAATTTCACTGATGGTCCGATACATCAAGAATCTCGAGTTTGTAAGCATGGACTTTTTTGGTTAATTAGATTAACTTGCCACATGCACCTATATATTAATCTGATAGAAATGCACTATTTGTTGTGTTTTAGTTTTGTCGAAATTCAATATCTGGTTGTATTTTTGCTCACATTCATATTTCATTGATTACATTAGATTGTCATTCTTGAGAAAGTGAAGTATGGATGAATATAATGTATTTCCGATATTCCGAGATGGAGCCATCGACTATATTCATTAATTATTAGCAATTTCATTTATTACATTTTTCAGAAAAAAAATATTACATAATATATATAGGGTTATTTATTTGTTTGAATGCATATGCATGATGCATATCACATTCATAAACCTTGCTCTTATACATGGATCTTATACATGGATCGTCAATGGCGTACTGCACCATCCCACAATCAAAGGGTTGTGGGACTCTCTAAAAACAACGCATTCCTTTGCTATATATACATCGGGGTCTTGTGATTCCATGTCAGCATTGTTCATATGAGACAGAATGGGTGTTCAATGTGAGAGTACTACTCCATAATGAACGGAGACTTTGAGAAGCTGCAGTTATGCTCCTGTATGCACATGAGTGCATTCAAGTATAGATTATAATGGTTCATTTGCATTGATTCTGCATATGAGCTATACATAGCCAGGATATCGATGTTCTATGTTTCCAGAGATAACTACTATAGAGAAGCTTTACATCATATTTAGCTAAATGTTTATATTTGTGGTAACTCGTCAAACTCTAGATACTGTCTCTACCATAATAGTCTCCCATGGTTGTGGACATGGCAGACGAGGATGAGGGTCCATCGTCAACAAATGTGGGCCTCCCAAACAATACATGAATTTTGGCAAGCCAATGCAAATTGAAGATAATTGATTATAGAAGCACGATCATCCAGTCTACGCACATTAGATTACTACCGAGAAATTTAGCTAAGATTCGTATGTCTCTCGCACAGATTAAATGACTTAATTAATCGTCCTAATCAGCTCACTCAGGCTCCTTTTGGATATGCTTCATCTTTTACGAATACAATTGCTGTTGCAATTTCAGGTACTTCTAATGATGAACTTGTTAGTTTATCAATTTGGGTGCTTGACAAGGTCTCAATCTGTTCTTAAAGGACGAATGATCAATCTTTTTGTCGGTCACCATTCTCATATCATTGGTCACGGGATGATAAAATCAAGGTTTCTATCTCAGGCTTCAACGAGATCTCTTAAAACATTATTTTTCATTGAGATCTCTTAAAACATTATTTTTCATTGAGATCCCTTAAAACATTATTTGTAATAATTAACCTAGGATAGATCTGAATAGAGGTGAAGAATCCATGTAGCCGACCTACTTAATTGTGGGAAAAGGCTTTGTTGTTGTTGTTGTTGTTTAGATTGCTTTCGATCAGTCAGGACTTGAATTTGCAGTTTTGACCATGTTCCTGTTTTGCTTCAAGATGTGCTGGCATGTTGGATGATTGGAGGTGGCTATGATGACAACAATGATAAGCATGCTTATTACCTCAAACATGTTACCACCACTACAGATATTGCATCCGGTCTCCTTCACTTTGGTTATTTCACCGGCCAAACACTCGGATTGGTCTTTCCAAACATAACTCATGAATCCCAATTCAATGCGAACCATGCCAACTTGAAAAACATCATTGTAGCTCCATCCTAAGACGTGACCTACTCAATACAAGATGTTTTGAGCTTTTGCATTTAGATAATTAGGATCCTAATCAACAGCTGGAATCCTGCAAATATCATTTTTATTTGGTTAGTGTTGATGAGTTCTCATGTTTCTTGGGAAATTATGATCGAAGCTAAGTCTGAAGTGGTACATATTTTGCAGTGCAGATTTTGTCAAAGAACTTTTTGAGAATTTTTTGTCAAAGAAATTTTAAATCAATGAGAAGATTTTGTCAAAGAAAATTTAAATCAATTTGATGCTTCCATTCAAATTTTCCTCTAATAATGTTCTTCAATCTAGTACTACATCCTTACCTAACATTCTTCATAATCCTGGAATCATCCACCATGTACCTATACATCTCAACCAAACAACGTGTTTGAAAGGAATGCATGTACATCCTTGATATTGCTCAAGGTTCAGGAAAGCAGTATGCGTAAGCATTTGGACAAGTCACATAATACTAAATAAGCGGTATGCAGTGGCATATGCAGAGTATATGTGGTTTTGTGCAGTTTTCTAATTTTTAAGTTAAAACTAAATAAATAAATATAAATAATATTACTACTGAATTTATGTATCAAAGTGGAGTTAAAGAAGCAACAACAACAACAACAAAGCCTTTTCCCACAATTAAGTAGGGTCGGCTACATGGATTCTTCGCCTCCATTCAGATCTATCTTGGGCCAATCCCGGGCTTATATTCACAAGATAAAGATCCCTTCATATGGTCTCTTTCCAACACTTCTTGGGCAGTTGGACCGTCCCCGCCCTCTCTTAGCCGGCTCAACATCCCAACACTCGCATCTCCTAACTGGTGCATCAGCTGATCTTCTTTGCAAATGACCAAACCATCTTAAGTGATTTTCTCGCATCTTATCCTCGATCGGAGCAACACCAACTTTCTTTCTGATTACATCATTCCGAATCCGATCTTTACGTGTGTGTCCACACATCCACCTTAGCATTTTCATTTCTGCTACAGTCATTCTCTGCACATGTCTATGGTTCACAGGACAACATTCAGATCCATAGAGCATAGCAGGTCTCACGGCTGCTTTGTACAACTTTCCTTTAATTTTTAAAGGAATTTTCTTATCACAGAGAACATCAGAGGCTCCTCTCCACTTTAGCCAGCCTGCATTTATTCTATTAGTAACATCTCCATCAATTTCCCCATCATGTTGCAAAATAGATCCCATATATCTAAAAGAATCTCTCTTCTGAATGTTATCATCACCAATCTTCACCTCGATTCCTTCACCATTGCTTCTATCAAAGGTGCACTCCATATATTCTGTCTTAACCCTATTTATACGAAATCCTTTACTCTCCAACTCATGACTCCAGACCTCAAGTTTCTCATTTACTCCATCTCTAGTCTCATCAATCAACACAATATCATCAGCAAATAACATACACCAAGGTAACTCATCCTGAATGTGACTTGTCAACTCGTCCATAATCAAAGTAAAAAGAAATGGTCTCAAAGCTGAACCTTGATGTAAACCAATGTTGATGTCAAAATAGCCAGTCCTTACACAAGATAAGATGGAGTTAAAGAAGATCTAAGAAAAAAACGGCTCATGTTAGATGGTTGAGTAGATGCCAATAGTTACCTAACATTCAATACAAAAAAACATTTAACCATAAAACCTTTACATATTAGATGATTCATAATAACAAATCTTCAATACACATACATGCAAATTTGCAATACATGAGCAAAACATCAATCGCCGATTCGCCATATATTAAAATATTAAACGATAAATTGCATATACTCATGGAAATAATATATGAGCAAAACATAAAACATAGCATATACATAATGACATAATGCATATTCTTACAGCTGAATGGAGGAAGAGGCGGAACTACAGAGGTAAGCACCCGAATGAGAGGAATGGAGTGTTGAAGCTGGTGGAGGGCTGAGCCACCAAGCTGCTAGAGCGGTATGCAGTCATATGCGGGATATGCAGGCAGCATATGCACTTAGCACGCATAATATACCGATTCATAAAATTGATTCGATCTGCATGCCACATGGGCATAAGCAGCACATGCAGCCGATTTCCTGAACACAGATATTTCTCACAACGTGTGCATAGCTACGCTCCTATAGCCTACTAGGGAGATGCAATCATGATTGGTATGCCTTAGCATGTCACTCGATAGTAGACCTTGTACTCCATCTTTTCCTAGAAATTATTTTTTTTAAGTTCCACCATGCATTTTAGAATATGTAGCGTTTGTCCACAACCTTGATCCTGCCAATGTACTCATATTTTCGCCAAGGTTGCAGAAAGCGGTAGTCGGTACTCGGTTGGCAAGGTCACCTACTAAGGATTAATCAGCAGCCTGGCGACTAATCGGAATTAGTCGGTCATTAGTCGGTTTTGAATTTTTTAATTGTTTTAAATATATAAATCATTTTTTATACATATATTCTTATATATATACATATATTTGTACATTTTATATGCCATCATAATGAAACAAAAGAAGTAATTGACTTTATATATAACATTAAGCATATTAGAATATGTTTGCTTTAAAAAAGTGAAAAACTAAAAAATAAAAAAGGTTGTTGTAAAAGTCGGCCGATTAGTCGGCCCGCCTAGTCGGGTGGACCGACTAACGACCGACTAGGCCTAGTCGAGTCAGCTACCCCCCCGACTCGACTAGTCCTTTGATAGTGGGAGGTTTGTTTGTGAAGGAAGGTGCGGCCTATATATCTAGTTTCAGGGAGAGCTAATGCTTGTTGGTTTGACACTGCTTCACACCCAACTCTAAAAGACATGTGCAGACAAGGTCAAGGTCCTGGGCGTAGGGGAGATCAGAGGGAAGGCCTAGACGACGAGGCCCGTCCTGGGCAGCAATAAGTAGATCGAGAGGTCGTTCCACCCCTTGTCCCCTAAGATGGGTAATTTGTTCTCATAGAATTCCTACTTGAATATGACTTCTAAATCAATAGGGCAGGGATGGCGAGCGATCCCAGTCCGCGGCAGAGAACAAGACAGCAAGCGAGCCTTTGTTCGCTTCTTCTCCACCAAGCACGGAAGTTTCAGGATAACTGTAGGTCGGTGGCTACCTAAGGAAACTCTGATTCGATCCGACCCCGGCAGGGAGGCTTGGGCTCGCACCTATTCTCCGCTACTATATATGACGGAAGGTGAGCTGCTATTAATAAGAAAATCGTAGTTGCCCAAAGAGTCAAAGACTCGTAGAGTATATTACCTCGTAGATATTCTCAGGGGGGGCTCTGCCGTCTGACCTCAACGGCCGAACTCTCGAGCATGAAGCGAAGGTAGAGGAAAAGAAGTGAGTGATAGCCCCTTGACATTCGAAGTTGGGAATGCGAAGGGCGCGTATAAGTCTGACTGACTTCCGTACCCTTGGATGTCTTCCACGCGGATCAAGGGCCCATCCATCCTCGTCTGCGCCACTTTCCTTTCGTCATTCCGACTAGTCGGCCTAGTCGGCCGACTTTTGCAAGCTTGATTTTCGCTAAAAATGGTCCTTTTTTTATCTAACCCACGTGTTTTGAAGTATGTTGCCTTTGTTTACAACCTCGGTTATAATCAAGACAAGCTAACATCAAGCGCCACTGAGCATATTTTTGTGGGTTACTCTATGACATAAAAAAATTATAGATGCTTTGATCCCTCAAGTTGTCTCTACATTGTACCCGCTGATGAAACATTCTATAAGATTGTTTTGTATTCTTCGTCTATCAAATCTCAAGTTCAGATATATGAGAGTATGATGGGGGTGTTTACCTTCATCTTCATATTTCAATCAGATCATCACTCATAAATACGTTCAGGTTTATACCAGGTGAGGCAATCATCCTTCTTCAAACCACCAATACAATAGTCCCACTAAAGAATTCTATTGCGGGAAAAGATGGACATTTCCATATTGATAACACTTCCATGAAATGGTGGCCTTTCAGGTGCTATAGACAATGTATCTAATCTTGGTCAACATGTATTGCCCTTGAAAAATATAAAAAGTATGCACTTAGCATCCTATTGCAAGACATGTCACACTTGAGCATCTCTCGCCACTATACAAATAGTTTATTACAGTCCCTTCTACCATCACGGCATCACTATTCCATAAATACACAAAGCGAGAGACTTTGTATGCCGAAAGGGATGCTTTGGTTTCTAGAGGTACGTGGATTATGGTCAATTCTCCTACTGATATAGTTGTTGTTTCCACTATTAAGTACCATGATGATGGATAAGTAGAGCGGTACAAGGCTCCTCTCATGGTCAAAGATTACACTTAGACATACGACATCGAATACTTCAACACCGTCTTTCATGTTGCTCATTTAACCACTATGAGAATTCTACTATATCTTGCAATTCATAAGGATTGGACTTTTCATCAGATAATGTAGAGTACTTGTCTATGGAGACCTTCACAAGATGGTGTATATGGAGCAATCATACGACTTTTTGAATGAAAGGGATCACATAAAGCTTATCAACATCACAAAGCAATTTATTGGCTCAAGCAAAGTTCCAAAGAACAAATGAAATTCATTAGGACTAGTGTGGATCACTCTTTATTTGTTTAGATCTTTAATGAGAATGTAGAGATACTAGTGCACACCCGTGCGCTGCACGGGTTAGTGACGTGACTAACTGTTCGGAAAATAATGCTTATAAACTTCTACATTATTAAATCTTCATTGAGGTGGAAAGGAATGTTGTCTACAAGATACAATCTCCTTTTTTTAATTATGCAATCATTTATAGTATAACATAATACAATATATCACACATGAAAGTAGGGATCCGTGATTGTTTATTTTGCCAGAGGATTTAGCACGGGGAACATGTTATGTATCATGTTATACGTTATAATCTATCATGCTCGAGGGTTTTTGCAATGCAAGAATGATATTTACCATTATAGCGAGTTGTAAGGTTCGATCGTGCATTTAGGTCATTACTATTATACTGTGTTAAAATTCATGACATCATACCAAATTACTATTACGAGGGTTAGCTGCCAACTTGATAAGAAAGTATATAACTTGTTGTCAATTGTAACAGGAATACTGTGATGTTACCATATATATATGTTTCAAATCCTCTGCATCAATGATCAATATAACATTCTATATTGTATCATTCATCCTATGCAGGGAGTATTTTTGAGCTTCCTACATTTCATATGTATTTCATAGGTAAAATAATGTATCATAATATAAGAAGAACACATGGACTGTAATCATGATATAGATAGGAGCACCAACCTATAAGTCAAACTTGAAGATCATTGGTCCTGGATTAAGCAATGTCAAGATCCCCTATCTTAGTATACAATGTCATCACCTCAATAATCCTCATACTCATGGACCAACAACGTTGCCGCCACAGGCCCAACCTTCTTTTCCGTATTCGCCTTTTACCTCTGTCATCGTTCCAGATCCCCATCACTGCCTCCATGACGAAATGAAGTATGAGATGCTGGATGTACACTATCTCGTTCCTGGGCATCCTCAGCTCATTCGGGGAGCGGCGGCGATCTTGATTGTCCTCTTGTTGGAGCCCTCCAAGATGGTCGATAGGCTACGTTGGGGATGACTTGGATGGTGGTGAAGTAGATAAGCTACAAGCCTTTTTAGTGGATTTGCAGTGAACATTTGAAGTAGGCAATTAAAGTATGGATACTATTTAGGAAAAACACAACATATATTCAAGATAAATATAACAATGCCTAATGCAAAAAAGGACCTTTCAACAGTCCCATATCCCTTCATCTAGATCAACCGGATCATGTCCCAACTGCTAACAACTGAACTTCACTGCCTGAACTTGGGAGAAGTGGCACAAATTGACAATCAGATCGTTTCACCTATCAAGACACAAGGACACGCATATTTTCTTGAGCATTTGAAGCAATAACAATAGCAATGAAAGCCAAAAAATCCCTCCTCCTGGAAGTTGGAAGATCTATGGGCAATGCGTGTCAAAACAGGGCAGATAAAATTACTAAAAACTTTAGAGATGTGAGGCAGTAGACATCATTATGTGGGAGTTGAGGCAGTATCTTCGAGAGTGAGGAGGAACATCGAGGTGCATATGCGAACTTCCCTTTAAAGAGGTCTCTTGGTCTCATGCTCTTCCTCATTAGCTTGCGAGGCCTCAAGGGCACAACCGGAACTCGAGAGGAGTAGGGGGAAAGCTCCTAGGCATGTTCGAAAAAGGAGGGGAGGGGGTTGTGAGTTGGTTTGCACTTCATCATGAAGCTTCAAGGAAGGTAGCAGTACAGGAGAGAGAGTCACTATAGTCACGAGGATGAGGAAGGAAAGAAGGGTTTTCGCTTTTCATGGTGTGACGAAGGGTGGTTTTGTAATCGGAGACACTGTCCTGTCTTGTCTCGTCAACTGCGATGATAATCCTCCTGACGGCCGACAATCGAGACAAGGTGAAGGAGGAGAAGGAAGCGGGATTATTACAAGTGCTTGAGGATATAATCGGAACGAATCGGGTCTACCAAGGGTTCGTCCCTAGATTTGGAGAACTAACTCCGTAGGTTTTTTGTAGCCGTCGTCGACGACCTTATGCCGAGGAGGGTAGGAGTTGTAGAGATGGGCTCAGAGGAGGTGAACGGGGTTGGTAGGGGTGGTGGTAGGGCTCAGATATGGCAACGGCGAGGTAGCCCTAGATGGGTGGCGCTGGGAAGGAGCGACATATTGGGTTTCGGTAGGATGGTGACATCGTCGGACGGAGATGGGGAAGGGCGCGGGGTGACTTGTGTGATTCTCTCGAAAGGTCGAGGGCAAAAATGGAATGGCGGCTGGGGACAAGCGGTATGTAAATTTGAAAAGGGTAAAAGTGGAATGTTTGGGCCGAAAATTAATACTTTGACGCCCTTTATATATATATAATGGATTTGTCTGTGTGGATGATATTATTGCCACCAACAATGATTCGCATGATATCTCCATGATGAAAGAAGCACTGAATATGCACTTCATCAGCAATAATCTAAATAACCAATGTTGATTTCTTGGTATTGAAGTGGCTCGCATGTCTGGAGAGTTAGTTTTATAACAATTAAAGTATGTCTTGACTTGCATGACGAGACTACGGTGTTTGGATCCAAGGTAGCAATCATAGACCTAGATGCCAAGTTGTATGAGGATACATGATAGGAGGTTGATGCTAGACGATATATGATTATGGTGGGAAAATTGCTTTATGCCATTGTACCCGACCTTATATATCCTTCGACGTAAGTCCGGCCAGATAGTTTGAGCATCGTCCTTATGAGGTATGTACATCTTGAGATCTCTCAAGGATGCACCCAAAAAAAGGCTCTTGTTTATAAAGGGCTCATCCTTGCAAATAGTTTGGTATTATGAATGCAGATTGTGTTCGTGATAGAAACGATAGCAAATGATCCAGTGTTGTTAAAAGCGAGAGGCGCTCCGAGGCGCTAGGCGCTCACCTAGGCGCTCGCCTGAGAAAAGCAAGGCGTCATATATAAAAATAAATAAATTATGCATGAGTCTATATAATATATGCACATACACACATGTGTATGCATGTGTAATTGTAAAAATATATATGTATAACTTATATTTCAATCTAAGACCAATCCAATATATTTGTGGGTGCGTTTACATGCACGTATATAAATGTGTACGTGTACATGTGTATGTATGTGTATGTATAGTAGTAAATATATGTATATATAACTTATATTTCAATCTAAAACCAATCCAATATATTTGTGGGTGTGTTTACAAGCGTGCATATAAATGTATGCATGTACATGTCTATATGTATATGTATGTGTATGTATATGTATATGCAATCATCAAATTATATTGTATGATCAATCCACTATTTATTAATATGTGTATGTATAATGTATGCATGTACTTACGTATGTATGTATATGTATTAAATATTTGTGTTTATGTGTGTATTCGCATGTATGTGTATCTGTATGTGTATATATTTGCATATATGTGTGTGTGTTTATGTATAAGTGTGTGTGCATGCCTATGTATACATGTGTGTTTTGTCTATTTATATGTATATATATATGTATTTATAATACTTCAAACTAATATATATAGAAGAATATAAACTTTTTAGTCAAAAGTATATGTAATATTTAGAACTAAAACATGAATGTACATGTATACGTATATGTAATAAAAGTGTATGTAAAATTACATGTACACGTGTGTGCATATGTATAAGTATATGTGTTAATGATACTTAGAACTAATATATATCTAATATAAACACCTAAACATGGATAAAAATCTCACAAAGTCGGCAAAAAGCGCTACTTTTGCCTTAGGCGCTCGCCTTGAAAGCCTAGAGCCTCAAGCCAGGCGCTCGCCTGAGCGACGCCTGAGGCAAAACACCTCGCCTGGAGGGAGGCAAGGCGCTAGGGCCTCGCCTCGCCTCGCCTGGGAGCCTAGGCGAGCGCCCAGAGGGCTTTTGACAACACTAAGCAAATCTACTTGCAAGAGACTGTATCTTTGTTGGAGGCAATCTTTTTAAATGGTTGAGTGAAGGTGCAGCTATCCCCTAGAATGATGAAAATGAGCGTGCAAATATCCCCTATTGTCATATATTCAGTTCGTGAAGCTGGTCTATAATGTCATTTATTCAGTTCGTGAAGGAGAGTTTTTAGTTTGTTTCCCTTAGAAAAGACTATTCAACTAGTCCACACTATGAATTGTATGCTTCAACTAGAGGAGTAGTACTGAAAATAGTGAAGGCCGATTCAAGGTAAATGAATATGTCCAAGATACAGCTACACATCTCATTTATTCAGTTCACAATAAGTTGCGAATTTGTAATATCGGGTAATGTCCCAATTGTGAAGAATATCCCCTTTCCAAGGCGGCCTTGATGAAATTGTGATGAATTTCCGACGAGCTTCTCCTCTCAACCCTTCCAATTCTTCTACCAAACAAAAATACCACCATCAAAAATTTATTTTCTGCCATCGCTGATTCTCTATTTGCATCAATTGGTATCAGAGCATGGCTTACAGATCGTCCTCACGATCTGTCGATCCATACAAAAGTTCACGCAATCATCATGCAATGAAGGGCCATCGTTCATCGGAACAAAAACGACGATCCAACGAAGCTTACGACAAGGAGATGTTGGGCATCTGCTTGATTTTCAATCAAAGCTACGAGATTTGAAGGTCAATTTCGAGACTCTATGCGCCGCCAAATCAAAGTCTTCGATCGTAGAAGCCGTTGTCCAGAGCACGATGAAGAAAATCACGAAAATATCGCCGTCAACGACGATTTATGCGCAGTCCAGGCCGTTTCAGGAGACAAAACAATCGAATTGCTTGTTGTCCAGTCCGTATTCGAGCAGCCATCACCTTCGGCAACAATTATCTCACCGTCTCTGGCCGTCCCGGCACGGCTCAAACCATCCCAGGTACTCCCCTTGCCTTCCTTGACGACCACGACCCCACCCTCAATGATTTCTTCCCCATCCCCATCCGCAGCCCCAAACCCCCTGCCAGTCCCGCATTCAGCCCCTTCCGCCGCCCCCGTGCCCCCAATAACCAATCCAGCCCCGCCTCTGCACCCTCTCCCTACACCCCCGCACCCCCCTGAGGCACAACCCCTAAACCCCGTACCCCCTCCGGCGCAACCCCTAGTACCTTCGCCACCACCCATCCCGTCCTCCCCACCCCCTGTACCGCCACCAAGCTCCCCTCCCTTCCCCAACCCCGCATCCCCTGCCACGCAACCCTCAGCCCCGGAACCTCTGGCGAGTCCCGCTACCCCCCTGCCAATAACCCCACTCGCTATCCCTTTACCGCCAATACCCATGCCCGCTACAACGACCCCCTACTTCCCGCAACTCCGCCCCCCCATCCGATGTCGCCGCCTCCTCAACCACACATCGTCGCCAGCATATCTCCCTACCCCCTTCCCCACCAGCCACGCCAATACTACCCAAAAGTTGACCACAAAACCCCGTCGATGCTACCCTCTCGTCATTGTGCGCCACCACCATTGGGGTTACACGCGCGGCCGCCCTCGCGAGATGGTGCGCAGCCATGCGATCACGAGCCGCAACCCTAGCCGACGGGCTCGGCGCCGCCCCTGGAGTCAGAGCCTCCGTCGCCGCCACTGCCAAGGAAAGGAAGGAGAAGGCCTAACAATAGGCGCCCCTTCAAAGGGAGTCGGATCCCATAAAGTTAAGGATAAGAGGTTAATTTGGACTATTTGTAGGGAGACCGCTCCTCCCAAAAGTTTTCATCAAAAGGGTTATTTGGAGTATAGATTATGCTATGGATTTTATTTAAGTGAAGGGGTACGAAATTTGCATTCCAACCCCTTGGAGCCGAAATATTTTAAAAGAAGTGCTGAAAGAGAGAAATCTGGGAGGCCTCCTTATCCAATTAGGATTAGGATCATGGGTTTCACTTATTTAAAGGCCCCATGGCTTAATTCATTGGATACATCTCCTCCTCTACTCTACTTGTGTTATTACTTTGCTATGGACTCTCCAAAGGCCGAGTTGTTCGTCATGAAGATGCCCCATCAGTTCTTCAAGCACCATGTCAAAGGGACGAAACCCGGATGGATGCCTGCATGTGCGCCACACCTGCTCTTCCGCCACGAAGCCAACGTCGCCAACACTCGCGCCACGCACGCATGGATTCCGCCATTTGCTCCACACCAGTTCTTCCATGGGATGATCGAGCACGATGATTTAAACGTATCAACCTCCAAACCTGCAGATCCAGCAATTCGTCGGGAGACGAATTTTTCAAGCGGAGGAGAATTGATGCAGCGTGAAATGGATAAATAGGGCCGCATATTTTTCTACTTCTATCCGTTAATTTTATTTACGTTTATTTTGAGTCGTAGTATTTTTATTCAAATAAAAGAGATCGTCTGTGATCTCTAAAGTAGTTAGTTTCAATTTGAATTTCAAATTAGTCGGTTAGTCGATTAGAGTCAACTTAGGATAATTAGTTTGAATTTGAATTTGAGTTTCTATTTTGTAATCTCATCCCTCCTATATAAAGGGATGATAGACTAGTTATTTAGACAGGTCAGATTATATGAAAAATTGAGATTTTATCTCTATCTCCCTCTCTCTCCTTCCCCACGTGGTCATGTTTCTCTCCTCCGAACCCCTCGTTTTCCTGATGAGCTTCTCCTCTCAACCCTCCCAATTATTCTTCCACCGAAAATCCACCCAAAACATTTATTTTCCATTGCCGCGCAAAGTTCTATTTGCATCACTATGTCACGAGGCACATGGGTAGATGATGCAACTTACGTGCAAATATCCCTTAGAATGATGAAAATGAACGTAAAGAATAGTCCTGAACGGCTGTCATTTTTTAAGTTTTGGAAAAAAAATAACACTCGGAAAATTCATATCGAACCAATTTATGAAAGCAGTAAACAGTAAGCTGAATACATAGAGAGAGTTCCAGAGTATCACAAAAGAAACTGATCGTCGAATCCAAGAATTAAAAACTGAATGCGCAGATTCGAACCAAAATGACATACCTGCAATCGTGCACCCTAATATTCACCAGGTGTGTGCAAACCCAAATGGATAAAGGCAGCAGCACCTAATGCTTCACCCAACTTACTTTTGCATAACATTCCACGGCCCAAGCGAAACGGGAAAAAGATACGATCCGTAATTCTCGCTTCCACAGCCAGCAGGGAGGAGGGCGCATGCTTCGGACCTGATCGGCAGCGGCGGACGGCTGCAGTGGAGGCTGCGGGGTGATTCGGTAGCGGCGCGAGAAGCGGGGGCGCGGTGGGAGGGAGGTGCAGGAGTTGGCCGCGGCGTGGGGGGGAGGTGAAGAGGTTGGCGGCGGCGCAGGGAAGGTGAAGGAGGTCTTGACGTGGGAGATGGCTGTAGGGAAAGAGAGGAGAAGATGGGTGCGGAGAAGAAAGGGAAAAGTAGGGTTTCTCACGGGTTGGTAAAAAAATGGAGGGGAAAATTTAATCTCATTGAATTGTTCTCCTCTTCTAAGGACCTTTATAAATCACAAAAATAAAAGTGCAAAAAAAATAAAAAAATAATAAAATGAAGCTTTTTATTCGAAGCACTTGGGACTCAGATATTTAGTAATCCAATCCATGTAATGCAATCTACATTCGAAGTACATGATCATAATAGAACATAATATAAAAAGATAGTAGAAAATACGGTTTACTTTTCCACTGACATTTACGGATGTATTCACAAGTAACATATCTACAAAATGTATTAATACATGTACTACTCTCCTAAAAAGAGATGTCTATATATATACAATACACATCTCCTAAAAAGTATAAGTCAAGATGGTGGAAATTACAAAAGTGTACATAACAAAAGTGACATCACCCATGATAAAAGAAGAACCAATAAGTCGTACACCGTTGCAACTACTGCTGAGGGCATGCTAGATTCACGAAAGTAGATACGTCATGAGCAAAGTTGCCCAGCATGGTACAAAACAACTAATCAAGAAAGAACCACTAGAAG
Source organism: Ottelia alismoides (assembly GCA_037367405.1). Taxonomy (NCBI): domain Eukaryota; kingdom Viridiplantae; phylum Streptophyta; class Magnoliopsida; order Alismatales; family Hydrocharitaceae; genus Ottelia; species Ottelia alismoides. Next base: position 140,445 of record JAZKJV010000826.1, read on the forward strand.
CTAGAAAGCATATAAATATGTATAATTTATACAAAGTCGGATCTTCTTTATTTCATTAGATTTTATGATTTTTATGTGATTTATTTCTTAATGCAAAGTTAATGGATAGATCAAAGAATATAGATGAAAAGGAATTAAGTAAAAATAACTAGTTTTGTACATAAAATAATGGGCACAAGTTAGCTAGATATTAGGTTTATTTTATATAATAATTAGCCATATTTCATGTTTTATTAGCAGAGTTAATTAAATCAATTTTGAGGATTTATTTGATGATTTATAAATAAAATCTCTAATCTACTTTCCAAACTAGATAAATGAAATACATCATCTACAACCTAAAGGTATAGAAGCTCTTAAGAAGACAAGTAGAATTCTTTTTCATCATGTTATACAATCGTAAATAATCTTACAAATTAAATATTGACTTGCATATAAAGATAAAATTTTGCACTCCCTTTGTAGGTAAAGCTCTTAAGAAGACTAAATTTCCAACCTTGAACTCTATGCCCTTACATCAAAGTTTAACCGTTTGGTTGATGGTGTACACTGAGGCACACCGGCATACCTCAGGCTCCAACTCTCCTAACCTGGTTTGAGATTACTCGACCCTACAATTTCTTTGGTATAATGTTTTTAACTATGTTCAAATAAAATTATTAATATAAAAAATATATTATAATCATTAAAAATTTAATATAACATATAATCAATGTCACATCACAATTATCATTCCAACCCTCCCAACCCTCCAAACAGCTACTATTCACAGAGGGATACCCCAACCTAACCCAATTATCAAACAAGCCCTAAGTTAACAATCTCTACTATAACAAGCAAGCTCAATGTCCTCTCTAGTTTTCTTGATCCTATTGAGTTATAGAGGTTCTTGATCCTATCCCTGCCAAAATGATTAAGTAGTACACCTAAGACCAGATAACGCCTCGTAAGGAGCCGTGCTAATACTCGTGTAGTAGATTTTATTGTAGATAAAACTTAACCAAATATCTATGAGTATTGTGCTTTAACGCACACGCTCTTAGAAGATTTTCAAGTATCTGAATTGTGTGTCCGATAGCCTGTCGGTTTAAAGATGGCATGATGCCCTAAAAAAGAGCATGCATGGCTTTAAATATTGAGACATATCGGTGATATATCGTTAATATGTTTGTATCGATGAGGTGGCAAAAACGATACCATCCTTGTTTTTTCCTCAGATATCAACGATGCAAGGAATAGTAAAGAATCCATCCTTTTTCTTTTCACAAGTTTTCGTTGATACGTGCCCCCTTTTCTCTAATAACATGTTATAGCTATTGCTAGTGATTTTGGGTAGTTTTGAAGATTCGGGGAGTTCTTGGAAGCTTTAAGGCTCATTGATTGGAAGATGTGTGTTCTCCACCCCTAATTTTCACGAGATTGGTGATCATAGAGTCTTACTTTGTAAGATTTAAATTTTTGGTTAGATCATTGAGTGAAAATCTTGGAGGGTGCCGGGTGAGAGAGCTTAGGGATGATCATATGTCGAGCTGGGTTGTGCCTTGAAGGGTCCAACTCAGTTATTTTTTTGGTTGGCCCAAGCTCAAGCACAACCCGAACGGCTGACCTATTGTACGATTGAGAAATCCATCTCCAGAGCTTTCAATCCCTCTTCGCCCTTGATGACGTGATCTGAGAGATACCATCAATCGATGGCATAGTGGGTGGAGGAACAATATCCTTCATTCATCTTTCCAATTTGTTCGTTCGAATCTTAAGAACAAATTCAAAGTTTTAATTTCGTTTTGGATTTAAATTCATAGTTTATATTTCAATTATGTGTTATGTTCCCAGATCAGGTATCTAATTTTGTAGTGGCTGATTTTTTTATTGATGTATGATCTGTTTGATTTGATTCCACATATTTAACCCTTCATCTCCGAGAACCGAGAGAGCCGCCACAATAGCAGTTCGAGCCCGACCCAAAAAGAAATGGACCTACATTCTAGGCCTAACCCCTCCCCATGTTTTTTTGTGCTTGGGCTGAGATGGGATAGATCGGCTATGCGCATCCCTAAGGGAGCTACATCAAACCCTTATAATGGATATAAATCTCAATCATATAATGATTGACATGGTTTTTCCATCCTAATTATGGCTACAACAGTGGTGGTTATGTAGAGTTTAAGGAAACTAGCAACACCATGTTGATACCTCCTCGCAAAGTGGTGCGGAATATGGCATGCTCTATATTTTTGCTTCGTAATGCCTCCAACTGAACCCTCATAGATATCTCATCATGCTCCATCATATTCATAACATGGTTCTCGACTTCATGTTGCATCTTCTTCGCGTCGACAACCTCATGATTCCACCACATCTGCTAACAATTATCCTCGGATTGGCTTCCTCGCACATGTGGCTCAATCAAGAGATGGTATGAAGGATGACATCAAGCATGACACATGGATCCATCAAGACACTCATGGTTCCGACGAGTGACAAATCTTCAACTTATTTATGTGACAAGTATTGGACTAATACATTATTATTTTGACTTATTTATGCATTCTGTGTGGCTGAACTTGTAATTGCATGCAAAACTTATATGTATATTTTTATTTTAGCAAATAAGCGTGTATTTCTATTTCATTAATTAATTTAAGATTTTTAAAAACCTTAATTATGGGAAAAAGTTTTTAACAGTCAATTCCATGATTTCTGGCTATATCAACGATATGCTCTGTTTTTCCCTTTCCATGCTTGGTGAAACAATTCCAATATCGACATCTAAGACCATGGAGTTGTGTGCCAAGTAATTGCGTGAACTCATCCCATGATGCGAGGTAAATTATAAATCTCGCTCTAAGACTGTCTCTATTAATCCGTGGAGACGAATTGCATGCCTGATGAGAGCTTTGTTAGCTGGTATATGCTAAAAGTGATGTTGATTGGCATAAAGTATGCCATCTTTGTCCATTGATTGATAATCACCAGAATAAAGCCATACCACATGCGATTTGTGGCAAGGTACTGCTGAAATTCATGGAGATGATCTCACTTTCACTCCATGAGGTAAAAAAAATGTTGTAGTAAAGAAGGTGAACTATGATATGATGCATGTACTTGTCAATATGTAATGTACTTAACGATAAGTTTACAATGTCATGTTAGGAGACAACCCGGTATTGTCTCCGCTCAGATAACTGTTGTTGGGGATGAAACATAAGATTCAAATGCGGATGCACAATCACCCACCACCACGGAAGTACAAGAAGAAAAGAAGAAAGACAACAATATGCTAGTAGTCGGTCACCTCTCATGATCACTGGTGCAGAAAATCACCAACAAATAGAATGAGTGCAACTCTTATGCTCCTTCTCTCTCTCCCTTCTATTCTCTCACCCACTCTTTTTCTCTAGTAGTATTTCCAATCCTAGTATGACTCCCATTCCTAATGTATCCTTTATGCTTTACTATGGAAAGTGAGCAAAGATCTTTATGCATCTTTGTAATGCCAAAGTAGAAAAATAACCTCGATTGGAATACTTCATGTATGATTGCCCTCTTTATGTAGGACTATCGGATCCTGTTAGGAGCACAAACTCAATGATAATTCCTTAGTAAGACATTGCAAATCTAAAATTCATCATTTTCATATGTTTCTACTTCAGAGAGTATAGATGCTGCAAATGACAATCATCCCTTTGACCCTGCTTGGTAACGTCCTAAATCTTAGGCATTATATTGGTGTACATGACTGTTTTCATGGTCATGGAAAGGACTTTTACTTACGCCTAGTCATAAGCCACATTTTCAGAGTAAGTCCTCCCGCTGAATGCATCTACCACAACATTCCCCTTAACAAGGTGATAAGAGATGATGCTGGTGCACTCATAAAACCAGCAACATCGCCTGTTAATTATATATAGGGATTTTTACACCCATAACCCTGTTTAATTCTGCAATTACAATCATAACCCTGCATAATCACGAATTACACGAGAAACTCCAGATAGTCACTCCGTCTCACACTCATAACTCTCCGATAGTTTTCTGCTTAACCCAACCATATCAATACGGTAATCTAACCCTTAGTCTATTCAACAGCTGCTAAAAATAAAAATAAAAAAAAAACAAAAAACCTCAACGCCCCCTCCCCTTCCTCTTCAACGCCCCCTCCCCTTCTTCCTCCTCCAGCTTGCCCCCTCTCGCCCCCTTCCCCTTCTTTCTCCTCCATCTCGTCCTCGGCAATGCCACCACCTTCTCCGCCCTCAGGTCCTTCAGTGTCCATCTTGCCGCCCCCACCTCCCTCCAGACCAGTCGTAGCCTCCTCCCCCAACTTGACCCCGCCTCCCCATCTAGCACACCCCCTCCCACCTCTTCCTCGTCTCCTCCTCCGCCCCGTCGTTCTATGATTCAGCACTTCCATCTCCCCCATGCATCCCAGGCAGTTGCGGCGGGAGACAGAGTTCTAGAGGGTTTCAAACAAAACGTCCATGAGCTCCCTCTTGAGCGACACACCGATCTTCCCCTCGCTGTCCTACGTCTAGTAAACACACCCGTAGGCGTGGTCCCCTGCGTCGAGGTACGTGCGCACCACGTGGCGAAGCTTGTACTTGGACCGCCTTGGTCGGACTACCGGTTCGAGAGGAGGACCGCGGCAACGTCCATGCGGAATAGCCAGTTGGAGAGGGGCATGGACTTGTCATTGCTGGCGTTCTAGCTGGTCGTCATGAGCTCCATGCTCAAGACGACGATGAGGGAGTTGCGGTGGACTTGCAACAGGTCCTTGGCGAGGTCCACCGACAGGACCCCGTCGAGCACCCCATCCCACTGAGGTTGAATGACTGGATGTTGTTGCGCATCTTGTACTTGTTCATGATCATTGCTGTTAGGGTCGATGTCGGGTTGAAGAGGGAGTTGTTCATGATGAGCATGTCCACGACCTTGGGATTCGTCAATGTGGAGGCGAAGAGCTTGTCCAGTGTGCCGAACATCACCATCTTCCCCTCAATCTGGGTCGCATGCATCGACGGCTCTGGCAGGATCAAGTGCATTGATCGTGGTAGGTAGATGTCGTTGTCGATGCCCGATTTCGCAAGGATTTTCTTGTGAAAATCAAGGGAGGATTCGTCGAAGAGGCTGTTGAGAACTGCGTGCTTCATCAAGTCGACCATAGGTGCACGAAGCTCATCGGGAGTACGGAAGCACGTGTAATCGACGAGGTAGATGGTGCAGGGGCGTGTGGTGAGGTAGAAGGCGAGGAGGAGGGATGCGACAAAGATGAGGATGGCGGCGGAAGGGACGATGAGGATGGTGAGGAAGTTGGAGACGAGGTGGTGGTAGATTAGGTTGTGGTACTCCGTTTTGGAGGTTGAATGGAGCAGTGCTGCGCGGGGGCACTCGATGGACGCGGTGGCACTTGATCTTCCAACTGGAGCAGTGCCACGCAGGGGCACTCGATGGACGCAGCAGCGGTCACGACGGAGGAGGCGGTGAGGGGAGGGCTTCCAGACGACGGGGGAAGGGGGGACATCATTTTATAAACATAAATATTTCAAAGGGCAAAATTGTCCACATTTAACTTTTTCCATCTGAGTTAACGGAGATTCGAAACGGAACTTGACGCAGGGTTATGTCATATAAAGATTAAGCATTACTCGGAGTTTCTCGTGTAACTCATGATTATGCAGGTTTATGAATGTAATTATGGAATTACTCTAGGTTATGGGTGTAAAAATCCCTTATATATACACGACATATGACATATAACCCTATATACATGATATCTTGTCAATAGGACATGGTCGTTCCATCCCTAAGGAAGGCCAACAATCTCAGCCCTCCGTAATTAATCTTATGGTGGTTATTAATGGTATGTTAATATTATTTATAAATTAAACAAAAATACATTTTGGTCTTTGTACATTATTTAAATATAGTATCTAACCACCTCAATTATCTCCTCCATTAATATACCACCATAATTGCTTATTCAAAATTCAGAACCCTAAATATTTTGATGTGATGAGGCATCATTTTGGTGTGTTGACGACGATGAGCGAAAGAAAGAAGATGGCAGGGACAATGACAGAGCGTGATGAGGCATAATTTTGGTACGTTTTCTGCTACAGTATTTCAGTGTTATAATTAAGCTTCTGTTTGATATGCCAATTTGTCACACATGATTAATTATATGAGGCTTGTGTGCTCATCTTCCAGCAAGAATCCGTGGATGATTTCGTATCTTGATCTGGTACTTCCTATTGATAGATCCAACATAGTCGTGGGCCATTCTTTTGTCATTCGAGTCAAGATGATGGCACCACAGAGGCTAACGAAGCATTTGAGTAGCCCAAGCACGACGCCGTATTTGAGGGGGGGCTTATCTAATTGGCCTCATACCCATTAGAGATGAGATAAGCTCTAATCCGAGCCATTAGATCTTAATCCGACAATCAATAACTTTAGTAATTTTCGTATTGCCATACCACAAAATGGTCGAATTCATACTTCAGACGTTTAAGATGATAATCATACCTATAACTTAACACTACAACACTTGTTATTCATCTCAGTGGTATCTAGACAAGTAGTAAAAAGTTTGCAACAGCATGTATACACTTGCACTTGCAAAAAACCTTATTGCAAGTGTAGAAGCTTGCATAATCGCATCAACTTAGAAACCATTGTAGATTTTATGTTGTCATTTTATTTAATAAATATAGTGGCATGTTTTCCTCCATCATGCTGCAGGACTGCTAACAGCTTGGCTTCTACTCTTAACACGCCAATTTTACTATCAAGGGAAATCAAATCAAACTCCAAATCTCTTGAGTCTGGCTGTGTAAATGGAGGGGCAGTACTTTTACCCATTTGACACACACCAAGTGAAAGAACAAAATGCCAAAGATGTACAACAGTACCTTGTCCCTCATGCTAATCTTATTCATGAAAAACCTTCAAAACCGGCCTTGATTTAGATCAGTACCTGAAAACTGGGTAGTATCTCTTCTGATGCATGATCAACACATATAACCCAGTGCAAAACACTGATAAATTGCATGCATAACAATGATATTTAAATGGTTGAAAATTTCCTTCTTTTTTCCTTTCTACCTATCATGTAAATTTTAATACATGGTCTGTTGCTTCAGGAAGAATTCGCATCATAATGGTACAATCATCTTAACATTATACCTGAAAGAAGAGTAGATAATTCAACGCATCGACGAGAGCGCGATCTCTTCTGAAACAGCAATCATAATGAAGGTCATATCCATATCCACATGCTCTGAGCTTGACTTGTCAGAACCAAAGAGGGAGACACCAACTCTTCTCAGGTTCTAACATTTCAAGCTGCAACAAAGATCAAATGTCAGAAGCTATGGAGTTGTGTGAGCATTGCAACTAATTCGTCGCTGGAGGGCCTGTCAGCGGGCAAATCCGAGAGGCAGACAACCACGATGCGAACCGCCATCATCATCTCATCCTCCTCGCATTCCTCCCCAAGGATGGCCTTGTCCAGGGCCTCGTGGGCCTCCCCTTTCTGCTGCAGATTCCGGAGCCATCTGCCCAAGCTCCCGTGCTCCCCATTGAACATGGGATCAGATGGGTCCCTTCCTGTTAGCAATGTGCCGAGGATTACTCCGAAACTGTATATGTCACACTTGTCTGTATACCTGCATGCACCAGACTGATGATGTTTAGGTGATGCCCCCCAAATTCTCAACCTTGTTCTCTCAACTTTGTTGGGAAAAAAACACATGCCAAACAAAGACAAACAATTTATTACCACTGTTCATCAACCATGTAGATATGCTTATCACTGCAGTAAAATGCTATCCGAGAACAAGAGATTTGAATTTCAAACGCACTGCCTAAACCGAGAAAAAACAAGTGTTTTAGCTGGATTCTTTATGAGGTACTCTTACATACTACACCATCTAAGATAGTGAACTCAAATAATGTCTAATATATGAATGAGGGGTTTATCACAAGTAAGGAAATCAACATGTATCATGGTGATGATCAAGGAAGATGGGTAGAGGTAGATTTCATTAAATGATCATGGGAAATTCAGATCAGCTAAACAAGAGCTAAGCTTAAAAATGGATTTTTTACCAGCTTGCTATACAAAGACACATGCCCTACATGAATTCGACAGGTTTCTTAAGGTACATGCATCAATGACTAGTTTGCAAGCCCGGATATGAACTAAGCTCCAGGTTGGAGTTTGGTTTGCAGCACAAGTGTTCTAACTGATACAAAGATAGTAACTGAGGGTTGGTGGTTAATATTGTAAGAACTAGTCGGTGCAATCGCGAAACTCTTTGTTACCATGTCAAATGCATTATAATGGTTGTAAAAAATTAACCTAGAAAACAAAGAAAAGACAAACTTGTTGACAGATTCACGATGAACGTAACTCAGAAGCTAGGAGATCTTATCATAACGCTGCAATAAAACTAAATGCAAGTAAATAAGATCACTATAGACCCTATGATATCAGATGTGTATAGTAGGTGATCAGACAACGACTTTCTTGAAATCACTATCAAGCAAAGAATTTAAACTTCCCAGTTCAAAGTTTTGGCTTGTTATTCATAAATCTTCTAAGAGATCTGCAATCTCAAATCTTTTGAAAAGCTACATGCCTTGAGAGGATTCCAAAACCATTTCTTAGATACATAAATGTTTTCGAATTGTTATCGAGGGAAGATATTATCTTGAAAACTATCATTTAAAAGAACATTTAAGGTGAGTTTTGTACATATTCATATTTATAATGAGACGTTAATTAGTAAAGCTCTGGAATTTCTAAAGTCCATCCTAAAAAAATCAAGTTCAAGTGGTGGTGTAATCAAAACCAGATTAGCTCTAAAAATCTTTTCAGAAGGTCACAAAAACTCTCACATCTATTTCAACATAAAAACCATCGGTTCTGAAAGATCTTATAGATCATATCATTTCAAGACATGATTCTGAATTCATAGAAAATCCTTTTTTTTGAAAGCTATCCCAGTACTTCTAAAAGTTCAGATTCTTACAAAAACCTGACCTGTATACGATCCTTTTTGATTTCTTTGAATTCACAGCAAATAAAAAAGCAGATAAATTATTTTCAAAGAGGAACACCTCATTTGTCCACATAAAGGCGGTCTCGCAACATCTTAACACTAAACAAAACTGCCTTTCCTCTTTCAGTGCTGCACACATTTTTCGGAAGAACTCAGAAGAATATCAATTTGTCACTGAATATTAGTAAAACAATCACTACTTAATGCATTAGAAACATTCAAAAGCTACTGCACGTATTTCAACATTAAAACAAGATAGAATAAACAAATTACCTACAACTCTGAAAACACTCAGGTGCCATATAGCTCGAAATCAATCCAACTCCCCCAATCTCACCACCACCACCACCACCACCACAGCCAAGAAGCCTCACCAATCCACAGTCCGCGAGCCGCGGCTCAAATCCCTCGTCCAGCATCACGTTCGCAGGTTTCAGATCGTAATGCAAGATCCTCGGGCTGCACTCAAAGTGCAGATACCTCAACCCCCTCACAATCCCAACAGCAATCCTGTGCCTCACCTCCCACCCAACCATCATCTGATTGGACCTCACCCTCTTCATCAGATCCTCCAAGCTCCCATTCCCCACGTAATCATAGACCAAAGAGAGCCCCTCTTGCTCGCACACATAGGCCTTCAAGCTCATAACATTCCTGTGCTTCATCATGGCAAGAACCTCAAGCCCCTGCTGCACCCTCCTTTTGGCAGACTTGCTCTGCAGTGTCACCGAGGACCCATTCTGGCAATTGGGTTCCAAAGATTTGATGGCCACGAGCAACCCATCATCAAGTGTGGCTCTGTGGTACTTGCCATGGGGTCCAGAACCTATCAAGTCGGTAACTTGTGCGTTGCTGACGAGAACAGAGTGGAGGGTCTTGGGGTTGATGGTGGGGGAGAACACCACGGGGCCTTTGAGCACAGGTGTCTGGTTGAGGTAGAAGAGACAGTGGCGAAGGAGGAAGACGAAGAGCAGCGAGGAGAGGAAGCCAGTGAGGGAGCCCAAGAGGAGGCTGAGGAGGACTTGGCGAAGGTGGTGGTGGTGCTTGGTGGTGCCCAAGGTGGTGAGTGACGGGGAGGGAGTTGGGGACTGTGAGAGGAGTGGATGGGAATGGAGATGCTCTGACTGTGTGCTGGAGGGAAGGATCTGCAGGAGGAGGAGGCAGAGGAATGGGAGGGTTTTAGGGAGGTTTACCATCTTCCACACAACAACAGATGGGTTGCAGGAGAGGAGGAAGTAGAAGGTCCTCACATTACTGCATAGGCGATCGTAAGAAAGGACCCAATCTTTTTTTTTTTGCTTCCTCCATTGCTAAATCAAGAAGAAGATGGAGGACGAGAGTAACCATAGCGACAAGAACCCATTTAGCTCTCTGCCAAGACAAGTCTAGTGAAAGAAGGAAAGATGGGAACTTCTGCTCTCAAATGGAAAACCCAGAAGAGGACGGGGAGTTGGGTAGGTGGTGGAGGGGGAAAGATGCAACTTTTGAGAGATGGGTGGGGGAGTGGCACCATTTCCGTGCCTCACCTCTCTCTCTCTCCTGCAGTCATGCTACCATACACCACACGAAGAAGCTCGCTTTCTTTCTTTTACTGGCAGCAGGGAAGAGAGCAAAAAGGAGAATTTCACTGTGCTGTGTGCTCTCTCCCCCTTCGCTTTTGCTTTTGTTTAGTGTATTTATTGTTCTTTTCGGATGGAGTCGACCACTTTCGATTGTTTGCTTGTTTTTTTTATTGGAATTCTCGAAAATTCTCCATGTCTTTCCCGCCAAATATATAAAGAAACTGTGGATAGTGAGGGGCTCCTCTGTCTCAATCACGGGGCAGGAATGGGACTTCTTGGGCTGCGCGCGAGCGAGAAGGTAGAAAAAGGCACGGTCATTTTTTTGCCTTTTTGAAAAACAACCATTTTTTTAATGGAGAAGAAGTGCCAAAACTATGCCTGCTCCAGTAGGAGAATAAGCAAGAATAAGGATGGTGAATAAGGGGAATAAGGGTCTATTCTCCGTTCAGCTGGAGGATAAGAATAAGGAGAATAAGGTGAAATAAAGGTAGGTAAGGTGGGATAAAGATATGAATAAGAGTGAAATAATAGGGAATAGTCGTACCACGGAGAAGCGTGTTGGGGGCTTATTCCTCTTATTCCATTCCTCCTTATGACCCAAACGAACATGGCTGTGTTTGGATAGTGGGTTAAGTTGAGAGGGTTAACCTGCCCCAAATTTAGATAACCTGAAGGGTAACCTGAATTGTAGTTTTGGTGTTTGGATAGAGGGTTTTACTGTTGAGAGGGTTTGTCTGTGATGTGACTGTTACTGGAGTTTGTACAAATGATTGTTTGTTGATTTGTTTTATATTGTTAATGTGATTGATTTGATGTTAATAAATTTTTTTTGGTTATTTATTATATAAGTAAGGAAGACATTGGTTATTACCAACATATTAATTTTTAATAATAAGAAACAGTGCCACAGAATTGTTATATTTCCGTAATTTATGGACTAATGCAATTAATAATTTACTTTACATCTCATCATACATCATTGTAGGCCTTATTGTAATATTTATCTTCAATATCTGTACATAATTATGGGAGATGAATTTAGATGGATTTCATTTTCGTAATTTAAAATTTAATTCGAAATGGAAATTCGTTGTGCTTACAATCTATAATAGTAATATACAAAAAATGCAATAATAGAAATTGGTCATTTTGATTTTTACAATATTAATTTTCAATTGACCTCGACCATGTTTCTGACTTATGTACGTATGTAATTTACTTATGGGCATCGTTGGTGCTCCGCATCGTGATCACAATCGTTAAATCAGAAGATGCATTACATAAAAATGTCATATGCTTGATACCGCAATATGGCCACGACCGTTAATTTCCTTATCTATATGTACATGCACAAGTACTACGATATAGGATGACATTCGTAGTGGAACAAAAAAGATGGTCGCCATAAACTTGCAAATCCCATAATCATGCAATACTTGGGAACATGTGATTAAGATAAGCTCTGTGCATCATCCCATGACGTCATACAAAGCCATATCTATCATGTTTCTCTCATCCGTGCCATCCTATCATTATACATCGCATGTGCCATGGTATCGCGTTGCCGCTCACCCCGTTGCACCTCAGTTCGTGTCACCCTCACCTCCAAGCCAGGTTCAGCTTCTAACTCTGGAGGCTCCGGCACGAGGTACTTCTCAACACGATCAAACCACTTGTCTGAGCCATAAAGTTTTATGAAATTGTGAATGATTGTTGTTGCCTTTACAATGTCCCTCTAAGTCTCAAAGGCATAGGTGGGCATGCTCGTAAGACACTTGAACCTCTTCTTCCATACCCCGAAGGTCCTCTCAACATCGCTCCGCAACTTGGAGTGTCTGTGGTTGAACAGGTGTTTATGGGAGATGTATCGCTCTGACTTGTCCAATGCACGCCACTCTGGTAGATGATATACAATACCGCGATACGGTGCGATGAATGAGTATGTGTTCGTGTAGCCACAATCCACAAGATACCTGCATCCCTCTAGGATGATGAACCCCCTCCTGTCAATGGCATCTCTTAGCACTAACATGTCTGATGCAGAGCCCTCCCAGCCAGCCAAAATGTATGTAAACAAGTACTCAAAAGATGCGACTGCCAAAACATTCTGCGAAATGCAATTCTTCCTATTACGATAAGCAGCTTCTAGGCCAGCAGGTACTGTTGCCTTTATGTGTGTCCCGTCGATTGCACCAATAACACCCTACAAAATGATAAGACTTTTTACGACTACAGTACATGTAATTGGGGGATACGATTAATGCTGACCGTACCTGGAAATAAGGTGCGTAGCGGTGATCTGATGTTATGCGTCTGGGCGTTTCCGCCGTTTGGGAGACGAATGAGCAGATCCTCCAACAGTAGGACTTTTTGGAGAACCCTATGGATGTGCGCTGATATTGTTGACCTAGAGTGCTGGAACCATTCTTGCAGGACGCGATTCGATTGTGCGTGGCCAAATGCAAATAAGAAAATGCACACTTGCTCTATAGTATCCATCCGTCGTGTGTTAGCTAATCCGGTGCGTTGCTCGAGTAGCTCCACAAATTTCATTAACGTGCGGGGCTCCATCCGAAAGCAACGATATGAACGTTTGACATGCCCAGCCATCATGTCGTCAATCCACATCCGCCCCGACCATGGACTTGTGTTGAGAGGAATTGGAACTCGTGGATTCTCCCTTTCACGGGAGGCCTCGGCGAATAAATACATAGCCATGGCGTAGGATAATTCGGTTGCCTCGGAAAGAATCTCTTCGAACGGATTGTATAAGTGGTCCTCCATTTTTACCACCTACATAAAATAAGCTACATCAAAATTCATTGCGAATAAACAGATATACTCTTGTTTATTACCAATTCTAGGAAGCATAATAAACAAGAAACTATAACATTCCCAACAAAGTGTCTACCACGACTGCGCAATAAATTATCATACGAACACATTCTTTGTAATCCAAAATCAGAAAAATCCACTTAGCGCATTCCAATTCTCGAAGAAAACATTGATAAGCATAATTATGAAAATAGAACGAAGTACTCTAACCTTACATAAATATTTCTTCGCGACATAATGGAAATGACTAAATAGCATGCTAAGTTCAATCTAACAACCAACTGTCCAACAACACCAACAACAACGCAGTTACATGCATACAATACCGATAAATCAATGGAAATTGTCCAACGACGAGAGGAGATTCACGACAATAAGAAAGACAATAAGATGAACTAGGACATGGAGCTACGGTTGTCCTAGGACATGGTAAATCCAGGCCTGCAGGTACTCTGGGTCATCCTTCACGGCACGGAATAACTCCCTCCTGGACGGATGTGCCAAGGTATCAACAAGCTTGATGTACGCTGCAGGGGGGAGGGTAGGACATGCTTCTCGCAATTCCCGGTAGGCATCATGGGCATCTTCATCCTCTTTTCTTCGTTGGGCACCTATCCTCTCATGTATCATGTCCATGACATGCTCCATGTTCGGAGAGGGATCGCCGCCGCCACTTTTCCTACGCTTGGATCCTGATGATCTCTGTTTTGCATAAGTAGTGACTGGTGGGGTAGGTACTTCATCGACATCCTCACCATCGCTTTGGACGTCATTATTCTGCTCGATGATCTCCTCGTCAATCCCTCTAGATGCCATAGTAGCACGCGAGGAGCTTGCATACCTCCCAGTTGCTGTGCCGTCCCATATGATGTACGAAATCTCCTCAAAGTAGAGGAATGGATGCCTTTTGTACTTGCGTAGTGCATCGGGCAGCTGCAAAACTTCAGATAATTAACACCTGAACTGGACAATGAAGTAGAAGTTTACATAATAAATCCAAAGTAACATCTACCTCCAACCAAGCAAGCTCATCAGGTGCAATTGGACGGTTGGCGAGGTTATCCCACCCCCAACCGGACTTGTTCCTCAATGTAATATAGGCAGAGTGCCCCATTTTGAAGATCTTCCATCGGGACTGGATTTGATCCTTTGCAAAGTGAAGACCGGCCACTTCATTAAATTGTTGCACGATCGCATTCCACCCAGCAGTTGTGAAAGTCTTTTCAGACCACTGATTTTTGTCACGAGCCTCCAGCATACACTGCACCAAGATCCTATCCTGCATCGGATTCCAGTTCGACGCCCTCCTGGCTAGAACTGGTTCGCATCCACTACAATCCGCCACATCCTTCCCCTTACCATTGGGGGCCATGACTTCTCTGAAAATTTAGCACGTACATTCATTGCATCCAACTTATTTGCTACTAAGTTAATGAACAAAGTTAAAGACATCATGTCTTCCTTGCAAAACGCCTAACATAATTATTGCTCAGAAGAGGGGGGACATCATTGCACGTGCTCAGATATGATATTTTTTCCAACCAGAGGGGGAACATCATTGCACGTGCTCAGTTACAATTTACTCATCACCGGTGCTCGGAGATATCGTCATTGCACCTCATCAAACATCGAAGTGATTCCAAACTACCATCATGACACGGCCTATCACTTGTAGCACGTAAATCAACAAACTGTTTTAAACAAGAGCACGTGCTAATATATATCTTGTTCGTCATAGGTGCTCAGAGAAATCCTCACTGCACCTCGGGAAACGTCATCGTTATTCACAACAAGCATCAACAAAGGAGGAAACAATTGTAGAGATGGCATGGCCTCATAGCATCTTTTGTAGGAAAGAGCTGGAACATCATTGCACGTGCTCAGTTACAATTTGCTCATTGTAAGTACTCAGATTATTTTCTACATTGCACCTCAGCGAGCATGTACTGGATTACGAGTCATCATCATTGCACGACTCAGCTTTTGTAAAGACACAATAGCGACGTCTTGCGAGGCATATGCATCACGGAATGAGTTCAGGTGGTAAAAGTGCATCACTGGTGCTCCGCATTATCGTCATTGCACCTCAGACACCACCATTGGTTCACGGGTACCTCCGATCCGTACAAAGTTCAAATGAATGGAAAAGCATGAAAAAATTTCCCAGGTAGGGAAGATGAAATCAAGAAAAACATTTCAATCAATGAAATCCTTCATCACAGGTGCTCAGGAAATCGTCATTGCACCTCAGGCAATAATATCAACAATGCCAAATCGTGAGGCAACGTGATCACATTCCAAACCCGGTAGGGTGAAAAAACATCTTACAATCCATACAATGAAGATGAATTGATGCATATTCCTCCACGAGTATAGCAAATACAAGCAGCAACAGCGAGTCCATATCTTCCAACGTTGCACAAGCACTTTAAACTCGCCAGGACTAACAATAAGCACCTAAGCATGAGTTAAATCCACCACCATCACCGATCGGTTTTGTGGGAACAAAACCGTATAACACCATAGAATGGATCAACCAAAAAAAGCTTTCACATGAGCAAGCAGAGGAGTAATACAAAGTCGAGATTCCAATGGCCCGGTTAAGAGCAGAGCTTCTGCAAGACCAAAGCAGAACCTCAACACATATACTCACTGCCTCATGTCAACCCATGAGCCACAGATAAGAAAAAATCTGACCACCCTCATCCAGGTGACAAAAGCCAGACTATAATCGGCATGTACATGAGCTCCAACACCAACATCATCGATATCATGCCAAGTATATAAAAAAAGGTCCAAACGATCCCAAAAGAAGTCTCATATTGAACCCGAGAAGGTATCCAACGAAAACTCCATGGAGAAGGTTGACATCCATGGCAGATAATGCAAGAACAGAGAAAACCATACTTCAATCCAACCAACATTGACATCAACAAGCCACCAATGATGTGAATAATGTCTACGCCCAAAATCCAGAGAGCAACGATCAAACCCAAATTGAATGTCCCCAAAATCAGAAACCCCCCACATACTCAAGCCCCAATTGAATGTCCCCACTTCATGACGGCCATCGCGATCATCGTAGAAAAAATACGAAGCATCAAAGCAACGGAGAAAGCATAGTACATCTGGAGCAAAAGATCGTGGGTCTAGGGTTACCTGGGAGGAGGATTCCAAACCGATTTCTCGCTTCGATCGGAGAGATCATGCAAGAGAATGCTAAGCTCAAGAATCACTTTAAATCGCCAGTCAACCTCCGATATCCGCCTCGTCCTTCTCAAGTTGGACACACGAGAGCACCTGGAGTCGGATGAAGAAACCATATCGGGAGGGGATTTGGGGGAAACAGGGGAGAGCTCGAAGGGAGGATCGACAATCAATGCATCCGATACGATTGATGGGACGAGTCCCCATCTCGCACTTGGTGCCTGCACTACACGACACAAATGGGAACCCAGCATTTGGACGACGGGTTTGGCCAGAAAACCCTCGGTTTACCCCACGCACAATTGCGGGTTACCAGCAATTTGCAAGGGTAAACTGATACTCGAACGGCCCCTAAGGGTGCGTTTGGTTCGTGGGTTATCCCGGGGTGGATAGCCCGGTTTTGTGTTTGTGTGTTTGGTTGGTGGGTTAAGGGTTGGGAGGGTTTGTGATGTGATTGTATTGTAAGAAAAACGAGCAATCATTCATCCTCTCTTCTATGTTTATAGTGGTGGGTTGAATAACTTCACCCCTCTTTTTATAGATCCAATACAATCTTATGTGATTGTAACAATCAATATCAATTAATCTATATCATAGTAACATTTTAATCAAATCCAACTCTGTCAAATCATGATTCTAGTTTTCTCAAGGAAAACTATAGTCCTTATTATCGTTCGCTTGAGTTGAATTCCATCACGATCTCCATGCTAATATGACTTTGCACTAGACTATCCTTGTTTTTTGTAAGCTCCTATTGCAAGAACTCACCACCTCTAGGTGTCCTCAATAAGCTTCTTCTCAGTCATGCTTGCACAATTCGACATTGCGGTATTAATGTAGCATTTCACATTTCTCTTGAGTAGCGAGTATCCTCTCGTTTCATTTGACAAAGAAAACTATACTTGCTTCTCCTTATTGCATCTTCCTGTTGTAGAGATGCTAAGAATATGCATGGGGAGAAACCATAGCTCCATCTCATATCACCACTAGTCCTTGAGCATGTGTACAATGTTTGACATCCTCGTTCTTCACATCACCATGCACGCTCTTCTGCTTACTCTAAAATAACTCTCCTTTTAATGATAAAATGACATCGTTGTGACTTGATCATTCCCCAAAAATACATATTATTCTTTTTTATTTTAGGTGTGTAGATGCCACCTTTCATATATTGTTTAATCTAATATGAAAAAATGCACTAATAGAACTTTTTGATGCTATAAATATCTCTATTTGCCATCATGATCATGCAATCTTTGCATGCTTATTTTGTTCTAAAATATTCCCTATATGAGCACACATTATTTATACAGACATCCTGCAGATGCTTTTATCTCTTTTGATCGAGCTAGCATACTCCCTCAGACTACAACGAAATCCTCATGGTAAGTCTAAATTAGAGACCTCCTTACTAGGATTTCACAACTTTGATTGACCTCTAAACCACATCTCTCAATGTAAAATCTATGCACTTGATTACTAGCATATGAACTTCATCATTTATTTTTCATCTACTGACCTTGATCGAGACTGATTTTATATGTAGTGACGTAACACACTCATCAAGTGATGTGGTTTCTTTATTGTAGATTAACATCGTCAATATATAAATCATAAGAAGATGGGATAGATCTCAATAAGACCAGTGCCTTATCATAATTCCACGAGTCATCTATCTTGTATTTGAAATTTAACCCAAATCTTTTGATAAACACCTATAAGTACTCCATAAAATTCCATTCTCATACAAATAACATTGTCAACAAAACCACATTAATAGTGAAATATACCATAAAAGAACAAACAAGAAGAAAAATAGGGAAAACCCTAAGAAGAGACTCACTTGTACATAAAATATGTGTATACAATGTACCTAAACTTTAAACAACCATAATAATTTCATTTCAACTCTTTTTAAAAAGTATTCTTATATCATCTTGTAAAAAATATTATATACAAATACGAAAATAGGCCAAAAAATTACCCTCATTAACCGAGAAGAACTCTGAAACACTGGTATGCAACTTCACAACTTTCTGAGGCTAGATATGGCCTTGTGTGAGCGATAAGAGTGCATTGTAAACACATGTTATATACGTTTAGGATTTTTATCACTCGTGCTTGTTTAAATTATGCAATATCAATTATACCCCTCCCTTTTTTGGAATATTATTTGTGTCCTTGGCTTCTTGCACTGTCGTGCTTGTGCCCCTCGGATTAGTTGCTGTCCATCCACCTCCCAAATAGATGTTAACTTTTGGACACAAGGGTAATTGGAAAGGAAACTCATGGTACAAATGGTACTTCACGTGCATAAGCTTGATTGTGAAGAACAAAAAGGATAGATGTGGAACTTCTCCCTTGTTCCCCGTCTCCTTCTTCCTTCACAACCAAACTCCATCTCACCATTGCCCCTCTCTTCAACCCTAACCTCATCACCGACTCCACCAGCTACATCGGCATGTTTGGCATCCACGAGCTCTTCTCCTGCAACTTCCATGTAATCCTCATTGCCTACGAGTGTAGTGGCATCTGCAATGACACCTCTAAGGACCATACACTCCTCAACCTCTGTGGTTCTACCCTCTTCTTTTCCGACGTCACCGACCTCAACCACTACCTCTCTCTACCATCTTGTCTCTTTGCTTCAAGATCTGCCATGAATGGTGGAGATACTACCGCTCTCCGCCATTTTGTACCGCTACCTAGATGCACCATTCCATGTCGATCCCCACCTACTCCCTTTACGACAGAGCAATGTCACAAGAAGAGGCGATGTCACATGCATGGAAGAGGTGGCAACAAGTGGTCGATTAGTAGCTCCTGATGGTTGTATTGGTTGAGGGCTCTTAGCCCTTTGATGGTTTCCTGTCCCCTCTCCCCCTTGCACTTGGAAATGCCTAGATGTTGAAGGAGGAGTTGGGGAGGGGCGACCATTCCACCTGATGCATGCCCTCTCTTTTCTCCTCTCTTCGCTCCCTCGACACCCCATCAAGGGTGTTGCTGCAAATGATTGGATGTGGTCTCATAGAGAATTCCAGTGCACCGAGCTTAAATTCGAGGTCAGAACACTGCAAATGATGGGATCTGCTTCACCCACAGAATTGTGTGTTTGACCGCATTCTTCAAAAAAGTTTGGGATGGAGAGAGCTCATCGTCATCCGTAGTTGAGCCTCTTAGGGCATGTTAGCCCTTTGATCCATATTAAGAGAACTTCCTCCATCCTTTCATAGATATTTTAATTATACGGGAATAGATTCAGTTAGTTCCTTAATCATACTTTGGTTTGAATAAACCATTGTTAGATTCAACTCTCAAAAATATTGCACCCGCGGATTTATGGCTTTAGGTGCAGCTGATAGTTGATTAAGGGATAGGAACTCTCTTGTATCAATTATACGAGTGTTGCTCCATCCCATCATGCAAGCCATTAGAGGCGATACATCTCACTCTGTCGAGTCTATCCTGTGGGTTGTGGTTTTATGGGGAAGCTAGCTTTCTTCTCTTCTCTACGGTTGGGGCTTCTTGATTCTCTACTTGTATACTTGGATTTCTATGACATCTCGTTTGTTTCTATATTTCATGGAAATGTTATTAGTAGGGTTATTCCCTACGCAATAGTGCCTTTTCAAGGCTAGTAGCTGAGGACGTAATCATTCCTTTACTTCTTCTTTCCTGATATATATATATATGAAAGATCGAGAGAAATATCTAATTAACTAAGGGTCAGAGGAGAGTTGTGAGCATGGTGAGAAGTTGGAATCATTTGTGAGGAGGTCTAGTTCCCCTATTCATTATAGGTGGTAATAATATTATTCCTAGCCAATCTAACTAGATGTAGCGCTATGTCGTTGACAACAAAACCAACAAAAGGACACAAGTGATAATGGTGCAAGAAATCAAGGACACACATGATATTTCAAAAAAGGGAAAGGCACAACTGATGTTTTACTATGGATAAGATGCATTGTAACATTGCATGAGATGATCTCCTCGCAACGAAGCATCTAACCGGCCTTCTAAATTGAAAAGGATTGCGCTTCCTCTTGTCCATGTTATCTCCTTTGTTTAAGTCATTACATAGCGGATAAATTTCTGATAATGGTTTACAAATTTACAATATAAGTATAGATACACGATAGAGATATTCCATCTCTTCATATCCTATTAATGGCTTGGTGTTAGGCCGAGCCTACTCCTAATATGCTCAAAGAATCCGAAGCCCTAGCTTAATACGAGGGGTCAGAACTTGTTCAGCCCGATAAATGATGATTTAACTAATGTGTCTAACATTGTCGTTTTACTTTGTGGAGACAACGTCATCATCATCATCATCATCATCATCAACAACAACAACAAAGCCTTTTCCCATAATTAAGTAGGGTCAGCGACATGGATTCTTCGCCTCCATTTAGATCTATCTTGGGTCAATCCTGGGCTTATATTCAAAAAACTAAGATCCCTTCATATAGTCTTTTTCCAACACTTCTTGGGCCGTCCTCTCCCTCTCTTAGCCGGCTCAACATCCCAACACTCGTATCTCCTAACTGGTGCATCCATTGATCTTCTTTGCAAATGACCAAACCACCTTAAGCAATTTTCTCGCATCTTATCCTCGATCAGAGCTACACCAACTTTCTTTCTGATTGCATCATTCCGAATCCGATCTTTACGTGTGTGTCCACACATCCACCTTAGCATTTTCATTTCTGCTACAACCATTCTCTGGACATGTCTATGGTTCACAGGCGAACATTCAGATCCATAGAGCATAGCAGGTATCACGGCTGCTTTGTAAAACTTTCCTTTAATTTTTAAAGGAATTCTCTTATCACAGAGAACAGCAGAGGCTCCTCTCCACTTTAACCAGCCTGCATTTATTCTATTAGTAACATCTCCATCAATTTCCCCATCCTGTTGCAAATAGATTCGAGATATCTAAAAGAATCTCTCTTCCGAATGTTATTGTCACCAATCTCCACCTCAATTCCTTGTCCTTTGCTTCCATCAAAGGTGCACTCCATATATTCCGTCTTAGCCCTACTTATACGAAACCCTTTAGTCTCCAATGCATGTCTCCAGATCTTAAGCTTCTCATATACTCCATCTCTAGTCTCGTCAATCAACGCAATATCGTCAACAAATAACATACACCAAGGTAACTCATCCTGAATGTGACTTGTCAACTCATACATAATCAAAGTAAAAAGAAATGGACTCAAAGCTGATCCTTGATGTAAACCGATGTTGATGTCAAAATAGTCAGTCTTCCCAGACGGGGTTGATGAACGTTAAATTCACCTCTTTAAGAATGTGAAATTAGTCGTAGTATAGGAGGCGAATTTAGTTCAGCAAAAACCATGATCTTTGAATGTTGTGGAATATTTTTACTTGGCAAGTCTACCAAGGTCGAACACATGGACACGACTACTTAAATTCATCTATCAAATTTTGATTCATTAGGCACAATGTGAGTTAATTTCAATTTCAGGTCCATATGATGCACTATGCTAATTACAAAGCAATGCAAAGATGCATGCATTTTTATCGGTTTTTATGCAATTATAAAGTGATGCATGAGCAAATATGCAAGAGAACATGTATGCTAAATACAAGGTTACAATTATACCCTAAAAATTATGAGAGTATGCTAGAAATGAGATCAACGTCAATTTAATCACAATAATAAAAGCGGTCATCAAATCAAAGCAAGACAAGGAGAGCAGGGTCCCATTTTTCTCATAAAAATTCACTTCAATTAAAATAGTGGCAAATGAGACAAATAAACATGCTAAGATGTAGAGGACAAAATAAGGATCAAAACGACACTATAATCATGCAATTTGGACCTACGATGCTCAAGTTATGATAAAAACAGTGCAAAGGTATAATTGTAATAAAAATGCAATAAAATAAAGGGATAAATATTGCATTTAGGTCCCTGGAGGGACCTAAATGCAAATACCAAAAACTGCCTGTGCCCTTATGCAATTTTCCCATATACGCGGGGGCATTTCTACAATATCAGGAACCTTGGAGGGGCTCCCTGTAAAATACCCAGGCACGTACGTGAGGCACGTGCCTGGGGACCAAAATGTAAATAGCATTTCTTCCCGGGTCTTTCATGCAAATTACCTAGCACCTCACGTGCGCTGCATGTGAGGGGCCAGGCTCGGGACAGTCCTGCAGGTTCATGCCACGTGGACGCTTCTAGAGGTTCGGCGCGAGGTTCGGTCCACCCGAGCCTATAGGTTCAGAGTGGAGGCTCGGGTGGCGTCTGGAGTCGCCACGTGGCATCATCCTAGCTGCCTGATCCTGGTGATCGGATGACACTTGTACTTTCATCCTCCTCCGTGGTCCGCCGGAGAAGGCGGGTCTCCGGTGGACTCGATGGAGCTCCGCCGTGCCCCGCGAGGTCCGCTGATAGTCGGAGAAGATAGCTGGGGACACCGTGAAGGCGTTGATGGTGCGGCGATGCTCCGAGGCTGATCGGAGGTGACGGCCGGTGAAGCATCGCCGGAGGGGAAAAACTTGAAGGAGCTCCGATCAGAAATCCGGCCATTGAAGGTACCTGCAAGCATTAGTAATAGCCGAAGCGTGCGTGCGTGTAGTGCGAGTGAGGTGAAATGGAATGGGAGCCATGCGAAGGTGGAGAAGGCGGGGCTCAGGAGAGTCCTCCGCCGTGATGACGGAGGAGTGGTATCGGAGCGCGGTGGGGTTCTGACAGAAGGAGGGTGGTCGGCGAGGATCGTAGTGGTCGGGCAGAGCTTAAGGGATGCACAGATGATGGTGACGGTGGCTGTAGGTGGCGTAATAATTCGGAGAAAATGAAAGAAAAGCAAGGAGGAAGAAGACCTCGTCGAGGAGGGGAACCCTGGCGGAGGATGTGCTTGGGCTGAGGCTCATTGAGAGCCTTCGGTCGTCGCCCAGCTGGTCAGCAAGCCAGCGGGCTCATTTGGTGACCGAAGTCACCGGGACACGGCGGAGCTTCGCCGTGGGTCGACACCGAGCAAGCTCCATCGTTACCTCGACGTTCTGCCCCTCCGCTGTCACCAGAGGGGCGAAGGAAGCTAGGAGAAGGCCCAAGAATGGTGGACGGGGGTCTCAGGTGGCGGAGGTCGGCTTATATAGGTGGAGGATAGTCGGAGGTTATGTAAGGATGGAGCGTTTTTGTGAGGAGGTTTAATGGCGAATGGAATAATGGAGGTGGTCGATGGGAGTTACGCGAGGGAGGAGGAAGCTATGGCTACGCGGGGAAGGCGTAAGGAGCTCGAGGGGATGGTCGGAGCGCCAGCCAAAAAAGGAAGGGGGAGCGGGGGTCGCGAGTCGCAACGGCTGGAGCGGGGGTTACGCAAGGAGGAAGATGATCTGGTGGCCGTTGGATCCCATGATCCAACGGCTGGGATGTGAGCGCGGATGGCTGGCTACGATCAGATCCATCGATCTGATCGAACAGTCGAAGTGAGGTGCGAACGAGTGGCTAAGATGGAAATTATGGAGAGATCAAACGGTGAGATGTGAAGGGATGACGTGGCGTGAGGAGGACCATGGGATGAGAGCTCATCCTACGTCTGAGCTTGAGGGAGACGTGGAGCGTGGTGGACCATTGGATGTCAGTAAGATCGGGCGGCTGTTACGAAGGCGGGGAGGAGCGGTCGAGATCAGATCTGGGGGCTTGATCTGACGGCTGAGAAGTGGAGCGGTGTGGACGGTCAAGATGAAGGCGGGGTGATTAGATCCAACGACGGAGAAGGGCGCCGGGTGTCAAAAAGGGAAGCGGACCACGTGGGCGGCCCAGAGGGCGCCACGTGGCCCAATAAGAAAATTCAGAGCATAAATACAAAGAAAAATAGAAAAGAAATAGTTAGAGGCCGAATTAGGAAAAAGTCAAAACATGAAAGTTGCTCGTCTCGATGAGTCTACAACTTTTATGTTGGTCAAAAAGCCAAAAGAGGTCATTTGTACAAAACATATTTTTGGGGGTATTTTTAAGGGGATAAAAATACTGATTTTGTGGTTTTGAGATGTTTTTGTATTTTTTAGTGCTTTTAATGGTCAGTGATTTATAGATAATTATTTTACCTAATTTTTTGGGGTTTTTGAGTATAAAATAATTACAAGAAAATAGAGGAAATTAAATACAATAAATTAATGGTAATTTATGCACAATATACTACATGATAAAAACACGGAATTAGAGGGTATTTTTATTGGATTGATTAAGCAGAGGTTTTA
Organism: Ottelia alismoides; assembly: GCA_037367405.1. Lineage (NCBI taxonomy): Eukaryota > Viridiplantae > Streptophyta > Magnoliopsida > Alismatales > Hydrocharitaceae > Ottelia > Ottelia alismoides. The sequence continues at coordinate 165,346 of JAZKJV010000826.1, forward strand.
ATTAACGGCTTTTAGCATGATGAATATGTGATTCATCATACCACTATACTTAAACCATGCTCGTCCTCGAGCATCTAAAGAATGAAGGAGTCGGATTAATTCCTGACAGTGCGCGTGAAATTTTCAAGGCTCGATCTTTCGAAGACCCTTGACCTAAGTGACCCTAAAATTCTGGGTTTATCCAAGCCTTAGTCAAAAGGAATCCAACTTCTCTGATTATCAGACTCTCTCTTTGTACATATAATAGAAGGATATGACATTTAGTGTACTGCATTTCATGAGAGCCAAGTCGATGCATCACTCAAAGTTCCAGTCCCAAAGACTCTCCTCTAGACCTAATCCTCAATACTAGGGAATAAGTCTATTCTTACTTCAGTCAACCGTCTCATTAGTTTGTCAAACTTGAAATGTTGATGGACGGTCAGATGATGGAGGTAATGGGATTGTGTCTATTTTTCTCACCCTCACATTGGAACAAGGGGCCTCTCGTGTGCCTTTTTACTCAACACATGTAAATTTTAATTTTTTTTATCAATGTGTCCGTCAAGAGAGTTGGAGTCGTCTGCACTTGTTTTTCTGGGAGTACACCGAGGTGTGTCTTTTCTGAGTATATGAGATACCTTCGACACCCAGACTTGTATCGCTTACGATGCAGGGCCCTTTTTGTGGTGTCAGTCCGACTCCTTGGTCCTAATTAGCTCTTGGTCCAAGTGGACACTTAAAAAAAGTTTGGGAGCGCTCTCCATTGGTGGAAGCTCATTTGTATTTTGACTTTGGTATTCAGAGCTTTTTCTTTGATATTTCATTTCTTTTGTTGGCTAGCTCCACTGCTTTTACCAAAAGTTGGCGCACACTGATCAACAAATTCCTTTAAGTTTCATCAGACCCTGGCACATAGGTCAATATCAAAGAGATAACATATGAATCTTGTTCACATACTGGCTAGGGTTTTGCTGACACTCAGGTTTTCTGAAGCCTTCATTAACTTTATCCCATCCTTGAATTTCATTAGATCGGGTCTAAACTCAAATATCTGGTCCTAGTTCCTCAAGTGATATCTCAACTCAACTCATCAATCATGCAGTTGTGGAAGTGACTGTACTGATCATATTTTCTTGAAGGTAGAGAAGAAGAGTGCAATATAGCACTCAAATCTTTCAAACCGGGGCAGTGTGGATATTTAAGTCTTAAAAACTCTAATGACTAAGGCATGTTAACTCAGACTCTCAAGATCACAGAAATCTAGTGTCCTCAAAATCCTCAAGCCTTGAGTGAGTGTGAATGTGTCAGGAATACACCAACTCCTTAGGTTAGTGATTTTTGTGTGTGTTTTTTTTGTTTTTGCAGATTTTTATGGGTTTTAACTTTTTTTTAATTCCTCGGAGAGACAATGACTGGCCCAGGCTCAAATAAAAGTATCCACTCTCAGCCAGTATGGGTGTAAGTACGGGCCGAGACCCGTGTTACTTGATGACAGGGCCATATGCGATGTCCTCTAAACCACCCACTCTGCTAAGGGAGACCGAGGTTCCCTTACTGAAAATGTCTATTAAGCCTAGTAGTCAGAGTCAAAATCCAAGAAAGATTTTTAATTTTTCAATTTTTTAAAACAGGAATATTTACAAAAAATTAAACCCTCGATTTTAATAAATAATTTTTACAAGGTTTTTACTCAGTTCACACGTTTACCAAAACCCAGCATGAAAAATAAAATTTAAAAAGAAATTTAAAATGCGAGCTAAGGCTAAAGTAAATATACAGTAATATACGGTATACCCCCCTATACTTAAATTTTGCTATGTCCCCTTAGCACAAGTGCCATGAAGCCAAGGCTCGGTTCAAATATAGGGTGATATAGCGGAACTGAGGAGGAGGGCCCCTCTATACTTGGGTCAATATTGACCTAAGTACAAGAAGACAAAATGAGGGAGGGATGAGCAGGCAGGTCCCCCCTATACTTAGGCTACAAATAGCCTAAGTAAGGTCTGCGTTAGGGGGGGGGTCTATGATACAAGGGTGAGGGGGAGGGGGTTCGTGAAATACACACACACACACACAGAGATAGAGATAGAGAGAGAGTGAAATATACAGGGGGATGGTGGGAGTGAGTGTGTATATGCAAGTGTAGGTGTGTGTGTGTGTGGGGGGGGGTAGATCATCAAGTGATCTTTTTTAAAACAACATGCAAAACTGAAAATAAATATGCAGATGCAAGTTTTTTTTACAATATGCAATGCAGGCTGTCTGATCTTAAAACTCCTAAAATTTCTTCCCGAATTCTTTTGCGGCCTTTTCAGCGGAAGCTCCCGACTTCACGCCTCCATGAGGATCAAGCGTCCTCTATCATCATGGGCCCTGCCACAAAAGACAAAAGTTAGACACACCGAGGAATTAAATCAACAGATATGATGCATGAAATTTATGCATGAAATGAGGACCTAAAAATTTTGAAATTATTTAACAAAAAAAATCAAAATTCAATAATTAAGCTAAGCCTTGTCCCCGGCAACGACGTCGTTTGATGAACGTCAAATTCGCCTCTTTAAGAATGTGAAATTAGTCGTAGTATAGGAGGCGAATTTGGTTCAACAAAAACCACGATCTTTGAATGTCGTGGAATATTTTTACTTGGCAAGTCTACCAAGGTCGAACACAGGGACACGACTACTTAAATTCATCTATCAAATTTTGATTCATTAGGCACAATGTGAGTTAATTTCAATTTCAGGTCCATATGATGCACTATGCTAATTAGAAAGCAATGGGAAGATGCATGCATTTTTTATCGGTTTTTATGCAATTATAAAGTGATGCATGAGCAAATATGCAAGAGAACATGTATGCTAAATACAAGGTTACAATTATACCCTAAAAATTATGAGCAATATGCTAGAAATGAGATCATCATCAATTTAATCACAATAATAAAAGCGGTCATCAGATCAAAGCAAGACAAGGAGAGCAGGGTCCCATTTTTCTCATAAAAATTCACTTCAATTAAAATAGTGGCAAATGAAATAAATAAACATGCTAACATGTAGAGGACAAAATAAGGATCAAAACGACATTAAAATCATGCAATTTAGACCTACGATGCTCAAGTTATAATAAAAACAGTGCAGGGGCATAATTGTAATAAAAATACAATAAAATAAAGAGATAAATATTGTATTTAGGTCCCTGGAGGGACCTAAATACAAAAACCAAAAACCGCATGGGCCCTTATGTAATTTTCCCATATGCGTGGGGGCATTTCTGCAATATCAGAAACCTTGGAGGGGCTCACTGTAAAATACCCAAGCACACACGTGAGGCACGTGCCTGGGGGACCAAAATGTAAATAGCATTTCTTCTCGGGTGTTTCATGCAAATTACCTAGCACCTCACGTGCGCTGCACGTGAGGGGCCAGGCTCGGGACAGTCCTGCAGGTTCGGGCCACGTGGACGCTTCTGGAGGTTCGGTGCAAGGTTCGGTCCACCCGAGCCTATAGGTTCAGAGTGGAGGCTCGGGTGGCTTCTGGAGTCACCACATGGCATCATCCTAGCCGCCCGATCCTGGTGATCGGATGACACCTGTACTTTCATCCTCCTCCGTGGTCCGCCGGAGAAGGCGGGTCTCCGGTGGACTCGATGGAGCTCCGCCATGTCCCGCGAGGTCCGCTGATAGTCGGAAAAGATAGCTGGGGACACCGTGAAGGCGTTGATAGTGCGGCGATGCTCCGAGGCTGATCGGAGGTGACGGTCGGTGAAGCATCGCCGGAGGGGAAAAACTCAAAGGAGCTCCGATCAGAACTCCGACCATTGAAGGTACCTGCAAGCATTAGTAATAGCCGAAGCGTGCGTGCGTGTAGTGCGAGTGAGGTGAAATGGAATGGGAGCCATGCGGAGGTGGAGAAGGTGGGGCTCAGGAAAGTCCTCCGCAGTGATGACGGAGGAGCGGTGTCGGAGCGCGGTGGGGTTCTGACGGAAGGAGGGTGGTCGGCGAGGATCGGAGTGGTCGGGCGGAGCTTAAGGGATGCACAGATGATGGTGACGGTGGCTGTAGGTGGCGTAATAATTCGGAGAAAATGAAAGAAAAGCAAGGAGGAAGAAGACCTCGTCGGGGAGGGGAACCCTGGCGGAGGATGTGCTTGGGCTGAGGCTCATTGAGAGCCTCCGGTCGTCGCCCAGCTGGTCAGCAAGCCAGCGGGCTCATTTGGTGACCGAAGTCACCGGGACACGGCGGAGCTTCGCAGTGGGTCGACACCGAGCAAGCTCCATCGTTACCTCGACGTTCCGCCCCTCCGCTGCCACCGGAGGGGCGGAGGAAACTAGGAGAAGGCCCAAAAATGGTGGACAGGGGTCTCAGGTGGCGGAGGTCGGCTTATATAGGTGGGGGATAGTCGGAGGTTACGTGAGGATGGAGCGTTTTTGCGAGGAGGTTTAATGGTGAATGGAATAATGGAGGTGGTCGATGGGAGTTACGCGAGGGAGGAGGAAGCTATGGCTACGTGGGGAAGGCGTAAGGAGCTCGAGGGGATGGTCGGAGCGCCGACCAAAAAAGGAAGGGGGAGCGGGGGTCGCGAGTCGCAACGGCTGGAGCGGGGGTTACGCGAGGAGGAAGATGATCTGGTGGCCGTTGGATCCCATGATCCAAGGGCTGGGATGCGAGCGCGGATGGCTGGCTAGGATCAGATCCATCGATCTGATCGAACAATCAAAGTGAGGTACGAACGAGTGGCTAAGATGGAAAGTCTGGAGAAATCCAACGGTGAGATGTGAAGGGATGACGTGGCGTGAGAAGGACCATGGGATGAGAGCTCATCCTGCGGCTGAGGTTGAGGGCGACGTGGAGCGTGGTGGACCATTGGATGTCAGTAAGATCGGGCGGCTGTTACGAAGGCAGGGAGGAGCGGTCGAGATTAGATCTGGGGGCTTGATCTGACGGCTGAGAAGTGGAGTGGTGTGGGCGGTCCAGATGAAGGCGGGGTGATTAGATCCAACGACGGAGAAGGGCGTCGGGTGTCAAAAAGGGAAGCGGGCCCCGTGGGCGGCCCAGAGGGCGCCACGTGGCCCAATAAGAAAATTCAGAGCATAAATACAAAGGAAAATAGAAAAGAAATAGTTAGGGGCCGAATTAGGAAAAAGTTAAAACATGAAAGTTGCTCGTCTCGATGAGATCTATAACTTTTATGTTGGTCAAAAAGCCAAAAGAGGTCATTTGTACAAAACGTATTTTTGGGGGTATTTTTAAGGGGATAAAAATACTGATTTTGTGGTTTTGAGATGTTTTTATATTTTTTAGTGCTTTTAATGATCAGTGATTTATAGACAATTATTGTACCTAATTTTTAGAGGTTTTTGAGGATAAAATAATTACAAGAAAATAGAGAAAATTAAATACAATAAATTAATGGTAATTTATACACAATATACTACATGATAAAAACAAGGAATTAGAGGGTATTTTTATTGGATTGATTAAGCAGGGGTTTTAATTAGCGGCTTTTAGCATGATGAATACAAGATTCATCAGGGGTTCTTACACAAGATAAAGCCCTATCATACATGTCCTTTATGAGGTTAATGTATATGACTGGTACTTGTCTCTTCTCCAAAACTCTCCACAACATCTCTCGTGGGACAGAATCATAAGCCTTCTCCGAATCAATAAAGATCATATGACAGTTCTTCCTTTTAGCTCTATAAATCTCCATTGTTCTCCTCAACAAATGGATGGCTACAATAGTTGAGCGACCTACATGAATCCGAATTGATTTTCTTTTACGTTGGAAACTTTCCTTAGCCTTCTTTCTTCACACGTTCCCAAATTTTCATAGTGTGACTCATCAGCTTGATACCTCTGTAATTTGAACAATTTTGAATGTCTCCTTTATTCTTATAAAGAAGTACTACATCTATAAAATAACTTCTTATTAATGTTTTTGAAATCGAATCGGAGATTGAATTGGAAACCTTATTGAAAAGGCCGGATCATGTCGAACAATAGAATCAAACTTGTTAAACCAAATGATGAGATAATCATTCTTACAAATCGAATTAAATCAAACTGGAATGAATCAAATCATGTATAAATACACAATCGAAAATAAATGAAATAAATATAAAATACACATTCAATATATATATTTTATAATATAAGTAAAATATTTTTTCTTATGCAACATCAAATGTTTATATATATATATATATATATATATATATATATATATATGTATAAGGGGAAAATGGGACTGCCCCCTTGAGGGAGCTAATTTGGCTCTCTTGCTCCATTTCACCTATTTTTTTATTTTTTTGAAAAATAAATTCATGAAAAATCATCACTTTATCCTTATATTATGTCGTTCAAGTTTCATGTGAAATATAGACTCCTATGATCTCCGTCTCTAGACAATCATTTTTAACGATCGTAGAACTGTTGAAATCAACCTCAACTGGATGGAGGCCGTAGAAGTGTCTGTTTCTCACGAAACTTGAATGACATAATATATGGATATAATGATGAATTTCCACGGATTCATTATTCACAAAAAAGAAGAAAAGGGGACGGGGGAGCCAATTTAGCTCTCCCAAAGGGCAACCCCATTTTACCCTGAGGGTCTGTTTGGTTACTGGGATGGGATGGGATGAGTTGAGGTAACCTCCTGTGAATAATATCTGGTTGGATGGTTATGAGGTATGGAGATGGTTGGAATAAGAAATGTAATGTGATGTCACATTGATTTGTGATGGAATTTCAATCCACGAATAGAGGAAGGTAAACCAGGCTATCCGGGGTAACCCGGTAATCAAACGGACCTTAAGTATAAAAAATATTTAAATAAAATAATATAAAAAATAATAATAGTCTAATTATATTTAAAGTCATTTTAATACAAGAACTTGTGGCGACTACTTTGTTAAAAGTTCAAAATCGGTTGTCAATTGTCATGGGTTCAACTCCTACCAACCGGTTCAATTTTGATTTCAAAAAACCAATTAAATTGGTGATTTGACTCAAAATTAGACTTTCGGACCGAACCGGTAAAAATTGGTTTATACTAGTATGGTTCGTTGGTCGAATCACTCAATTTTGATTTCAAAAGATCTTTAAACTGTAGGTGGAGGAAAAAACGGAATGTCTGTCCTTTGTCCGTCTTTGGAGATCGTCCCATATGTTTGGGAATACGAGCAATTGCAAGAAAAAAATAATATATAGAGCACTGCTTTGCTCTCGGAATCTCCTTTCCTTGATATTTGAGTTTAAAAGGCCGATGGCTCTCTACCTCTTCAATTTTACCCTTTTTTTGTTATATATTTCTATTTCTTCATATAGATAGTTCCCAGCCTTTGCTAGTTCCTTATTTTTTCAAGAAACAAGTATTTTTATTTCAAGTTAAAAAAGGAAAAAAAATAGGGTAAAGAAAAGATTACGGTAAATTTAGGGATTCAATCCCGATCTCCAAAAAAATAAAGAAATTAGGGGGGCTAGAAACATGACCATGTGTGGTTAACTAAGAGGAGGGAGGTGTATATGTAATTGAAATAATCACGTATTTAATTTGGCTAATTGGAGGACATAATTGGGTTAAAATCAAAATGGAATCTTTTTTACTTGGAACATTCCTAACTACTATGATTGCTCTTCATAATTCCATTTTCCAGCAACATATGCAATATATAATAAATTCAATGCCACACTTGATACAATCACTACCTGCGACACCATTGCCGTTAGGGGTGTCAGAAAAATCTCGAGTTCAATATTCGCTCGGGCTCGATTCGTTAAAAGTTAGATCTAGATTCGGTTCGAAAAGAAATGAGCCGAACCTTGATATATGTTCGGCTTGTTTATTTAAACTAATCAAACATCGAAATGATGGGTTTGGTCAGGTTCAGTTCGCTAAAAGTTCGATGCACAATATATATTATATATATTTATATATGTATTTTTCATCAAAAAATTATATGAAGAATTTGCACAATGATTAAAATAAGGTATATGCATAAAAGTTCATGATCCTTGATCAAGGCATACCGAAGGGCTGTGATCATTCTACATTCCCAAATAACTTAGATTCCAAGGAACTTCATTGCTAATTGAACCAAACCTTCATGAATCAAGAGCGAGCCGAACCGAACCTGAACAATATTTTCATCTTATCAAACTGAATCGAACTCGAGCCTCCAAAAATGCTAAACGAATCGAACCTGCGTAGGTTTGGTTTGTTTAATTGCCATATTTTTGATATTCTACTTCCAAGCTGTCATGCACGTCAAATGAACTCGGCTACCTCCTTTCATTTAAACACTAGTAATCTTCACTTATAATCTCAAAAAAATATATACTTGTTCACATGAAATTCCTTCTATATTATGTTTTATTTTATTATTATTATATTTTATGAATCTAAACTGAATTGCTAAAGTATGGTGATATCATCATTATGTGGTTGTATTCGTTATTCAAATATTACTTGTATAGTTATGATTCTCTTATTTGAATATAATAAAAAATATTGCTGTTTCTAAATAAGAAAAATGCTCTACATAATTAAAAAAATCATATCTTGGATAAGATCAATTATTAATGGATTTGGTTTGAAGTCACAACTTGCGAAGAGCACAATTTAGGTAATTTTAGAAGTATACACTCAATGACTTTTTGTTCAAATTTAATTTTTCGAGTAAAAAATAATAATTTTTCCCTATCTTATGAAGTTCAAGTTATTTACTATTCAATAATTTCATCATATATTTTCTAAGAAACATTAAGAAAATATAAAAAAATGACATTTGTATACCATGTATCCCGATTTAATCTAGTATTAGTATAGCCCCCACGTATAAAAGTCTGGCTTCGTCCCTGCTGGAAATGTACTTTTCAATGAACACTCAAAATCAATCGAAAGGTATACATATGATGTACTCAATATCAACTATTTTGGGGTAAGGGTGTGTTTGAATGCATGGTTAAACTGGTGGTGGATTAAATTGTATTTGATGTCGGGAACAGATTCTCGGGTATAAATTGGATTGCAGAAAAACACAAGGTTGATAAGTGAATCATGTACGATATGTCAACTACAACCACAAAAAATCAACAAAAAAACAAGGAGGATCTTGAATGTGAAAAACACTCAATATGAGAGTAAAATACCATAGGGTTGATCGCAACTCAAAACCAAGCACTATAATCAAATCAATTACTCATGATGGTTTATACAAAGTTGATCCTCTGTACATCGGTACGAATATCAAACAATGAATAATAATAGATAGAAGAATATCACTAAGCTAATATTCATGCTACCAAATTATAGGAAAGAATACTGGAGAATAACGGTTCCAAAGACCTTTCCATCAAAAGTTTGCTGCAATATCCATAAACCTTCTTTCTTCTCCTTCTCTCTATTCGATTTCTTTCTTGTGAGAACTTGTATTGGCTTATGTCGATATGTACTCCTACTTTATATTTATAATAAATGGAGAACTTTAAGCATCCATCCAAAATCTCTTATATGAATTAGGAGAATCAATTAATCAAGGGATTTTTACCCGGCAGACCCTATAAACTTTGCCAATCACCTCCACGACCTTTGAAACAACATAATTCCTCCCTCGACCCCGTAAACTTGCCAACTCTTACCCCATGAACCCTCCGGGTAATATGTTTTAAGCCCGTAGGGGTTCTTGGGGGTAATTTACAGAGTCGATGGGGTAATTACGTTGTGCAAAAGGTCGTACATGCATTTTAAAATGTTTATAGGGTCTGCTGGGTAGAAATCCCATTAATCAATTAAGACAACCTCATCAATCTGAAAAGAATCAAGAGAATCTCATCAATCATGAAAGAATGAGAATTACATCAATCAAATGAATCAAGAGATTCATCAATGCAATTTTATATTAGGAGATTGCAAATCAAATATTTAAATATTGTCAATTAGGTTTCCATTAGGATCACAATTAAAGCAAATTACGATAAGTTCCCATGTGGAGAACTTACCCAACTATTAAGGTTTGTGAGTGATTGAATATTTATGGATGGTATATGAAGATGATGTTATATTATATATGTTTCTTTAGTGTGAGTTTTATATATGTAGTGGGATGGTTACGTATTGTTTTTTTACTAATGTAGTTATTATAATTTAGTTAAGTTTTGCATGTCAATTTTGTGTTACTTTTTAAGCATGCAATATAATAATCTCAGTTTAGGCTGCATATCAATTTTTTAATAACTAAGTGTATATAATTAATTAGGTGTATATTGAAGCATTTTTCGAGTAACACGGATTATACCAGCTGACTACACTGTTTATTATTATTATTATCATCACAAACTATATATTATAGTTTTATCTGATTTTTGAATTTAGTATGTTGGTTAATTGATGTAGAAAACATGAAATGGTTATTTACATGTGTGGAATACTTTTATATGGGGTTCCACATTTTGTTTCTTTTCTAATTTGCGTATTTTATTAAGTTTTGTATTTTTAAAGGTTAGTTAGTTTATAATCTATATTTACAAGAATAAGAAGAGCTATTCGAAGGAAAAATAATAAAAAATAAAATGACAATATTTTTATTGTTGATTGTACAATATACAAAGAGGCTGAAACCCTAACTTGCACATATTAGCTTTCATATATTTAAAAGTGAACTCGAAATAAAAGTCTTTTAATGTATTTCGCTTTAAAGGTAAGTATAGTTTCATATGTGTCGATATGCAGAAGCACGTCCATATAGAGAATCAGAGAAATACATGTGTGTCTACATGCATTTCACTTTAAAGGTCTTTTAATATAATATATATATATATATATATATATGATATCTTTCAAATGAGACGTGGTCCTTCTATTTCAAAGGAAGGCCAACGATCTCATCCGTAATTAATCGGACGATTATTAAAAAAGGTATGTTAATAATATTATTTAATTAATATAAACCCATTTTAGTCATTATCCATCATCTAAATATAGTATACAAGCACCTAAAATATCTTTTCATTAATTACTCTCTCATAATTATCATTAATGTTGCCTCTCTCTCTCTCTCCTAATTTACCATTCACGCCACCAATCCTCTATAGTTCTACTATTCTTCTCGTTGATGGAGGCCGTTGTTTTGGTTTAATTGTAAGATTCGATTCGTGCTTCATGGTCTCCTCGTAGGCTGAACTTCTCCATACCTTTGCTTAATATGCGCTTCGTGTTCTAATCAAAGTTGAATCCAATGTTATTTTCAGGATATGGTTTGATTTTTAGGTGTTGCTGCATGTGTTCTTCTCTATCTCACCTTGGTCCCTGTCTCTTTGTGCTACATGTTTTAGATTTTTCATATACGTGTTGTTAAAGATTTGGACCCGAGCGATCTGCCAAAGAGGAGTAGGGACAGAGATAGAGAGAGAGATGGAGACCGTCTGTGTGACCGACGGCAACGGCTTCATCGGCTCCGTCCTCGTCCGCCTCATCATCTCCCACAGCTACATCATCTCCCACAACTGAGACGGTCTGTGTTGATAAATTTCTCTCTTTTTTGTCTTGACATCTGAATATTATTATGGCAGCGACATCCAAGGAAGGGGCGACACACGCCCTCCGGTGATCGACGACAAGGTCGAAGTTGCGATGCTCCTCGAGCGGTGATGGATCGATCTTCAGGAATAAAGGGCAGTGGCAATGATGGCGTGCGTATCATGTTGCTGCAACCAGTCCTGGATGAAGAATGATTCTCAGTTTGATACAATATTGATGTGTATTATACAATATTAATGTGCATTATACATTTTTGATATGTATTATACATATTTGTGATGTATTTGTACAAATCAATTGATTGCAAATGAAAATGAAATTTTTACATATCTTGTATATTTGATGTGCATTACACATTTTGGATGTGCATTACAAATTTTAAATGTGTTTTATACAAATTTGGTTTGTATATTTGCATCAATTAAGCGTGAATGACTACCCTAATTTTTACAAAAAAACTATACAAATAGAGGGTTTATCCAGATAGCCCTGTGCCCATTTGAGTTTGGTGAGCACCAAATGTAGGCTCTCCATGTGTACTTCTATTTTAAAGGTTGCCTATTTCGAAGGAGCACGGTTTTGGAAGGATATTAATACGTTTGAGCCTCTTATATTTCCAATTACATCGAGTCCTTAAAAAAAGAAAGACGGTTTTGGAAAGATACATCTAAATCATTAATTTCGTATCGAAGAAATAGTCATTCTACATTTGATCAGTAATGTAAATAATGTACTCAAGTAATTATGTGTTGCGAGATCAGTAATACTGAAACAATTGTCAGTATTTTACATCTGTAATATTACATTGTACAGAGATCAGTAATTCATTCATGTTACTCAAGTAATACATATTCAGTTCTCAAGTAATTATTGTTGTGAGATCAGTAATTAAGTATGTGAATTACTAATGTCCATATAATAAGTACTGATTACAAATGTCTATTTTACCGAAGTCATTTTGATTATTACTAATATTATAGTTACTTAATACTTTGAGTCTTATTGAAGCACCTCTTACTTACTTATATAACATTTTTAATTACTTATAATGTATCGAGTGTTACTGATAGCAATACACAAGTTGCTGGTCACATGGTTTTTTATACTTATTCCAACTTACTTATTCCATTACCTTCTTTTACCTACAATTTATTACATGTTACTGATGCTTCTATATATCTTACTTGTTTTATTCTTTATTTTGAATTACTATCGAATCACACCTTCTTTACTTATGTAGCCTATTTAATTACTTGTAATACGTCAAGTGTTACTGAAAGTCACAGATAAATTACTTAATTATTGTTATATGGTGAACATCCAAATTTCAACTGTTGTCTTCTAGTCCATTTAGATGATGTTGTTTTGCTCTCGCTCCTCGGCATAACAGCAGCTTCTTCAAGACACCAAATTATTGCATTGTTCTGCAAGAAATAATAAGTTAATTGACCATTTAAAAAAATAAAATATCAAGAAACTGGAAAAGAATACATATTACTTATAAATTTCAAGTAACGTTTTCAGAAGATACTTGCTTCAGTACTATTTTATATCCGTGAGTAGTAAGAAATGTATAAAGAAAAGTAACTCAGCAATATACTCGCTTCAGTAAGAATCATTCAATGACAAGTAACTTGTAATGAATTGTTAGTAACGTTTGATATATGACAAGTAACTTGTAATGAATTGTTAGTAACTCAGCAATATACTCAGTATATCTTCAAAGTAACGCATTAAAAGTAACAATTCTGTTAGTAATAGTAACATAAAATATCTCATAAGTAACTTAGTATATCTTCATAAGTAACATAAAATATCAGTAACTCAGTATATCTTCAAAGTAACACATAAAAGTAACAATTGTGTTAGCATTAGTAACATAAAATATCTCATAAGTAAATTACTTACATACATCAGTTACTCAATATATTTTCAAAGTAACGCATGAAAAATAACAATTGTATTTACTGTAACTTTTTATTATATGAGATCAAAATACCTTCGATAAAAAATCAATTAAGACTACAAATCGTGTATCAAAATGAATAAAAACGATATTATGAATACTACTTTCTCATATTTCAATCATACTTCTCGAATAAATATTGCTTACGATCAAAAATTTGCAGTATTCGTAATTGCTTCTGAAATATGCCGATCACAATCCATTCGTGAATAATCCACGAATGAAACCTAATGAAGAAATATTATCAAAGGAAAAACAACAATTAAAACATATGATCAATGAAAATATAAAAGCAACAATTGAAATACAATACCTTTGGCGAGCGAAAATTGTCTGCAACTACAAGATGCTCGGATCGTCTCACGAGATCGATAGTCACGCGTTGCAAATGTCCATATCAATCACCCAACCAAACAATCAAAATGTTATCATAAACGCATACTATTTTTGGAAAGCTTTAAAATTCTTTTTTAATTTTTCAACTATTATTGTTATGGGTTCCTCAAATCAGGAGATTAAAACTGCAAATCCAATGACTGAGATGATGGGCTCATATCATCTCTAATGGGCACAGGGCTCTCTGGATAAAAATCCTATATATAGGGAAATTATCTAATGAGCCCGATGCCCATTTGTGATGAAATGAGCCCACTCATTTTTTACCATTATTTCCTATCATTTTGAGCTTAATAGTTATTTGTTTACAAGTGTTATATCATATTCTTACTACTAGTAACTATTTTCAGGAAAAAAACTTAAATTCATACAAAATAGTTGTATTATTATTCGTATTACTACTGCAGTTTTTATTCTTATTAATGACTATTTCCTGTGAATCTAAGTCCTACATTTTCTCTCTGTGGGCTCAGTGGGAAGAGAGTTGTGAGGCGCCTAGGAGGGTTTCAGAAAGGGCGTCATAGTCTGTGATTTTTCCGAGAGCGAGCCGAGCCAAGCGAGCAATAAAGCGAGCGAAGACAGAGACTGAGGGAAAGACCAAGGCAGGTTCGGCAGATGCCTAATATATAATAGCGAGTCCGCTTTCGTTCTGGCCTTTCCGGCCCATCGTATATAAGTTCGCTTGCCTTTCTGTTCGGCTTCTTCAGCTACGAGTTAGGGCTGCAGCGGCCTTCATTAATTAATCGCGAAAAAAGCGAAGAAAGTGGTTCCTCACCGGAACACATGATTCAATGCAATATAGATAGCAGCTCTATTCTCGCAGTACATAGGCATAGGGAGTTTCACTCACACCAACGGAGTCAGCTCACAAGCAGTATGAGCTATAACTCTAGACTCTGGTGGAGCACTCAATGAAGTAATGAGTTCAGAATCAAGGTAGAAAATCCTGCATGCATTTGAGATGAGATTTGAGTTCGGGGGTACCACTGTGGCTATCCTCTCTCCAACCAACAGAGGAAAGTCCGACTGTGGACACTTGTAAACTGCTGCCCTAGGTTTTCTCAGGCTTTCCTTCCTCCACGTCTTGCACCTCGGAAAGGCATTGCAGCTACAAAAAAGACAGCTGCGATACTACTGGAAAGTACGGTTTCGATTCGAGCACGATGGAGAACACAAGGCTCAACTACCAATTTTTTATATGAAAATAGTTACTAATAGTAAGAATATGATATAACAACTATAAATAAATAAGCATTGAACTCAAAATGATAGAAAATATTGGTAAAATATGAGTGAGCTCATCTCATCTCAAATGGGCACATGGCACATTGGATATATAGGGAAAAAGGAGTATGCTCCCTGGGAGTAGCCAACGGGGTTGCTCCCACCCCTATTTTCCCTCTATTTTTTTATTTTTTTGGAAAATAAAAATTTGTATATTCATCACTATATCCCTCTAAGATTCAATTAAAATTTCGTCAGGAACATAGACTCCTAAGCCCTCCATCCAGACATCATTTTTTTAACGGTCGCAGGATTTTTTAAATTGACCATGTTTGGATAGAGGCCGTAGGAGTCTCTATTTCTGACGAAGTTTTAATAGAATGTTAGAGGGATATAGTGATTAATATACAAATTTTTATTTTTCAAAAAAATAAAAAAATTTGGGGGAAAATGAGGGTGGGAGCAGCCTGTTGGCTCCTCTCAGGGAGCAGCCCCATTTACCTCATATATATATATGATATCTTTTAAATGAGACATGGTCCTTCCATCTCTAAGGAAGGCTAACGATCCTGTGCGTCCATAATTAATCAGACAGTTGTTACTAAATGTATGCTAATAATATTATTTAACTAATAAAAAAAACCCATTTTGGTCATTATGCATTATCTAAATATAGTATGTAGCATCCCAAAATATCTCCTCATTAATCTCTCTCCTACACTTTCCAAAAATCCCATACGCATACCTAAAATATATCATTAATCTCTATCATAATCCCACAAGAATGACGGTGGCACATGAGAGGAGGAGACGACGGTAGGGCTCTGGAGGCTCGCATAGGGACACAACTTCTCTAGGCGGGCGGTCTACGGTGGACGGAGGTCCTGGCGGAACGCGCGGAGGTGGTCAGTGGCTTAGCGCGAGATAGGGAGCGACAGGGCTCCTGCGCTCTTGGCGGTGCGGTGGTCAGCCTGAGGTGGACGAACGGGCGATGCAGATGGTTCTACAGAGGAGATCAGATGTTGCGTCGAGCAGAGGAGGGATGCACGAGCTCCAGGGAAGGCGATGCTCCTTCGCGCGGGGTGACACACGCCTCCGGACTGCTTCGAGCGGCGTAGATTGTGCGTGGATGATCATAACCATTAGATTCCAATCTAAAGGCTTGATCAATGCAAGCAACGATGATAAAAAAAACGCTACACCCAATCCTGGATGAAGAACGATTCCCAGTTTGATACAATATTGATTTGTACTATACAATATTGACGTGTACTACACAATTACGATATGTATTATACATATTTATTATGTATTTTTACATTTCAATTGGGTGCGAATGAAAAATATAATTTTTTTATATATCTTATATATTTGATGTGTATTACATATTTTGGATGTGCATTATATATTTTAGATGTGTATTATGTATTTTGGTTTATATTTAATCATCAAATAAGCGTGAATGACTACCGTATTTTTACAAAGAAGCATATAAATTTTTTTCTACAAAAATCATACAATCGTTATAAAGAACCACACATTAATTGCTAATATGAACTGTACTCTACAAAGAACCATGCAAAATTTATAAATAACTGACGACTTTTTGAATGAACTACAGATAATACAAAAAAATACAATCGTTACAAAAAATGTATATCTACAAAAAAATCACATTAGGATACAAACATTGCCCCACGCAATGTCGCCCAGCATAAAACTGGACATTTTTTTAAATATGGTATTACGAAAAATACCAAAAATAAAACTAGCTAAATTCAGTATTCCGGAATATTAATTGGCGTGCATAATTAATGCAAAAGTTAATGACCAAAATGCCCTTTTGAGCAAACAAATTGATCACGTCGTTAGGTTTGAATCTAATGGCTACGATCGTTGGCGTTCCTTAAGAATGAAATAACCAAGTCCTATTTGAAAGGCCCCCATTCACACACACGCACGCACACACACACAGGGTTAAATGGGGTTGCCCCCTAGGGAGAGCTAACTTGGCTCCCCCGCCCCATTTCTCCCGCTTTTTTTTTTGAAAATTTCTTCCGTAGAATTTCATCACTATATCCATATTATGTCACTAAAATTTCGTGCGAAACAGAGACTCCTATGGCCTCCATCCAGACAGTCATTTTTTAACGGTAACAGAATTGCTAAAATCGACCCAGTCTGGATGGGGGTCGTACGAGTCTCTGTTTCCCATGAAATTTTAATGATATAATATAGAGATTTATTGATGAAAATCCACATAAGAAATTAAAAAAAATAAAAAAAGCAGGCAAAATGAGGCAGGAGAGCCAAGTTAGCTCCACCATGAGGGCATCCCCATTTTTTATATATATATATATACATATATGTAGATTTTCATATTTTGGTGTTTATTTTTATCTACAAGATGATATTAATTTCATGTCAATAAGAAGTTATACATGCTATAAATAGATGATTTTTTTTATAATGTTCATACTAATTTTGGCCTTTTCTTCTGAATTTTCTTTATAATTTGTCGACCTAGTCCTGATCGGGTTCCGTGGATAGGTGTCATAAATAGTTTATACATCCTATTTTTTTAAGTCTTATCAATCAATCTATACATATACACTTACGATACTCATTTCTTGTTCTTTTTTCGATGCAGTTTTTTTTGATTTATGTGCGAGTTTTGTGATGACAACGCATCCTTATTCATGTGGGGATATTCATAATAAGATGAACTTATATTGAGTTTACAGACATTTGTATAGGATTTTAAGCCAAGATGAAGATATTGAGTCGATGAATATTGGTTTTGTCACCAACCCTCACACGAGAACATCACGTGGTTCTTATAGCACACGTGCATGAAAATGGATGGTACTAATGAGTCCTTTGATCCATCTCAAGGTGTCCAGTAGTGCATTGCCTACTTTGTATGATAGGCATATCGATCGAAATGTTATGTTCATGTCTCAAGATTAATTAAAGCATAATATATCCACTGCTAAAAAAGGGTCACAAAATACATTCTTAAGCACCTTATTACTCGTTCATAATTATCCAAAATTGGCTTCAGAATATATGGATAGAGCATTTGATAGTGTAAGATTCTTGTTTTTTACGTTCATGTGATCCTTCATATTCAAGTATTAAAGAAGATGCTTGTTAACCACATCATCTACTTTGGCTCTGTGTTCCAAACCCTTAATATGTTGTCTAAGGCACCCCAACCATTTTCTGCATTGCAGTTGCCTTCACATGACCCATGTCAAGCACACCATACATGTAGTCCAGCTCACGCTATATTCAAAGTAGTTTAGGTGTATGGTGAAGTCCTCCCTAAATTTCCATGGTGCACTCCTTCGAGTCTACTTGTGTTCCAAATGCGTGACGTATTGCCTCCTGTTACGATATGCAGTCTCTAAGCCTACTAGTAAGAATGACGATACGGTTACCAATGATGATACCAATGACACATGATTAGCTTCCAGTTAGTAAGATGCCATATGCAACCAATCAATATGTAATATTAGAGATTAAACTGAATCTTCAAGTGTGGGAAGAATTGACAGTCTAACGAGATTATATGACTGCTCTCAATATTTTGGAGCAGAATGAGATCATCAGATTGAAGAATCTTCAAGAAGACTCCATGGACGCAGAAAGAAATTGTCGCACATGAAGCATTCTTGAAACACTCGATTTGGTTGTGAATCCTAAGGCAGACATGAACATACATACGTACATATATCATACATGCATACATACATACATACATGTATACATTCTTTCATCAGAAGCCCAAAATCTTCCAGAAACATCCTTATCAAAAGAGCATGCTCTGATTAAAACCCAAAACCACACAATTATCGGGATGCCAAAATAACATGTTCCGATTAGAATGTTATACATGCTTAACACGAACATCTCCCCCAAGCATGCTCATAATTACGATGTACCCAAAATAAGAAACCCGGGTGCGCTTCCCCTCATTTTGTTCATTTGCAAGGGTTCTATAGAAAAAGAATGTGATACTTATTTGTTGTTGTTCGTTCGATTGGATAAGGGATACATGATATAAATTTATTATTTTAGATAAAATTTTTAGATAAATGGTGGTTATTTGTATTTTTTCATGAAAGGTTGGTAATGTAGAGATAGAAGGTGAAACCCTATCTCTCATGTTGGCCACAGGATCCAAACATTGACTTGATAGATAAATAGGGATACATGCCTTCTATCACTCAAACGATCAGGACGATGTTCAAAAAGTGTGCTACAGATTCAATTTCATCATTAAGTTCTAAGAAATGAAAAGATTGTACTAGTCGTGCCTTGCAATAAGTTTTGATATCATCATCTCTTTGTAGAAATAGTTATTGGATAACTACCAATATTACATACAATATTATTTGCATGACATTTTAAACGTTAAACTTCTGGATTAAACTTTCTAATGATGATAACTTGATATTACAAAAAATTTCAATCAAATATGTATCATCATCATTCCTGGACTGTACAAATAAAGCCTTGTTAACTGAGCTCCCTAAAATTCTGTTGTATTGATTGAAAATCAATCTTGAATTTTCTAGGAACCAGTTTCTCTCGTAAAGAACTGCCACTTCTAAGCAAATTGAAATCACTGTACAATTCCATCCATTTCATTCGGTTGCTAGAATTTATCTGAAAACGTCAAAATTCGCATTCTAACTTTTAAAGAAATTCCTGCTTTATAAAAGTCATGGAATCTATCAACAATGAAACAATCATATTAAACAAGAGATATGATACTGAGAATCGGATACCTGCCTTTATACGCATTACGACTTTAAAAAAATCCAATTGATTAAATCTTCTCAAGTGCATGCATTGGTCTCTATACAGAGGGAATGTCAAGCAGATCTACCATTCTCCGTAGAACGCAAGCATCCATAAAAGCAAGATTAAAACCCTGCCAAGACTCAAGACCAACTGACGATTCTGTCTAACTGACTCACGTATTGAACGTAATGCTTTAATCAGCTTGCAATGACCCAAACCACGAACTCATCGCAATGAAATAACCACAGCAGCTGGGTAATTCAGGAAACTCACTGGAAAACTCATGAGCAACAGTCACAACAAGAATGGCAGTCGCAACACCACCTGACAGTAACTCTCAAGAATTACAGTCGCAACAACTTGTGTGGCCATGAACAGTCCTGGCTGCTCGACTTGGAGACAGTAAGAACACTATACCAACGCAATGACAAGACTCGACTAGATTCGAGACTGGCAACAAACTTTTACATGTTTCACATTCAATATGAAGGGAACACGGCCTTCCTGCTCAGCTGGACTCAAGGTTCTTCAAATTTCAATCGGCGTACGCCATTATTTAACAAAACCTAAGCAGCTGCGTGAAAGGTCAAATGCTAGATGGCAAAGAGAATATTGATACTAAAAAGAGAGGGGGAGCAAACTACAAAACTGCATGCCAAGGGAAACAAAAACAGGACAAACCCAGCTTAAATTACAGAGCCCTGGGACCGCATTATACATATAACGGTCACTGAAAGGGCAGGATAACATTAGCTTATGTACGACGGCAGAAAAATTACCACCCCAACTCAATCAAGACAAAAATAACTCCCTCATAAATAAATAACATACAATGCAAGGCAAGGGCATCATTTTCCTCCACGTACCACCTTCATTCTAAAATCTAAACACTCATCCTTGGTGTCATCTATTGACGTCCTCTAAAATAGAAAGGACCTCTTCATCTGTGATGCCCTGGTCAAGGGCATACTGTAGCGGGGTTTTCCCTTCATCATCAATAGCTCGTGAATCAGCTCCCCTGCAAAAAGATGGTGCTATGATTAGCCAAACGGTGCATAAGAATTGAAGATAAAGACATCATTCACGACCTTAACTTTGAATGAAACAATCAATAGGCGACGCGACGATTGGCAAAAGATATATCGCCCATTAACACTACGAGGGGATGCAAGTGAACGTTATACAAGGCTGAAAATAAGTCCACCTTTTGAATTCCAAATGTAGAACATTGTCAGAAAAATCGAATACCAAGAACACGGTCAGGGTTCAACACTGTATAGTCATTGAACCCAGCCAATAAGATTACTTGAATCTCATTGATGGGTACCCCCCCTCTCTTTATATGAATACACAAAAATGGCGAAGCCTTCTCCCACTATAAGTAGGGTTGGCTACATGGATTCTTGCTCAAATCCATGTTAAAAGATTCAACTATTTTTTACGCTGGCTGTCGATTACCTAACACAACCCACACAATGGTAATGAAGGATAGTAATGAAGGAATACACAGAAACAAAAGAATGCAAATAACATGGAAATCATAGTAATGAAGGATCCTAAATTATTCAACTCTCCAACAAGTTATCCCATATTTTTTTGAGTAATTTACATATATGGTTTACAAACTTCGGATATATATAAAAAGGTTCCCGAAAAAAAATGCCATTTTGATGCCTAACATTTCAATACAAAATTCCGGAACCTGTTTGAGTAATCTGTATTTTGACTAACTTAATTAGACATTGCACATGACTTGAAATCATTAACCAAGGGTCAATAATAAGACCTAAGAATGCAGTTCGCATATAGAGGTTACCAAAATGACGTATATTTTATCCGGACCCTTTTGAAATACATTCCCAATTTCTAAGACCATATATAGCTATTGCCCTAATTTATTTTGGAAAAGAAAATGGTGTTACGTAAAGTAAATTAGGCATCAAGACCTGATTGAAAACAATGTATTTGTGGAATGTAAAATATAATATAGAGAATCGTGAGTTGTAGACCTCCATATATAGAAAAGGGGCTATAGTTAGGGTTAACACATATGAAAGCAAATTACACAAATACCCCTCCGACATCCAAATATGGGGTATATCTATCCTTCCAGCTTAGCTTGTTACAATAATGCTCAAACAGAGCTCTTGGGAGATCCTTTGTGAACATGTCGATCATCTGATCTGCAGAAGAGATACAAACCGTACAGTGAAGACTTCCCTGGATGAAGTCTCCGGTAAAGAGGCAGTCGACAGCCAGAAGCTTGGTTCCCTCGTGAAACATACGATTTTTTCTATATGCATAGCAGCTGCGTTGCTGCACCTAAACTCAATTACAATACCGCAAAGCATGTGAAGATATGAAAAATTGCTTGCATCCATTGCATCTCGGTTGCTGCTCAGCCCACCGCCCAGTATTTGCTAGCTGCACTAGAGCGAGTGACCACAATTTGTTTCTTACACTCCCATATGACTAGGTTACACACTAGGTATGTAAAGAAACTAGTGGATAGTTTTATTCGATAGGCATCCATCCTAATTGGCATTGCAATATATAGTAACTTCAAAATGAGCTTGTAGCGAAGAAGCGTCCCTTCCCTGTATCTGGCCTTGCTATGCTCCAATACCGCCACATAAACACTGAGGTGGAATTGTGTTTGCATAATCATGAACTGGAAAACCTTCCCACTAGCAAGAAAATATCATGTTTGATGATAGTGATGTAGAGAACCCCACGAGTCTGCAATACCCTTTATTAACAAATTTGTCCTTGTATATCCAAACCTTGGGATCCATCAGAATCAGAGTTGCTTTGGCCCTAATAAGCCAACCTCTTTAGCAGATCGAGAAGTGAGAATGGAAGAGACTAACTACAGCAAGCTTGCTCTCCGAAGTAGGATGAGCACTTGCAGCAATATCATAGTAAGAGGGGCAAACAATTTACTATCTGAGAATGCAAGATGATGAGAGGAAAAAGGGAAGCGAGTCGGTTTACGACGCGAGTAGGAATGGTGCGATGCTATAGCTGAGCTCAAGAGTTCACCTGAATTCCAATACACAAGGTGTGTGCTGCCATGTGTACTTCTTAGACAAGGTCAGGTCTAACATGCAGGTGCAAAAGGAAGCCATTATTGAGGAAGGAAACAGAGAGGTTGCCAGTGCCAGTCCCGTAGATATCGTTTGTAGTAAAGGAATTGCGACCCTATTATCTTCTTTCCTCAAGGGGACAGGGCTAATTCAAAAATCATTAAGACAAAATAAAAACTCGAGACCGTATATAGTTAATGATGCAAAAGAAATGTGCATGACAAAAAGAAGATTGAGGAAGGATGAAGAAGATGTGCATATTGCATGGAATTTTGGTAGAGAAGCGTGGAGATGCATGATAAGAAGGGGGAAGAAAGGGGAGGAAGGTGGAAAGAAACTCCAAGTTCTAAAACATGAACTACTTTACAATCCATTCCATTAGCCTCTTTATAAAGGGAGGATGAGATTACACAATTTAATAATTAAAATAAAAGGAAACCCTAACTTGGTCATTAAAATTGCTTAACTAATAACTAAATTTATATCACACTCGATCTTAATTTATTTAAGGAATTTTCACACCACAGACCCTGCATCTTTTAAAATTACCTTCTCAACCCTGTAAACATCGTTATTATTCCCTCAGCCCCATAAACTTGTTCTGTCTTAACTCACAGACCATGCTGTTAATTTTACTTTTACTTGAGTCAATATCTTGGGTTAATCTAACCAGAAGAGAATTGGATGGTGGATTGGATTTTCTACCTCCCCATCTCCTTCCTCCTCATCCTCTTCTTCCTCCACTCTTCTTCTTTCTCTTTATTTTCTCTCTCTTCATCCCATCTACATCTGTCCACGGTCCACCAAATCACCAATTTTTTTATGTTTTCACAGATAAATCGCCCCGTCTGATCTCAAATATGATTTTCCAATTTTTTCGAGCCATTTTCTTGAACAGATTGATCAATAATCTGAGTCTGCTAAACAAATAAAAAATCCACAATCCCCTACAGCACACATCCTCCTTGATTGTTTACCTCATCCTTCCCCCTAACCGTTTTCTCCTTCAACCTCCTCCATAGCCTCTCTACTCTATCCACAACCGATGGCTGGTGTCTATAAGCTTCGAATCCGTCGCCCACGTAGAAGCTCCACTCGTTCCCATTTTGTTTTGTTTAGTTACGAGCATTCGGCGTCCCCTTCTTCCCCACAGAGGACTCTTTGGTCCAACCAATCACAGATCCCCGACTGGGGTTGGCTATAGCAACAACAAAAGAGATAGAAGCCTCATCCGTAGAACGTCGGCACATTCACCGTGTAGCTGTTGTGATTAAGGGGGACCAATGACCCATAACTCATCCGCACCTCGAACTTGACCACTAACAGAGAGAAAGAGCGGAGGGCAACATAGCCCATCTCGTTTTAGACATGAATTAGGAACTTTTTGGCCGAACTGAGAGCTACGAAAGTTTCAGTCCACCTTCGAGAGGACCTTCCTCTGCCTTCATATTCAAGTGGTGGATCAACCCAGTTCTTAGACCCACTCCATCAACATCCAAGCGGAGTTTCGAGCTCCAACTCTTCAAAGCAGTGAGAGTTCCGTTCATCAAGAGTTACCCTCCGTCGAACCCTTCTCGAGGAGCTACAGACCATTACTGAGATAGAGGGGAAGTGAATGTGAGAAGGGTAGGGGGGGGGGAGGAAGGATAGCATCTTTTGTAAATTTGATAAACTAAGAGGGCAATATGTACATTTTTTAATGGGATCCGATTATATTTAACGGTTAAATGGCTGGGAGTTAACCACAAGATCTGTGGGTTAAGAGTTAGAAAGTTTACAGGGTTGAAGGGATAACAATGTTGTTTACAGGGTCAAGAAGGTAATTTAGAAATATTTTAGAGTTTGTGCGGTAAAAACCCTTTATTTAAATGAAATAAAATGCAATGATTCAATTGGATTAAAATTAGGGATTTTTACCCCACGAACCCTATAAACTTTGTCGATTACCTTCTCGACCTTTGAAACAACGTAATTCCCCTCTCAACCCCATAAACTTACTCCGTCTTACCCCACAGGCCATGCCGTCAACTTTAACTTTATTGGAGTCAATTACTTGGGTTAAACTTGAGTTAATCTAATCAAAGAAAACCAGGTGATGGCCAATCTCCCTCTCTCCTTCCTTCTCCTCCCTCCTTCATCCTCTTCTTCTACCCAATCAAATGGGAAGTTGCAGTCTGCAGAGGACCTGGAGGGTGGCGGACCTGGAGGAAGAGGCGAAGGTCGAGGAGGATGAGGGTGCCCTTGCAATGGACCAAGAGGGGGGGGGGCTGCCCTCGCGACAGTCTTGGAGGAGGGAGAGGTCGGGGAGGAGGGCGCCCTCATGACGGACCTGGAGGAGGAGGGGGAGGTCGGGGAGGACGAGGCACCCTCACGACAGACTTGGAGGAGGAAGGCGAGGTCAGGGAGGACGAGGGCGCCCTCGCGACGGACTTGGAGGAGGAAGGGAAGGTCGAGGAGGACGAGGGCACCCTCGCGGCAGACCTGGAGGAGGAGGGACGCGATTACTTCTCTAAGCTCCTCGAGGCTCTCCGCCGAGTCCGCCGCCTGCCTCGTCCGCCCCACCACGTGGACGCCACGACGTCGCCGACCATGTCCTCGTGTTCTCCTCCTGCGAAAGGACGCTATGGGGCTGCGCGATCCTGCTCTCCACATGCCTTTCAAATTGGATGTTGGAAGGGGAAGACCAAGAGGCAGCTCTCCTCCTCGCGGTCCTCCTCCATCCCTGAGGGACCTCACATGGTAAGGCTAACCACAACCTCTACTATCTCCATCAATTTGCAAATAAAAGTGCCAATATTCCAACTACCTATCCGTAACTTCTTTTGTAACCTCGTTTGGACTAACTTCTTTACTCGCATGCGTCCATCATGCGAAAACCCTTGCAAATTTTGGACTGCATCCATGCGGCGATGCAACAAAACTATCTTATTTACTCGTATGCGTTCCTCATGCGAGAACCCTTGCAAATTTTGAACTACATCCAGGCAACGATGTAGCAACCCTTGCCAACTTTTCATTACATTCGGGCGATGCAACACGCCGCTAGCAGGGAACGCCCCAATGAAATCAATGTTTGCGTAAATCCATGTTGAAAAGATCCGAACCGTTTTGAGACAAATTCCTAAATAGTGTTCTTAAAGAATGCTATTTAAGAATTTGACTTTCTTGCGTTGGTTTTTGGCTACCTAACACGCAACCCTCCTCAATTTACCTAAGCTTGGGCGGGCGAAGGGGGAGAGAGGAGCGTGATGAACGTGGTGAACGTGGAGCGGGGTGAGCGTGGGGAACACGGTGAGCAAAGGGAGGTGCGAGAGCGGGGTGTGTGAAGGAAGCATCGCCGTGGGGTGCGTTGGCGGGCGAGGGGGGCGGAGCAGCTCCGAGATAGGGTCCGACGAGAGTTTTCGCGGTGGGAGGCAGGCCGCGTTGTTCAGCGGGAACCGGAGCGGTCGGAGCTTGGTGCGCTTTCTAGTGGAGAGGCGGGTGTTGAGGGCGGGTGGACAGTGGTCTCCCATCGGAAGCCGGGCAGGAGGTGCTTCAGATGCGGTGGTTGGGGGCACCTGGCGTCGGCATGTGCTTTGCCTCCTTGCTGTTTCTCCTGTGGTCGTGCTGGTCATAGGCGTTTATCTTGTCCGCAGTTCGCCACGCGCCATGTCCCTTCTCGCTCCAGCTCGTGTGCGTCATCTGCTCAGGGGATGGGGGCACCCGTCGCTCCATACGGAGCCATGGGGATGCAAGGCTCGCCCAAGGTTGGGAGCACCGAGGGGCCTGGCTCGGCAACCATGCCCTCGTCGGAGGGAGTTTTGGCGGGTGTTTTGGTGGGGTCGTGGTCGACGGTCTCTAATAGTGCATTCTCGAAGCTTTTGGTGGACACGACGCTTTCTTGTCGGTTCGGAAAAGGGTTTGATGGTGACGTCATCATGCTGGGCGCGGGACGCTGCTGCGTCCGGGGTTTGTCGAAGGCTTAAAGGGAGTCCCTGCTCGCTCCGCATGATGGGGATGCTATAAAATGGAGATATCCTCGGTTCGCGGATGGCGCGGACTCTAGCTCTGTCGTGCGGGCGACGACTGTGCGTGGGGCGCCTTTCCTCTCCCGTACGGTCGGGGCTTTGCGGCAACCGCTTGCGCATCTGGGTACTCTAATATGGGTTCTGGAGGACGGGACTTCCCCGAGTTCCGACCCGGAGGTTGCTTTAGTTCTGTTGGATTGCCCCCGTGGCGAGATTTCGGAATCGATGGGGTGCCTGAACGTTGACCGCTTTTCGTTCCAGCTCCATGTCCGCCTCCTTTCCCCGCCGCCAACGTCGGGCTGGGAGGAGGCAGGCGGCGACACCTCGTCTCCCGCATCAGGAGCGGAGACGACATTGGCCCACGTGCCGCTTGGTGGGGTTGTTGATGCTGGGGAGTCGAAGCGTCTGGAGGGCCCCGAGGAGTCTGCCATGGTGGTTCATGCCTCTCCTGCGCCCTTCCATTTCTTGGGATCCGTTCGGGCAAGCTGTCTCATTTCCTCTTTCTTGTCTTTCGAGTCGGGCAGACGGATCCTCTGCAAGGGCCTCATTTCTCCTTCGCGGGTTTTCGCTGATCCGGGTTTCGCCCGGGTCGTCCATTCGGGCGTCTTGGCCTCGGGGGCGGGCGCGCTCCACGTGCTGTCCAGAGGTGGCTTTCTGGTCCATCTTTGCCCCGCGGCGGATTCGGATGCAGGCATCTCGGATCCGAGCACTGCTTGGCGTGAACCCGACGCTCTACAGTTGCCTGGGCCGGTTGGTGGGGGTTCCTTCTCTGGCGAGGTCAGCTGCACCGCTGAGGTCTGTTCTGTTGCTAGATTGGGCCGGTCTTTCCCGATCGAGTTTCCTCACGAGGGATGTGATTTCTTCGATGGACCAGGCGGAAGGGTCCCCCTCGGCTTCCGGCTCGGGGGCTGACAGGAGATCCGAGAAGAGGTACCACAGGAGGTAGCGCCCTCGACCGATGCTGTTGACATCTTTGTTTGTCTCCGAGCAGAAGGCTAAGGTTGCGGGCGTGGCGGGCGCTGTGAGGATTGGGGAGTACACCTTTGGTTCTTAATGAAGGTGCTTTCTTAGAATGTCAGGGGTCTGGGTGACTCGGAAAAGAGACGTGCTCTAGGGTCGCGATTTGTGGAGTGGGGTTGCGACGTGGTCTTATTGCAGGAAACTAAGCTGGAATCTGTCTCGGCGTTGACATGGAACTCCTTTGGTGCGGGCTCACTTTCGGAGTTCCGTTCTATTGGGGCTGCTGGGTCCGCGGGAGGTCTCCTGGTGGTTTGGAGGAGCTCCGCGTTTGCCTTCTGTTCGGAGCTGAGAGGCACTCATGTTCTCACGGTGCTTTTGGAGAATCTTAGCTCGGGTTCTTTGCTCGCTCTTTCCTGCGTTTACGGGCCTTGTCTTCTGCAGTCGCAAAGTCAGCTTTAGGCGGACTTGCGCGCTGCTCGGGAGGCTCTCTGGGGGTATCCTTGGCTGATCGACGGGGACTTCAATGTTACTTTGCTCTCTTCCGACAGGCCGTGGTTGCGGGGCGGCTAGGACCCAGGTTCTTCGGATTTTGTGGAGGCGGTGGATTTTTTGGAGCTCGAGGTTCTGGATGCGGTTGGGACCAAGTACACCTGGAGGAACTCGGGATCCCGCTCTCGCCTCGACCGATTTCTTGCTTTGTCCGAGGTGCTGGAGCTTTTTCCTCTTTCCTTCGTTTGCTCTAGGCCGTGGTCGAGGTCGGACCACACCCCGATCCTATGGTACTCGGGTGACTTTTACCCCCCACGGGGGTTCTTCCGTTACGAGAAGGCTTGGCTGCCTGAGGATTCCTTCTGGGACTTGGTGGAGTCTCATTGGGCGTCGGCGCATTCGGCCGGTTCCGCGGCATCGCGGTTTGTGCAGAAATTATCCTCCTTGCGGGTGTGCCTTTGTGACTTTAAGCGGGAAACCCGAGAGACTCCTCGTGCTTCCAGGGCGGCGACTGAGGAAGAGGTTCGAGTGCTGGACGCTGCTGAGGACATTCGGCCTCTCTCTGGGCCCGAATTGCTCCAGCGCGCGGAGGCCCTTCGAAGGATTGCTTGCGAAGATAAAAAGTGTGTGACTGAATGGAGGCAGCGTTCTAAGAGCACCTGACTCAAGGAGGGTGACGCGAACACGGCCTTCTTTCACAGGATGGCGTGTGGGCGACGTCGTGGCAACGCTATCAGGTCGATGATTTTTGACGGTGTCAGGGTGGAGGGTAACAAGGAGCTTGGGCATGCAATTACTGATCACTTTCTGGAGTTCTCTTCTCGGGGAGCGAGAAGCTTGTGGAGATGGTCGGGGGTGGGGGTTGGCAGACTGTCAGTTGCCCATGCCGATAGCTTGGTGCAGGAGGTCACCATGGAGGAGCTGCAGGCTGCTGTGTGTAGTCTGAATGGTAACGAGGCTCCTGACCCTGATGGTTTCCCAGTCTCTTTCGACAAGG
Source organism: Ottelia alismoides (assembly GCA_037367405.1). NCBI lineage: Eukaryota > Viridiplantae > Streptophyta > Magnoliopsida > Alismatales > Hydrocharitaceae > Ottelia > Ottelia alismoides. The sequence goes on from JAZKJV010000826.1 coordinate 194,808, forward strand.
ATTTTTGGGATCTCCTTGCTGTGGAGGTGTTGACTGTTGTGAAGGAGTGTTGCCGCTGCAATGCGGGGTTCGATTGCATCAATAGGACCCTCATTGTCCTCCTACCTAAGCGGGAGGGAGCGGACATGATCGAAGATTTTATGCTGATCGCTCTCTCCAACGCTTTGTATTTTATAGTGTCGTAGGTTTTCGCAATTCGTCTCAGTAGAGTTCTTGAGCACATTGTTTCTCCTTTTCAGATAGCCTTCGTTCCTGGGAGAGATTGCAGAGGGCTTGGTTTTGGCCACTGAGATCATTGGGGACTAGAGGAGATCGGGTAGGGAGGCTCTTCTTTGGAAGGTTGACTTTGCGAAGGCTTATGATACCGTTGACTGGCGTTTTCTCTGGGCGGCTTTGCATAGAAGGGGGTTCCCTGAGCTCTGAATTTCGTGGATGCAGCGCTGTGTTACTGCTGTGTCGATGTCTGTGCTCGTTAATGGGCATCATGAGGGAGATTTTTTTCAGCCACAACGGGGCGTCAGACATGACTGCCCGCTTGCTCCTCTATTCTTCATCATTGCATCGGATGTTTTAACATGTATGGTTTCCCGGGTGCAGGATGCTGGCTTGACTCGGGGGTACGAGAAAGATGGTCTGCGGATTCCCCTTTTGCAGTATGCGGATGACATCATTTTCTTCGTGGAAGGTGGCAGCGTGGAAGCGGGTGGCATGGCGTTCACTCTTAAGCTCTTTGGGGAGATGTCGGGGCTTATCTTGAATACGAGCAAGTCAAAGGTGGTTACTTTCGGCCTTTCCGATGAGGAGGTGCGTCTGTGCAGCGATGTGACGAGAACTTCTTGCGCCCACCTGCCCCTGCTGTACTTGGGCGTTCCTCTCTCGGTTGGCAGGGCGAAGCTGGCTGATTGGCTACCGATTATTGAGAAGCTGGAGAGGAAGCTCGCTGGTTGGAAGTCGTCGATCCTCTCAAGGCTGGACACCTGGTTCTTCTGAAGGCGATCCTCTCGGCCATTCCGGTCTACTTCGCCTCGTCGAGGCTCATGCCGGCGGGCATTAGAAGGCGTTTGGAGAGCCTGATGCGCAGATTTTTGTGGGCCAAGAGCGGACAGGGGGCTCCCGACATTCATCTGGTGGACTGGGAGACTATCACCCTCCCGAAGAGCGAGGGAGGTCTCGGGATCAGGCGTCTTGACGCGTTTAATGAGGCTCTTCTATTGAAATAGGTCAGCAGGATCTGGGGGTGCTCTGAGGACCTATGCACTACGTTGGTTCGTCGGATCTACAATGTCTCGGCCTCTGCTCCGGAGAGCGTCGGTCTTCGGGTGCGTCCTTCGCCCTTTTGGAAGGGGATCCTATCTTTCATCCCCATATTTCGTGCTCTTTTCAGACCAGTGCTTGGGAACGGGGAGTCTTTCGCCTTCTGGAGGGATGGCTGGACGGATGGTGGCGCGCTTTGCGATTTCCCCCGTCTATTTGCTTTGGCTTCAGACCAGGAGGCTCGGGTTGCTTCATGTTGGGAGGAGGGGAACTGGATGTCGGTGTTTCGCTCTAGCTTCTCGAATCCCCGATTGGAGGAGTTCTTATCTTTACTTGATTCGCTGAGGGTGTTCGGGGTCCCCTCTGGTGATAGAGATCATTGGGTGTGGCGTGGAAACGGTTTCTCGGTTAGAAGGGCGTATAGGGCCATTTGCCGTCCTCCGCCAAGGTCCGCTGAGCTGAAGAGGGATTGCAGTTTCTTTTGGGGCCTTGGCCTCCCCGAGAGGATCGGCTTTTTCTTGTGACTGTATAGGAGGAAGAGGCTGATGACCCGCAACCGCTGTGCTAGGCTGCTTGGGTCGGTTTCGGACAGTTGCCCTTTATGTGGAGCTGACATTGAGTCTGTTGAGCACCTCTTCTTCTTGTGTCGGGAGACGGCGCCTTTGTGGTTGGACCCAACCCTGGAGTAGGTCGACCCGGGGTCCCTTGTTTCCTTCTGCGGATCTTTGTTGGCGGCTAGGCATCGGCTGAGGAGGAGTCTGCTCCGGCCGGTGGCCATTGTTAGGGCCATCTGGCTGGCCAGGAATGCCCTGATCTTCTATGGTTCTCGATTTTATAGGGAGAATGTCTGTATGCAGGCGTCGGGTTTGTTGGATTCCTGGATCGCTGCTTCTTTAAGATGTAATAGCTTTTCATTTCTTTTAATATATTCCCGAGGCGATTACCGCTGAGTATTTCCATGGCTGAGTTTCTTGGTTGACTAAATGAATTTGAATTTTTTATTTTCATCATTATGTTGTATCACCAAAAATGTCAACTCCATCTCAACAACCCGACGGTCTCTCTTTATAAAAAATAGCTTCAACTACCATTATTAAATAAAAGTTCTTAGGCACTGCCTTTCTATTTGGAATTAAACTCTCCAATTTGTGAATCTTGACAACGTGCAGATAGCATCGATATATTGATCGAATACGAGTCATATATAACTTGAGAAACTTCTGTCACCTTGCTCATTTCAGGCCAAATTAATTTTAAAGTAAATGATTATCTATACCTCAATCTTTCATGTTGCATATTGTTTCTGATAGTTAAATTTCATATTTAATCAAAGCCATTATATCAATCAAAGTAAGCATAAATATTTAAGATGCATAATATTTGATTAAAATTTAATTGGTACTTTTATCTCATTAAGTAATAACTATATATTTATAAATATATAAGAATATATGTACTTGACATGTTTTTTATATAAAAAAATGGCAAAGCCTTTTCCCACTTTAAGTAGGGCTGGCTACATGGATTCTTTCTCAAATCCATGTTGAAAGATCGAACTAGTTTTTACGATGTGTATCGGCTATCTAACGCAACTCCCACAAGGGGGATTTGAACCATGAACTTTTATATGGTAGGCACACTGCATTACCACTAGACCACTGAAAAGGGTATATGACATGTTTTGATATTTGAAACAATACAAAAATAACTTAATGGATTGATTATTCATAAGGCCATAGGGCTCTCTTATATAGAGAGGAAAAACCGTAGAGGCTAGAGGACTAATTACATAAAAAAGAAATAATAAATAGATAAATACAAATAACTCTAAACACCTCCCTCAAGATAAAGCATATACATCAATCATGCGCAGCTTGGAACACCACTTTTGGAATGGCCCCCTTGCTTGGTCCTTGATGAACATATTTGTTGTATATTCCTCTAAGTTGATGTGAGAGGCATAGACGGAGCCCTTCTATATCATGTTTCGCATGTAATGGCAATCTACCTCGATATGTTTGGTCTTTGTAGAGATATATTAGTCACTTCTGTACTTTTCTTATATTTTGTTTTTATATTGGACTTTTTATGTATTTTACCCATAGGCTGCTCTCCTATATAAGAGGGCCTAGGACGGATAGAATAAACAAGTTCTCTTATTTTCCCAACATGGTATAAGAGCGACGGTCCTAGATCGGAGTTCTCAAGCCAAACCCTAACCCTAGCCCCACCTTCAAGCCCTCAAGCCTCCACGCGCCCCCTCTGCACCTCCACCTCCAATCTTTGATCCCGCACCTTCGCCTCCGCGTGCCTGTGCACGGTGCGCCTTCGCCTCCGCGTACCTGCTTACGGTGCGCCTTCGCCTCAGCGTGCCTGCGCACAGTGCGGCTGAGCACCGCGCTTGGACCTTGCGCGCTGCGTGCTCGCACGAGATTTGTACGCGCTATGATCGGTTGAACATCGTTCCCTGCGTGCGCGTTCCCAGTGCACACTGTGGCCCTGCGCACTGTGCCCTTGCGCACTCCCAGTGCGAGTGATCTGTGCGCGCTGTGCCCTTGCGCGCGTTGACCCTGCGTGCTGTGCCCCTACGCGTCCCCTGCGCGCGTGATAGCGTGCCCAGCGTGTGTTTCCTGCACGTGACCTTCTAAAGGTCTTGACTCCCGTACACGCAAAACCCTAAGTCAAGCTCGCGCTTCTCCAAAGTAATAGGTTTGGTTGCTTGAATCTACACATGCAACTAAACCCGTTAATGTCTGTGTAGACGATCATATCTCCGATTTACTACCCCAGTCTTCCGGTATCACTATGTCAGAAAGTAAGGCAGATATCCCATCTATAGGCACCTTCAGAGGTCCAACGCCTATTGTGAAGATGGATGGTTCAAATTACGAACTGTGGGCAATGCAGTTCATGAGTATGATGAAGTCAACAGGTAAGAAACACATCCTTACTGAAGAAGAGCCTGCTGAGAAGATTGGGGTCAATGCCTCATGAGAGGCAGACGATGTGTGAACCCCTTAGGATCCGGGTACCCGTTTACACTACTTTCGCGGCATTTTATTTACATGAGATCACACAAGTCGCAGAAAAACAGGGAAAAATTTCGCGATGCTATATTTGCACATGACATTCACATCCACAAACATAACCACAAGATAATAGAGACAAATGACACCAAAATTTCATTTCATTAATTTTCATATAATTTTACATCATGTACAATGTCTGCTAGTACATACAATATCCCAAAAAAAATCTGACTGAACATAAGAGAAGCATTATACATAATCAACCAATCAAAAACTGAGACAAAATAAACCGTACCGTCTGGTGTATACCCTGTCTCCTGGAAGCATGAACAACAACTGAACAGCAGGCTGTTTGCCTGCCAAAACATGTTTAGGAAAGAAACGGAGACACAAACGTGAATACAAATCCGTAGTTAAAAAAAGACAAGTAATTTATTATGTGCAAAAGAGAGCAAGTAGAAAGGTGGAACAAGCACGATTTACATCGACTTGCGTAAGTAAAAATGTATTCAAGTTGTTGGTAAGCATCTCTAATGATTGTCCTATAACCCCACATTTCCCACATATGACATATTTATATTGTAGTTGAATATTCATGAGTGTATAAGTGTAAGCATATATATATATATCATTTTCTTCAGAGATCATGCTTGTGAGTGATGATGGAAAAGTTTGAGATTGGAAAGATTTCTTGATTTATTTAGATTCTTAAGTCTAGTAAATAGTCATTTCCTATAAATCACAACTTTTGATCGTAACTTCTCCAATTCTTAACTTTAATTGTTTCAGATATAACTCCAGATGCTGTAGATATAGATATGGATGATCTAGATATAGAATCGCCAAGTCTGTTGGTGAAGTAAACTCAAGCGGTGTGGAAGCCTATAAATGGCTCTTCCGTCTCGCCCTCTAATTGGAAGTGCGGTCCAATAGAGGGATATGTCTACTCCAAAACTATGCCACTAAGACGGGTGAGAGACTCTCCGGAAAAGTCACTCTAGAAAAACGGCCCGACCGGTAACGGGCAACCGAGCTCGTACGAAAAAATTAAAACCGAGGATCCCCCGCCTGGGTATCCTAAAACAGAGGGTCAACGGAACTGGTCTAAAGTTGGGATCCCAACGAGGTGTAAAAACACTGCGAGCTCGTGTAAAAATCGTAAAAAGGACTGGGATCTTAGACCCGCGCACTTGGCGGCCGCTGCCCTAACTGGGCTCCCTATCTTCCGCCCAGTTGAGGGTCACCGCGCCCTCGCACGATCATGGTAAAGATCACCATGATTGGCACTATTAATTATCCTCACTGATTCTCATCAATCATATATATTCACTTGATTACATATTCAATTCACATTAATGGAATATATAGAATGCCATCGACATATATATATATATATTTATTACTAACCTTTTTAATGCTTAAGCCTACACTTTAACTTGAACAATAAACTGATTTCCCCCAATCATTAGGTCCCATTAGAACTATATTCTGAATTTGGTTGGGGTTTCCCAAAATTAATTCGTTTAAATGAGATCATATTTTAGAATCGTCATGTTATTTATACAGATAGTATGGTAAGTGAAAATTGACACAACATGCCATATTCAATAGCGTGTCCTCTAGAGGTAAATGATGAAATCAATACCAATATTTACACTGGTTAAGTGTTTCAATCCCGAGTTGCTCGGGTGCTTAAGTTGTAACACAAAATTTTCACAAAACTAGCCTACTAATGAGGGTCATGTCACTGTATTATAATACCCATACAGAATACAGATAAGTGTTAAAAATATATATTTCTACTCAGCAATCTATCATATTTTTAGTTTAGAATACATATAGTTAAATGATCTGGAATAAAATTTTATATAATGTAGTAGCTTTCTTTGCAGTTTATCCTTAAATCTGCAACTGATAAATCATTTGTTCTTTATTATTTATCTCCTGAAGCATATCTATATTTCACTGTGTGAAAAGAGCCTAAGAACTTAGTGGTATTATTTAGGATAGAAATTATTTAATTATATATATATATATTTTTCGTAAAGACTAATATTTGAGATGTCAAAAAAAATTGAAGTCCAGATTCTTCCCAAAAGATATGAAGTCCTGGATAGTTCCGTAGACACTTATTATTATTATTTAGGATTATACATTGTACTTTGTAACTAGTCACCTATACTATTATCCCAAGGGATAGAATCTAAAGATCTTAAATATTAACAACTCTATTATTCTTTCATTTATGATGAATTCAAGAAAATTTCAGCAACAATTGAAATGTACCTTAAAGAAATCTACTTTAATTATAGGGATTTTTACCCGGCAGACCCTATAAACTTTGCCAATTACCTCTACGACCTTTTGCACAACGTAATTACCCCATCAACCCTAAAAATTACACCAAGAACCCTCACAGGCTTCAAACAGATTAACCGGAGGATTCATGGGGTAAGAGTTGGCAAGTTTACGGGGTCGAGGGGGGAATTAGGTTGTTTCAAAGGTCGTAGAGGTAATTGGAGAAGTTTATAGGGTCTGCCGGGTAAAAATCCCATAATTATATGTTTATCATAGTAACAGTTTAAGGGTTAATTAGTGCTTACTTTACTTCCAAATAGAACAATTCTAAAGCCTGTATAGTTTTCCATGCATGTGCTAAATGTAAAAGTAGGCAGTAAGAAGAATAATATATTCTCCCCAAACCTGGAGGTTCACAAAATTCCAAGTTGATGGATGGGAACACATGTCTTATTAGTGAGTGATACACTAGTGATCCTTAACTTCACACTCTCAACCCATATGCCCCTCTGCTTAAAATAGCATCAAATATAAATACCCAAGAAAGGATGGACCCAGATCATCAGTAGATTTTACTTTATATATATATATATCTATTACTGGCATGTTCTACTGCAGAAGAGCATGATCTGAATTTGATTATTAAAATGTGCAAAATAGTAGAAATTGTAACATGCAAAAACACCCCATGGTTTATATATATTTCATAAAAAAGAACTTTTATGTTGGATTCCATAGACGGCAGCAAAAGAGAGATCTAGATGCTTGATTTGGCAACAAAGGGAAATGAATAGGATTGTACATAAGATCTCCAAATTGGAGAAAATACTGATCTTGCATGTAGCAATTGGCTGAAAAAGGTAGGTTCAAATACTCATGCATGGCAACAATAAGGGGAAGAGAATGTACCCAAATTGATCTCTCCAATTTGGAGAGAATCTTTGCATGCAATGCTAGAAAGTTTGGGACAACTCCTTGAGGAAGGATCAGCTCCAGCAGAATGGTTTTAGCAGGGGTTGCAGCCTGCAGTAGATCCAAGAAAGGAGAAGGGGCCTCCATTGACTTTGGTTGCTAAATCTACAACAGGAGGGGAATAGTTGACTGCCAAGAGCAGTAGCTTTGCAAAGGAAACTCCAGTGACAGTGGTGCAGCAGCTCTCAATATTTATGGAAAGAGAAGGGATGGCTTGGGGTTTCCCCCAATCGTTGGAATGTGGGGGAGGAATAGAGAGAAACGTTGGAAGAATAGAGACCAAGAGAAGGCTACGATATAAATAAGGAGTAAGAAGCCTCCTTTGATTGACAAGTGGTGAATGGGAGAATCCAAGTGAAAAAAAAACAAAGGGCTAGGCCATGGCTGGCTGTAGCAGCTGAAATTTCAGAAAAAAAATTATTTATTTATTTTTTAACCGTACAGACTGTATGTCTGTAATTTTTTTATTCATTTTTTTTACAAAAATTCTCCTTATTTGAAATACTTAAAATAGTCCGTATGCACACCTCGAACTTCCGTTTTTGACGCGAAATATCTCGATTTGATCGTCTTAAAATGACAGTCAATATGAGTATAATATTGATATACTTCCGATCGGGTTTTAGATATCTAAAAAATTTCAGATACGGTTTTTATTTAAGATTAAATTTTGTGATTTAAAAATATCATACGACCTCCGATTGACGAACGATCGATTCCATTGGTCTTATTTCGTCGAATCAGATCTAATGACGGTCTAGGTTCGTTTTGTGGTTTCCGAATTTGCGTCGCGGCTTTTTCACGGTACGCTTTACGATGCGATCGATTTTTGGTTGATTTCGCCCGAACGACTTTTGATTCACAATCAATTGATCGTTTTAGGTCGTTTGGTATTGACCAACAACTTTATTGGGTTAATCGGATCCAAATCGGATCAGGTCCGGGTTTGATTGGAAACCAGATGTTACACGATGCATATGCCAAGGTTTGACTATCTGGAACCCTGGAAATTGAGATTGCCAATGATATTATTCATCAACCCACTGCCAAAGCAATGTGGGATATTCTGGCTGCTACATATTCTCAGGCAAAGAATGAGACGAAGATTCTGCAACTCCAGCATGACATATTTACTATCAAGCAGAATGGACAGCCTCTGCACTCGCTGTACACATCTCTACGAGGGATGTTTGAGAAGCTTTATAGCTTCATGCCTCTGACAACCACTCCAGAGCAACGGAAGACCTACCGGAACGCCACTATGGTAGGTGTTTTTCTCGTTGCCCTTGATCCAGAGTACGAGGCAGCACGTTCCCAGATCCTGGCGGACTCTACTATTCCTCCTATAGAGGAGGCATTTCATAGGCTGAGTCGCATCACCGTTCCCTCGTCTGCTACGAATCCAACAACCTCAGCCAGGGCAACAAATCGAAGTCGAGGACATTATCATCAGTTCCGTGGCTGTGGACTTCGCGGTAGAGGAGGCCGCACTCGGCCATCATGTACCTTTTGCCATCGTTCTGGACATACCGAGGACACATGCTATTCTAAGCATGGTTTTCCAGCTTTTGCACGAGTCGCTGAACAGATCGAGCCCCCGGCTGCGTCATCTATGGATCAACGCTTTGATGATCTTGTAGCCTGTCTGAGGGGCATCATTCCTCCATCTGGTCCCGTCACATCAACATCTACTTCTGAGAGTCATGCCGACGTTGCCGCATCTGCATCTGCTTCCACCAGTACATCATGTAGCACCTATGCATTCACTAGCAGTAGTGGATCAGATACTTTAGATTGGATTATGGACTCTGGTGCCCATCATCTGTGTGGTGATCAAGGTCTACTCACAGGATACAGACAGGTTTCTCCAGGCCGTACAATGGTTATTGCCAATGGAACACATTCCCCGATTACTGGTCAGGGGGAGATTACACTGACACCATCCATGCATCTCAAGAACGTGTTACATGCACCTGATTTTTCGATGAATTTGTTGTTCATTAGCCAACTTACAAAGGATTTACATTGTCGAGCAATTTTTGATCCATCCTCTCTTGTTTTTCAGGACATCCATACGGGCAACGTGATTGGGTGTGGCTATGAGCAAGTCGGCCTCTATCGCCTTAGTCGGACTCCTTATGCTGGAACATCAACTCTACCTGCTGGACCCATCTCCCCAATACTGTGGCACCAACGCTTTGGACATCTACCGCTTCAGCGTCATGTGACCCCAGGTTTCACCTCACACGTCCATTCAATGTGAGGCTTGTCAGTTGGGAAAACATCACAGGTCTACATTTCCCAGTCGTCAGTGTCGGAGTAGTACCTCCAAGTTTGAGTTATTTCATGTCGATATCTGGGGTCCTAGTCATGTTCCTGATCATCAGGGACACAGGTTTTATATAGTTATTGTGGATGATTTCTCTCGTGTGTCATGGGTATTTCTGTTAAAGAATAAATCTGAAGCGGGGAATATTATCATCAATTTCATTAATGAAGTTCGTAATGTTTTTTCTGCATCTGTTAAGATTGTGAGAAGTAATAATGCTCTGGAATTCTGTACTCATACCCTATCCAGTTATTTTTCATCTCAAGGGATTATCCACCAAACATTATGTGCCTATACTTCCCAACAGAATGGGATTGCTGAAAGGAAACATCGCCATTTACTAGATGTCACCAGGTCGCTTCTGATACAGAGTCATGCCCCTCATTCTTTCTGGGGTGATGCTGTTCTTACGGCAAGCTATCTTATTAATCGAATGCCGTAATCTGTCTTAGGTGAAAAGATTCCATTCTCTCTTATTTTTCCTGACAAAGAAATGTTCTCCCTTACTCCTCATGTGTTTGGCTCGGTAGCCTTTGTTCACCAGTTGTCTCCCGGGACTGACAAGCTCTCTCCTAGGGCTGTTAAGTGTGTCTTTGTCGGGTACTCCAGAATACAGAAGGGGTACAAGTGTTATGATCCTTTACGAAGGAGGTATTTAGTCAGTGCTGATGTCACCTTTTTGGAATCTGTTATGTACTTCTCGTCTACAGGTGATCAACTAGTTCCCTCTGACACTACTGATGCTATATACATGCCACCACCACCACCAGAACCGCGACCATCTCCTACACCTTCTGTCACTGTGTCTGTTTCACCGTTACCATTCCACTATACCCGTAGGCCTGCTTCTGCTCATGGTCACCGCTCATCATCTAGCTCGCCAATGTTCAGGAAGGCGCTATGCAGTATTCAGTCGGAGGGATCACTGCATAGAGAGTATGCAGTATGCGGGAGAGTATGCAGGGAGTATGCGGTTTGGTATTTTTTATCATTAAAAATATAAATAAATATTTAATATTATGGTAATATCCTCAGTCAGGAGAGTATGCGGGGAGTATGCGGTTTTATGCAGGAGAGTATGCGGTTTTATGCGGGGAGTATGCGGTTTTATGCGGGGAGTATGCGGTTATGCGGGTGGAGCTATTTGGCTTCAGATTAAAAAAAAAAGTTCTATCAGAAAAGCGGCCGAGTACGCGTCCGCATAGGGGGTATACTCGGCCGAGTATGCGGGTCAACCCGCATACATGACCGTTTCATCATACTCGGAGCTGCAAGGCTACCGAGTACGAGTATGTGGCCGAGTATGCGGCTTACTCGGCCGTTTTTCTGAACACTGTAGCTCGCCTGAGGTATGTTCTGAAAATATTACTATTGATGGATCTGATGATTTTTCTGAGCAGGATGTATTACAGAGGCCAGCTGAGGAGACAAATGATTTAGATGTACCTATTGCTCTACGAAAGCAGAAGCGGTGCTGCGCGTCATATCCTATAGCATCTTCTGTGTCGTTCGACCGTCTCACTGGAGAATTCAGGAGCTTTGTCATTGCATTGTCAGCAGTGTATATTCCACGGAATTATCAAGATGCACTGAAGGATAGTCGATGGCGATTGACCATGGAAGAAGAAATGGCAGCTCTTCAGTCTAGAGGCACCTGGAGCCTTGTTCCTGCACCTGCTGATGTGTCTACAGTTAGCTGCAAGTGGGTCTTTACAGTTAAGCAGAATGCAGATGGCAGCATTGACAGATACAAGGCCCGCCTTGTTGCTCGTGGCTTCACACAGACATATGGGGTGGAGTATCTTGATACATTCTCGCCGGTTGCCTGCCATTCCACCTTACGGATTCTCCTTTCAGTCGCAGTTATACGTGATTGGCCGTTATACCAGTTAGATGTGAAGAATGCATTCCTATACGGTGACTTACAGGAGGAAGTCTACATGCAACAACCACCTGGTTTTGCTGTTGAGGGGGAGTGTCCTACGGTGTGCAAACTTCATAAGGCTATCTATGGCCTTAAGCACGAGCTTGGTTCCAGAAGCTCTCAGACCTGTTTGAGAAGCAGGGGTACAGACGTTCTAATGCTGATCATTCCCTATTTGTACAGAAGACACCCAGAGGTATTATTGCTATTATGGTGTATGTAGACGATATACAGGTGATGATGAACATGGAATCCAGGGGGTAAAAGAAATTGTAATACGCGTTTTGTACACTATGCCTTTGAATGTTATCAAGTGTTATTTCAAGGAAATATTGGATTGATAGTGTTTACACTTTACGGATACCATACTCAATAGATTCGCCTTGATGTAATGATTTCATTGAAATTTGTTTTGTAAAAATCAGAGACCATCTTGAATAATCATGACTTTTAAAGGGTTCTTTAGTTTGTGTAGTACATCAATACATAGTACCACATCTAGTAATCTGGAATTTTGGTAGTACCTTATAAGTAGTAGAAGCCACTACTTGCATAGTGCCCATAATGTTATAGATTTATACTCATTAGCCATAATCACATCATTAAGACTAATTAAGCATGATTAGTACCACTGTTGTAAAAGTCGGCCGACTAGGCCGACTAGTCGAGTCGGGGGGGTATCCGACTCGACTAGGCCAAATCGGCCTATAGTCGGGTCGACCCGATTAGTCGCCCGAGTAATCGGCCTAGTCGGCCGACTAGTCGGCCGACTTTTGCATAGAAGTTTTAAACTGTTTGTATACTGTTTTGTATACTTTTTTATATACTTTTAATTGTTTGTGTTGTTATTACATAGTCATTATTACTATAAATTCAAATATATATGAAGTGGTTTTATACTTAAAATAATACAAAAATATACCTCCTTTTGCCTTAACATCCTTGTGGACACATGAAAGTACGGTGTAAACTAACAATGTTCTAACAAACATTTAGCATCCTTGACTACAACAGATATGTATATGAATTCTTTTACATTATCAAATTATATCAATAACTATAAGGTTATATAATTATTAAATCTTTTTATTTATCTTTTGTGATTTGTTAATTAACTTCGTGATTCTTAATTACAATGATTAGTAACATGTGAGTTTGTTGATTAGTAACTTGTGAATATGGTTAGCTTTGTGTTTGTATGTATTAAAATTGCTAAATTTGTGTATATATATGAGAGTGTATGTATTAAAAATCGATTTATATATTTAAAATAATTAAAAAAATCAAAACCGACTAATGCCCGACTAAATCCGATTACTCTCCCGACTGCCGATTAATCCTTAGTCAGTGACCCTGCCGACCGAGTACCGACTACCGCTTTCTGCAACCATGATTAGTACTAGTTACCCGTCATTAGTGATAATTAAGCGTAATTAGTATAGATTTATACTCATTAGCCATAATCACATCAGTAAGACTAATTAAGCATGATTAGTGCTAATTACCCGTCATTAGTGATAATTAAGCATCATTAGCATAGATTTATACTCATTAGTCATAATCACATCATTAAGACTAATTAAGCATGATTAGTGCTAATTACCCGCCATTAGTGATAATTAAGCGTCATTAGCAAAAGTAGGACACATGGAGAGGAAATCATGGGACACGTGTCGTTATATAGTCAGGACAAGTGTCAAAAACTCATTAGTGCCATGTGTCATCATCTTAAGACTAGCACGTGTCATGGTGAAGCCAAACCTTGCTTGGGCAACAAGTTATCTCGTGGATAAGCCACACCTTGCTTGGGCAACAAGTTATCTCGTGGATAAGCCACACCTTGCTTGGGCAATAAGTTTTCTCATGATTAAGCCATGTGCCATGCCATGTGTCTTCATACATGGAAGAAAGGCAACATGTGGCTTAGAGGCACCCTTACATGTTGACACATGTCACACATGTAAAGGGGGTGGAGGCCTATAAATACCCATGACCCCCCATAATCTTCCTCACTTCATCCCACGCCCATCTCTCCACCTTAGAGCCGCAAGGCCGCCGAGGTTGCGGGAGGAGCACGAGAGGAGCCACGACGAAGCCCTGTCGGTGATCGAGAGCGTTTTTAAAAGCCGTAACGAAGTTCTGTCCGCATCGAGCTGTAGTACTCAAATCTAGGACGGCTATAGAGGGAGATTTCACAAAGAAAGGCGATTTCGACTCGAGTTAGATATCGATCAGGTGAGGGATTCTCAAGCGCTATTTTAAAGCACCAATCTTTCGCTTTTATGCATGTTTATGATAACAAGTATGAAATCGTGTTTTTTTAGAGCTTTTACGAAGGAATTTCAAGTACCATACGGTTGAGATGAAATCATGGCTTTAGATTGTATTTCAGACGTCGTTTCACGAGTTTTATCATGATAACACGTTTTTTAAGCATTTTGTTCTTGATAGAACACGAGACATAAGTTTCACTACTTAGATTTGAGTTTTATGTGAAGAATTATGTTTTGCAAGGTTACTATGCATTATGGACCGGTTTTCAAGTTCTTAATAAGTTCTAGTTATCAGAATTTGTATGTTATGGCAAGAGTGTTTTATGTTCATGATTTAGCTGTTATGAGCCTGAATTAGCAAAAGTATGGTTTATTAGTGGCAAGAAATGAATCAGAATCAAAAAATAAGCACCACAGTAGCTCTTTTATACAAATCATGAACTAGCCATTAGATATGACCCTGAAACCGCCATTAGATATGGCAAACCATTAGATATGGTATCAAGAGGACTTTGGGTCCGCATTCTGTATACATATAGGCTTTGGGCCGTATAAAGGTTGTTTTTGGTCTTTGGGACCGTCTGCGCGTATGACTTAGCTTTGTTTCAGCGTTCATGAGTTAATAAATTAGCCACAGTGGTGATTAGTACAAACAGCTTGATAAGTGATGATTATGTTTCAGTTTATCTGCTTTTGAGTGATTTCAGCGTTCAATTGCAAAACTAGCATATTTTATATGTAATTTCTGTCATAAAGTCTCTTTCAAGCTATTTCACAGTATTTAGTATAAATTTTTGTCATGATGCTCATATTTCAGATTTTAGCTATATGTAAAAAGCTTGAGATCCTTTCACTGGGTCTAAGCTCATAAATGGGTTTAGACTCATCCCTTTATATTATAATTATGTACAGATCAACAGAATCACGAATAGCAGGGGAAAGGACCACTGATACACTTGGAGGAGGTGTTTTTGCTTTTAGTTGTTTTTGTACTGTCTGTGTTATTTTGTAAGAAGTTGTAATAGATAGAACTTGTGTAATACACTTCTTGGTGTTGTGAACTTGAAATACAAAGATGTTATGTTTTTGAGATTGCCACATGTTTACTTGAGGAAAAAAAAGTATTGAAGAAAGATCTCTGTCGCGGCACGTTCCGGTTAGCGGGACGGGTCGTGACAACTTGTGGTATCAGAGCAAAGGTTTTAGGACCTTAAGCAAGAATTACATTAGGATTTAATCTATAGTATTGGAAGATAATTTAGTTATCAAAATTTGATTTGAACTTTGAAGAAAATCGACGTTATAAGTCTTGAGGATATCTAGAATCATTATTGGAGGATTTATGTTAATGAAGGATCTAATTGAGGTTTTATTTAGGAAACAATGGCAGTACAGCAGCCACATGCGACCACCCAAGGTCCTAGTCAGGATAATGATAACAATAACGTGTATGACACATTGACCTTGATAGCTCAAACAATAGGAGGCATGACTGCCCAGTCTATTAAAAGACTTGAATTAGAACACCAGTTACCATTAGGACATATAAAGTAATAGGGAGCAGAACCATTTGTAGGAGACACTGACCCAAAGAAATATAGAAGACTAAACAGAGTGACTGTCCGCAATAACTATCTTCTGCCCAGAATAGATGACTTATTTGATCAATTGCAAGGGTTTTCCGTGTTTTCAAAGATAGATTTGAGATCAGGGTATCATCAGCTCAAAATTAGAGTTGAAAATGTTCCTAGGACTGCCTTTAAAACACGTTATGGGCATTATGAATTCCTAGTAATGTCTTTTGGATTGACAAATGCCCCAGCTGCTTTTATGGACTTGATGAATAGGGTTTTCCGTCCATATCTGGACAAGTTCGTGATCGTATTTATTGATGATATTCAAGTATATTCTAAAACAGAGGAAGAACATAGAGAACACTTGAGAATTATACTTCAAGCTCCGAAGGAACACCGATTATATGCAAAGTTTGATAAATGTGAGTTTTGGTTGAGGAATATTGCATTTCTAGGCCATGTCATATCTGGAGAAGGAATAACAGTAGATCCATCAAAGATAGAAGCGGTTCTTAGATGGAAACGACCGATAAATGCATCAGAAATCCGAAGTTTCCTTGGATTAGCTGGGTATTATCAAAGATTTGTTGAAAACTTCTCTAGAATTCCCACACCATTGACAAGGTTAAATAGGAAAAATGTGAAGTACAGTTGGGATGAAGAATACGAGAAGTCTTTTAAGCAACTCAAGAGTCGCCTCACCTCAGCACCTATACTTAGCCTTCCATCAGGGAAAGGTAATTATGTAATCTATAGCGATGGCTCAAGATAAGGATTGGGATGCGTCTTAATGCAGAATGATAAGGTGATTGCTTATGCTTCTAAACAGCTAAAACAACATGAGTTAAATTACCCAACTCATGACCTTGAGTTAGCTGCTATAGTATTTGCCTTAAAAATCTGGAGACACTACCTATATGAAGAAACTTGTCGAATCCTTATGGATCACAAGAGTTTGAAATATATTTTCTCTCAGAAAGAGTTGAATTTAAGGCAAAGAAGAAGGTTAGAGCTAATCAAAGATTATGATTGTTACATAGAATATCACCCGGGGAAAGCCAATGTAGTAGCTGATGCTCTCAGTAGAAAGTCTAATGGTCGGCTATCTCACTTAAAAGCAGAGTATTTACAGTTGAAAGAGTTACGGGCAAAGTTAACCATAAATAATTCTGGAGCCTTATTAGCATCCTTACAAGTAAGACCCATATTATATGATAAAATTAAGGAGGCACAAGTCCATGATTATGAAATTATTAGAATGATTGAGAAGATTAAGGGAGGAGATGAAGCCGGGTATAAGATAGATGGTCAAGGGGTCTTAATCTTTAAAGGAAGATTGTGTGTTCCAAAGAAATCTGATATAAAGACTGAGATTCTGGAGGAGGCACATAACTCCATGTATACTATGCACCCAGGAAGTACTAAGATGTATAGAACACTTAAAAGTTACTATTGGTGGTCTGGCATGAAGAGAGAGATTGCAGAGTATGTTTCTAGATGTCCTATATGCCAACAAACTAAACCAGAACGTTTGAGACCTGCAGGGACTTTACAGCCACTTCCAATACCAGAATGGAAATGGGAACACATCACTATGGATTTTGTTACAGGATTTCCAAGGACTCGTCGAGGTCACTATGCAATATGGGTCATAGTGTACAGATTAACTAAGTCTGCACATTTCTTAGCCATTAACATGACATACAGTCTAGACCGTTTGGGAAAGATCTTTGTTAATGAGATAGTTAGCCGTCATGGGACTCCTGTGTCAATTGTTTCTGATAGAGATCCACGATTTACTTCTAAGCTTTGGCCAAGCTTACATAAGGCTATGGCAACAAAGTTAGCATTTAGTACTGCCTTTCATCCTTAAACAGATGGCCAATCAGAACGGACTATCCAGACTCTAGAAGGCATGTTTAGAGCTTGTGCACTGAGCTTTAAAGAAAGCTGGGATGAACATCTCTCACTTATAGAATTTGCATTCAATAACAGCTATCATACTAGTATTGGGATGGCACCTTATGAAGCCTTGTATGGTAGACCATGCAGAACACCTATCTGTTGGAGTGAGGTTGGAGAAAGGAAATTGGTTCAACCTGAATTAATACAAAGCACAATAGAAAAAGTTGAGGAAATCAAGAGATGCTTGAAGGCAGCGTAAAGCAGACATAAAAGTTATGTAGATAAGCGAAGGAGAGACTTAGAATTTCAAGTGGGAGACCATGTGTTTCTAAAAGTATCTCCATGGAAAGGCCTAATCAGATTTGGGAAGAAAGGGAAACTAAGCCCTAGATACATTGGCCCTTACGAGATCACAGAGAGAATCGAAAGTGGGGCCTATCGTCTTCGACTTCCATCTGAACTAGCAAGGATACATGATGTCTTTCATGTCTCCACGCTTCGAAAGTTTATTCCAGATCCAACCCATATGATACAACACCAAGATATTCAATTTAAGGAAGATCTGTCATACAAGGAGGTTCCTGTGGAAATTCAAGATTATAAAGTACAAGAGCTTCGTACAAAGAAGATTCCTTTAGTTAAAGTTTTATGTAGGAGTCATGCAATAGAAGAAGCCACATGGGAACGAGAGGAAGAAATGAGATCTCAATATCCCCACTTATTTTCAAGCTAACAAAGGAACTTAAATTTCGAGGACGAAATTTATTGCAAGTAGAGGAGAATTGTAATACGCGTTTTGTACACTATGCCTTTGAATGTTATCAAGTGTTATTTCAAGGAAATATTGGATTGATAGTGTTTACACTTTACGGATACCATACTCAATAGATTCGCCTTGATGTAATGATTTCATTGAAATTTGTTTTGTAAAAATCAGAGACCATCTTGAATAATCATGACTTTTAAAGGGTTCTTTAGTTTGTGTAGTACATCAATACATAGTACCACATCTAGTAATCTGGAATTTTGGTAGTACCTTATAAGTAGTAGAAGCCACTACTTGCATAGTGCCCATAATGTTATAGATTTATACTCATTAGCCATAATCACATCATTAAGACTAATTAAGCATGATTAGTACTAGTTACCCGTCATTAGTGATAATTAAGCGTAATTAGTATAGATTTATACTCATTAGCCATAATCACATCATTAAGACTAATTAAGCATGATAAGTGCTAATTACCCGTCATTAGTGATAATTAAGCATCATTAGCATAGATTTATACTCATTAGTCATAATCACATCATTAAGACTAATTAAGCATGATTAGTGCTAATTACCCGCCATTAGTGATAATTAAGCGTCATTAGCAAAAGTAGGACACATGGAGAGGAAATCATCAGACACGTGTCGTTATATAGTCAGGACAAGTGTCAAAAACTCATTAGTGCCATGTGTCATCATCCTAAGACTAGCACGTGTCATGGTGAAGCCAAACCTTGCTTGGGCAACAAGTTATCTCGTGGATAAGCCACACCTTGCTTGGGCAACAAGTTATCTCGTGGATAAGCCACACCAAGCTTGGGCAACAAGTTATCTCGTGGATAAGCCACACCTTGCTTAGGCAACAAGTTTTCTCCTGATTAAGCCATGTGCCATGCCATGCGTCTTCATACATGGAAGAAAGGCAACATGTGGCTTAGAGGCACCCTTACATGTTGACACATGTCACACATGTAAAGGAGGTGGAGGCCTATAAATACCCATGACCCCCCATAATCTTCCTCACTTCATCCCACGCCCATCTCTCCACCTTAGAGCCGCAAGGCCGCCGAGGTTGCGGGAGGAGCACGAGAGGAGCCACGGCGAAGCCCTGTCGGTGATCGGGAGCGTTTTTAAAAGCCGTAACGAAGTTCTGTCCGCATCGAGCTGTAGTACTCAAATCTAGGACGGCTATAGAGGGAGATTTCACAAAGAAAGACGATTTCGACTCGAGTTAGATATCGATCAGGTGAGGGATTCTCAAGCGCTATTTTAAAGCACTAATCTTTCGCTTTTATGCATGTTTATTATAACAAGTATGAAATCGTGTTTTTTTAGAGCTTTTACGAAGGAATTTCAAGTACCATACGGTTGAGATGAAATCAGGGCTTTAGATTGTATTTCAGACGTCGTTTCACGAGTTTTATCATGTTAAGCATTTTGTTCTTGATAGAACACGAGACATAAGTTTCACTACTTAGATATGAGTTTTATGTGAAGAATTATGTTTTGCAAGGTTACTATGCATTATGGACCGGTTTTCAAGTTCTTAATAAGTTCTAGTTATCAGAATTTGTATGTTATGGCAAGAGTGTTTTATGTTCATGATTTACCTGTTATGAGCCTGAATTAGCAAAAGTACGGTTTACTAGTGGCAAGAAATGAATCAGAATCAAAAGATAAGCACCACAGTAGCTCTTTTATACAAATCATGAACTAGCCATTAGATATGGTGATGTCATTAGATATAACCCTGAAATCGCCATTAGATATGGCAAACCATTAGATATGGTATCAAGAGGACTTTGGGTCCGCATTCTGTATACATATAGGCTTTGGGCCGTATGCAGGGTGTTTTTGGTCTTTGGGACCGTCTGCGCGTATGACTTAACTTTGTTTCAGCGTTCATGAGTTAATAAATTAGCCACAGTGGTGATTAGTACAAATAGCTTTATAAGTGATGATTATGTTTCAGTTTATCTGCTTTTGAGTGATTTCAGCGTTCAATTGCAAAACTAGCATATTTTATATGTAATTTCTGTCATAAAGTCTCTTTCAAGCTATTTCACAGTATTCAGCATAAATTTTTGTCATGATGCTCATATTTCAGATTTTAGCTATATGTAAAAAGCTTGAGATCCTTTCACTGGGTCTAAGCTCATAAATGGGTTTAGACTCATCCCTTTATATTATAATTATGTACAGATCAGCAGAATCACGAATAGCAGGGGAAAGGACCACTGATACACTTGGAGGAGGTGTCTTTTGCTTTTAGTTGTTTTTGTACTGTCTGTGTTATTTTGTAAGAAGTTGTAATAGATAGAACTTGTGTAATATACTTCTTGGTGTTGTGAACTTGAAATACAAAGATGTTATGTTTTTGAGATTGCCACATGTTTACTTGAGGAAAAAAAAGTATTGAAGAAAGATCTCTGTCGCGGCACGTTCCGGTTAGCGGGACGGGTCGTGACAGAAATATTGGGTCGTGAATTCGCCACCAAGGATCTTGGGGTTCTTAGATATTTTCTGGGACTGAAGTTTACCAGAAATCCTCATGGGTTGGTAATGACCCAGAGGAAATATGTCACTGACCTGTTAAGTAAAACCGGAATGCTTGGTTGCCGACCTGCCACTACACCTACGGATCCCAGTATGAAATTATATGATGATGACACCGATGAGGTGGACAAGAGAAGATACAGAGAACTGGTGGGCAAACTTCTCTATATTACTATTACCGGGCCCGATATCTCCTTTGCTGTGAGTCGAGTGAGCCAGTTTATGGAGCAACCACGTCAGATACACATGGATGCTATACATATGATACTCAGGTACCTTAAGTCATCTCCACGTGCAGGTCTGCTGTTTAAGAAAGGCAAGGAGGTTACTATATGAGCTTGTGCAGATGCAGATTACATAGGGTGCCCCAAGGATAGGAAGTCCACCACTGGGTTTGCTGTGTATGTTGGAGATTCTCTAGTCTCATGGAGAAGCAAGAAGCAAACGGTTGTAGCAAAGTCCAGTGCTGAGTCAGAATATAGGGCTCTGGCCCAGGTCAGTACAGAAATGATGTGGTTAAAGGCTGTGCTTGCAGATCTATATATAGAAGTCTCGCTTCCTATGGCTCTAGAATGTGTCAATCAGGTGGCTCTATTCATTGCAAATAATCCAGCATTTCATGAACGGACCAATTACATTGAGGTTGATTGTCACTTCATACGTGACATGATTCAGAAGGAGTTTATTGTTACATCCCATGTTAGCTCAGAGGATCAAACTGCAGACATTTTCACCAAGGCATTACTTCGAGGGCCGTTCCAGAAGTGTTCTTCCAAGCTGAGCATGATTGATATCTATGCTCCACCTTGAGGGGGAGTGTAGAGATATATAAGTCACTTCTGTACTTTTCTTATATTTTGTTTTTCTGTTGGACTCTTTATGTATTTTACCCATAGGCTGCTCTCCTATATAAGAGAGCCTAGGACGGATGGAATAAACAAGTTCTCTTATTTTCCCAACAGTCCTCTAATAAAAAGTTGGATTTTTGGTAATGAATATAGCAACCTTATTGTATCAAAGCAACTATATAGAAGAGTCGCGTCAATAGCTAGGTTTGTCATATCAGATCTAGTCCATATCATCTCAGTGCTCACCTGCATCATAGCTCTACATTCGGACTCAACACTTGACTTAGCAACCACAATCTGCTTCTTTCTTTTCTATGAGACTAATGAACTCTCTACAAAGACCACAAAATAAGATGCATTCTTTATGTTTTTATGGTATTTTGCATGGTCATCATCTACACAAGTTGTGATGGCAAGAGATGACCCGCTGTTGAAAGCAATCCTCCACCTGGAGAAGACTTCAGATACCTTAGAATGATGCAGACCATAACCATATGAGCCTGTCGTGGCTATTCCGTAAACTGACCGATTTTGCTTACTAAAAAGAAAGACCTGGTATGGTAATACTCACACAGAGAAGCTTCCCAACAAGATCATTGTATCTCCTCTTGTTGTATCATCATCATGGAGCTTCATGTTGGGACCCATAGGAATAGCGAGAGGTATGCAGTCTGCTATCATTGTCTCTAGAAGGAGATGTATAATGTACTTCACCTGGATCATTACAAGAAATCTCTAATTCCTGGCAGAATCAAGCCAAGAAAGTACCCTAGTTCATCAAGGTCATTAGGGGCAAATTGTTGTCCAATGAACTCCTTAGCCTCGTTAATCCCCTGTAAGTCATTTCCTGTAAAAATGGTGTCAACATAAACAAAAATGACAACAATACCTTCCTGCATCCTGTGTATAAAGAGCGAGTGATTGCAGTTGATCTCTTGAAGCCATGCTGCTCTATCAAATCTGAGAGCTTATAAAATCATGCTCTAGGACTCTACTTAAGACTATAAATAGCCTTATAAAGACTACATATCTTCTGACACTCTCCCTCAACACAAACCCATGTGGTTGCTCCATAGACTTCCTCATACAAGTCTCTATACAATAAATATTCTTGACATCAAGTTGGGACTTAGGAAAGTGACTATATCTTATTACGGAAGGCCGTGTTGGCGATATATCGATGATATATCGCCGTTATATCGGTTTTGATGGCCCCCCATATCGATATTCATATATATCTCTTTTTACACGATGTCGGCGATATATCGCCGATATATCGGGTGCCGGCGATATATCGCCGATACAGTGCAGATTCCTTTCTGGTAAGGTTTGAGTTCTTTTTTTGCCTTCAAATGAGGCATTTCGGTAGTCATATCCTCCATCTAGACAGTGGCATTGAAAGCTTGCAAGGACTCATCAATTTCCTCTTCCTTTGCATTTTGAGGTGAGATTTCCTCTTCCTTAGTTAGGGATTTTGTTCTCATGTTTGTTATGTGTTACATTTTGACGATGAGTGTAAGAAAATGATCTGCATTAATTCAGGCTATAAGTATTTTGTGGGACCAACAAATTTTTTTATATAGGTAAATGTAAGATGTAGTCTACAAAATTTTGGTAATTTCCTTACATCTAAATGACCTTCCTCATTTCAGATCATCTTCCTATTAGGATTTAAATTGTAATAGACATACGTACCATTCTCAGTACAACTTAAAGAATAGTATGCGCTTAACTTATGGTATATACTTGATTTTGGACCAACTTAATTCAGAAATATCAATCTTTTAGCTATGAATCCAGTGACTGGCTTGCATAATTCAGTGGGGGGCACATGATTTTGATTAAGCTAAAATTTTATATCACCCTAAAGAGTAGATTGCAATAATTTTTTCAGAAAATGGTGAGAGCCGGTTACTTACTGGAATTGATAATACTCTGAATACAAGGTGAATGTTGAATATGTTCGATTAAAGGTAGAGACTCACATCAACAAAATTGAGTATCAATCAAAAGCTAATATCAATGGTTTAAACCCCATACATTCTAATAATAAATATCGACAATAGAAAAGAGTTTGGGTAATATAGCATAGAATTGAACTAAGATCAAGATCAATTGAGTAGCTTCTAATTTTATATGTGTAAAAATAATAACCTGTGACTACGAAGACCGATCATCTCTAGGGAATACTTCCTTTAAGTATACTCTACTAACCATTGATCACTATCAGTGAAATCATTGATCAAAAGACCTAGATATGTACAACCAACCCCATAAAAGATTGAGAAAAACACGACTAATCAATCAAGTAAAGTATTGGTGATGACTTATAATTTAGAGTGCCAGTAACGATGACCCTCACACCTGACTGCAAGGGCGCAATGACCCTCAACTGAGCGACAGATAAGAAGTCCAGTTAGGGCAGCAGCCGCCTAGAGCGCGGGTCTAGGATCCCAGTCCTTCTTACGGTTTTTACTCGAGATCGCAATATTTTTACACCTCGTTGGGATCCCAACTTCTGACCAGTTCCGCTCACCCTCTGTTTTGGGGTACCAATGCTGGAGGTCCCTCAGTTTTAGTTTTTCTCACGAGCTCGTTAGCCCGAATCAGTCAGGCCGGTTTCTAGAGTGACTTTTTCGAAGAGTCTCTCTCACCCGTCTATGTGGCATAGTTTTGGATTAGACCTATCCCTCTACTGGACCGCACTTCCACTTAGAGGGCGAGATGAAAGGGTCTCTTTGGAGACTTCCTCACCGCTTGAGTTTTGGTTACCATTACGCCAATAGGCTAGGCGATATGTTACAGTTGAGTTTGGCTAGAATTGCGATCAATTCAGTTGAATTGGCTGCAGTTGAGCTTGCTACCAGAATTATCAATCATTGGCAATTAATCAAATCTTAAAATTACTATTACGTGTGATAAGTCAAGCTAGTGGACGTGTTGGGAACGTAGTTAGGATGCATTACACCCCACCACATGCCATGGAGGCACCCCAACCCTAAGGTATTCATCACACATTAGAGTCATAGTGTCAGGTCACCCTCAGACCAAGGACCACAGACTATCCACTAGACATGAGAGTTAGGCAGAAATAAGGAATCATCAATCATTGGTAATTAATCAAATATTAAAATTACTACTACGAGTGATAAGTCAAACTAGTGGACGTGTTGGGAACTTAGTTAGGATGCATTACACCCCACCACATGCCTACGGAGGCACCCCAACCCTAAGGTATTCATCACACCTTAGAGTCATAGTGTCAGGTCACCCTCAGACCAAGGACCACAGACTATCAACTAGACATGAGAGTTAGACAGAAATAAGGAACATATCTGAAATTCATCATCCTCAATATCAAGGATCCACCAACTTGATTCCTAAATAATATAAAGATAATAATCTACAGATAGATCATTAGCTTATATATAAAAATATTATACATGGAAGATTATGGGTTGATGGGTGATCATGGGCCATACATACAGAGCAGCTTGAAAACCATTTATCACACAAGTAGATTGTAAATTTTATATATCAACACTATTCTACTTGTTTTCTTTTAAAACCACCAAATTACTTGTTATTTTTTTATATGTTGGATTGTACTTATAATTGTTGCAATCCTATTTGTTTCCTTTCATTCTTGGTAGGCAAAACACATGCGTCGCAGTAGCTGGTTGATGATCCAGAGCATCCATTGTTATACCCGACAGTACAATTGTTATAGTTTTTAATTCAGTTTATGTATGTATAGCGCTTTTCTTTCTCTTCTGTCATTTTTGGGAGACATATATACAATATAATATTCTCTTTTGTTACATGTAAACTATATGGAAATTAATGTAATGAAAAGGTGATGCCATTTATTGTTGGCTCCGTGGTTGTTTATATTGATTGTGAATGTAATTGCAAAACACGAAAAATTTCCCCCCATTTTCAGTTGAACTAATGCGATCAATTAAAAATCTAATGTTGGCATGTTGCGAGTGTCATGTAAACAGCTACCCGGATTCGAAGGCGTTACATAAAGCAAATAACCCTTCAATGATCTTGCAAACACTAAGGCTCCCTTTGGGGAACCCATCATTTGCCGTCGACGTGGGGGAGCTTCAAGGGGAAGAACGATGGGGCTCCACCTGGAGCATCATGTTAGATAGACACCCGGGGTTACGTCGAGGAGACAATGCACGCCAACAAGAAGACAGAGGCCTACAAACAAAAGCTCTCACGCGAATCTGCAACCATCGTCGAGTTTTTTTGTCCCCGCCACAACAAAAAACTAATCCACCTCGAGAACCCTAGAAGAACCCATGAACATCTTGATGCACATTCATCTTTTTCATCGAGCATGGTCGCCTTTTTCCTCGTCTCTTGCGATCGACGGATGAGGGGAAAGGGGTAGAACTGCGAGCAACAACAATAGGGCACGTTTCTTCTTGTGGTGGTGTGGAGTTGCGACGTGATCGATGGGGTTCTGATGGAGTTCTCAAGAACTCATCGGTATACAAAACTCGTACGAAGGTGTATGTTGCATCGAGATCCGAAAACTAGAGGAAGACTTGCGTATTGAAAATGATCTCCAAACTTGACGGAAGTCGCGCATAAAAAACGATAATTCTTGAAATACCTAGAAAAATATGGTGGTACGATCTTAACTTGCGCCATATGCATAGCATACGTCACTTTTGATTGGAATCTTCCCAATTGAAAGGACGTCGCAGCAAATGCTTGGCATCATTTTTCCTTGAACTTGAACAAATAACGAACATAATATGGAACAATCGAAACCATTATCACGCCATAATCAGAATCAAATCCTAGAATCAAACCTGCTCCGATATTATGTAGAAAACAAGAATACAAAAGCATAGCCAGAGATAAAGAAATATAAAACTATATCAACACCGGGATTTTATGTGGAACCCTATTTCATAAAGAGAGATGAAACCACGGGAGGACACTAAGGGTCGAATACTTTGTTATTTCTTTCTCTCAATTGATACAGGTGGTGTGGGGTTTCTTCTATAAGCCCACAAGTAAGATCAACTCCGACTAACAAACGATGTAGGACTAAACCTGTGGATGTGGTAATTGGACCTATGAGAGATCCAATTACCCATCTAGGATGCTTACTTTAACAATTTCAGTAATGAAATTTTTGCCTCGGAGAACTAGCCTCAGAATTATTTTTCAACAGAAAAACCTAACAAGGTATAGAAAAGTCATTAACAACTAGATAGATACTGTGCTCATGGTGATCAAGAACACGTTTGGGACCTCAAATATTAAAACACACTAACTCAAATAAAGAATTACTGCTCCGACTATGATGATTAGGAAAATTGGCACGATGATGCTTCCAAAGCCGGCAAGTCTTGCACTAAAAAATGGACTACGAAAGAATATGTTGAAGGAATCCACACAACTTCTGTAAAAGAAGATGACCGAACTGAAGATGCCACATATATAGAGAAACTGACCAAGTGGAAATGGAAGATCTACATGCATAAGGAGATGGGAACAGTTTGTAGAGACCCCCGTTGCTCACAACGACATCCAATCGTCGTACCCGTAAGTATAGTCAGAACACAAAAGATGAGTGGTCAAATATGTCATGATAATTCATATCCTTAATTTGACTAAAAAATCATAAGTTAATAGAAAAATCAGTTGCATATAGCACATTCTGCAAGTGCATGGATCTACATGCGCATGAACGGTGTCAACCGAATCTCTCTATACTGTAATGGGAGAATGTATCCCACCTGCAATGAATACAGATCTACCGAGGTGAACAAAATTGTAGGATGTGAATTATGCTCTATCTCCGCATAGATGGTGAGATGCTCTGTCGAGTCCATGATCCATTATTCATGAAATCGGCTGCACGACCGCATATGCCCCTGCAACATGCAGACCACACAAATTTTATGAATCAGTGTATTATGCGCTCTAAGAGCATATGCGGTCCGCATATGCCGCAGATATCCCGCATATTCCTCGCACACTACTCCAACAGCTTCATGGTTCTGCCTCCAACAACTCCAACTCCTTAATCCTCTTATTCAGGTGCTTACCTCCGTAGCTCCGCCTCTTCCTCCATTCAGTTGTAAGAATATGCAATGCTTTTGTATATAACTGCAATGCATTATGCCATTATGTATAAGCAATGCTTTATGTTTTGCTCATGTATTGTTTTCATGAGTATATGCAATGTATCGTTTTATATTTTAATATATGATGTGAAGTTTTTACGATTAAATAATTTTTGTGGTTAAATGTTAGGCATTTAATGGCATCTGCTCAACCATCTAATGAGAATTGATTTTTCTTAAATCATCTTTAACTCCACTTTATCACATAAATTCATTAGTAATATCATTTATACATATTTATTTTTTTAAATTTAACATTAGAAAACCGCACAGAACTGCATATACCCCGCATATGCCCCCACATATTGCTTATTCAGTATTCGATGACATGTCCGAATGCATATGCATGCAGCTTTCCTGAACCTTGCGATGATCCACTATGAAATGTTTGCCCTGTGACAAGTAGTAAGTGCATAACTAGTAGCTCGGGTATTGGGAGATGCTGCAGTGTCAGAATGGGCCAAAAGAGCTCTGGACGGAGTCATAATTTTCCTTAGTCGGGACACACGATCGTCGAGCTTCTGATCAACGGAATTGGTAGTATGCTCAATTTGCTCAGCAACATAGGCATGCGTACGATTAACATGATTTTGGTATCAAGTGTTAACTCGAAACGTGGCAGTATGTGCACTGCTGATAAGAGCGCCCACCCCTTTTTCCCTGGACATTGCGACCTCTAAACTGTGTCGAACCTCCTCTGCCGCAAGATGTGGCCACCACAAAGGAGGTCTGAGTAGTAGTAGCATGAGGCATCATGATCCTGCTTAGTCGATTCTAAGACTCTTCCATGAGAGGTATATGCATACAAATGGAATAAGCAATATTCATGTTTGACTGGAAGGATAAGAATAAGGGGAATACAGTGAAATAAGGGTGCCATTCTCCATTCGGTTGGCATATTAAGCATAAGGAATAAGAGTAGGTAAGTGCTATTCTCCATTCGGTTGGCATATTAAGGAAAATGAATAAGAGTTATAAGTTAGTGGATAATGAGGAATAAGGGAAGAGGGGAATGGGAATAATGGAGTGGATAAAGAGGAATAAGGGAAGATGGGAATAAGGGAATATAATAAGGGAGTGGATAACGAGAAATAAGGGAAGAGGGGAATAAGGGCTTATTCCGATCCCTATTACACTACCAAACATGCCCTTAGAGAATTGTACTTCTCACTTAACAGCTTCAACTGCCAATATAATTATGCAAGAGGGTTCCCTATTGTCTAAGATGCATTAGCTTACGGTAGGTACCTCACATTTTTCTCCGAGGAATATGAGGCACCCCCCATCACCCAACAAAATAAGTATGACAAGTCCACCAATAATGAGAAGGGCTACACTAATTCTAAATACCATGAACCTGCTTCTCCACAAACAACCCTTACCTAAGGAGGTCATAAAAGATGGAAGAAGAATCACAATGTGTGTGCTTAGCACAGGTAAACGAGGTCAAAAAATAATAGAGTAGCATACAACAAGCAAGTCTAATCTGGGTTCACTGAGTAAATCAAAGCAAGACCATGGAGGTTGTTATGCAAATACAGAGAATATAAGGGATATGAAATTTAAAAATATAAAAGGGCACGGGTATCAAAATCCTTAAAAAATAGTTGTTATTGGTGTTACTGTTATTATAAAAAAATTCAAGTACTGACTTACTTATATTACCTTTTTGTAACTTTTATTATAATTACCTCCATCAATTTCAGTACTTGTAAAAAAGAGAGGTTTGTGCCTCACCTTGATGGATTAAAACCACCGAAGCGCTTCAGCCATTTTAATAGTTGTTTGATACATATTCCGCCATTTCTCCCATATTTTCTCCATGGCATCACCCGAGACATAGCCAAGATGCATTTTCTTGAAATCAATAGAAAACATATCTAGGTCCATGTATTTAACTCCGAAGTTTCCCATATTATATCATAAAAGCATAATACCTTCCATGTAGACCTATCTGGTATAAAAAAACCATTTTTTTTCTGCTGAGATTTTAATTCATGCCAGTCTACTCCACCTTTTGCTGAAAAACCGGCATCCTAATATTATGGCATTCAATTCATTGTCAATGCAGTTTATATGTGCACTTTCGGGAGTTCACATAATGCACTGCGGATTTTGGCATAGTGCATTACCCTAAATAAGAAAGAAAATGCGTATCCTAGATGTGCTTAATCTACGTAGGCAGAAATGACAAATTTCCAATATCAACTTCTTGTGAGTTGTATCTTCCATGTCTCAGCAAGCCACATATAATTTATTTAAAGTTTCTAGTTAGATATCTTTCTTTGTAGTAATGGCAATTATAACTACAGTTTAAATGGAGAAACGACAGACTATATCAATGGCCGGTAAAAAATAAGTTCAATTTCATTAAACTTACAATTAATAAAACACACATCCAAACTTGCAGCATAAAAAATGTTGACACCTGACTAACAATAATATAAAACAGCAACTAAATATAGCATATAAAACATCAGACCAAATCAAGGGTACAGTTAAAAGATCACCTTGTCAGCAGTAGCTTGGCAAGTTCAATCTTGCCTCTTAGAATACAGTGATGTAATGGAGTCTGTCCTTTCAAATCAGTGACATTTGTATCAACACCATACTGGAGGAGGAGCTCAATCATGCCAATATCTGCTGTCTGGCAAGCTAAATGGAGCAGGGAAAGTCCTTCTTGAGATTCCTCCAGGTCACATCCATCATTGCAGTGAGAATTCATGACAGAAGGATTGAGTGAAGGATCCCCAACCGAGTTACTGGGTTCCCGCACCAAGGTATTTTCTTGCAGAAGCATTACCTTTGCTAGTGTCAAAGATGTGCTAAATGATGCCCTACCACGAATAATATTTACATCTGCAGTGGAAGAGACAATATGACGGTATACAGCCTGTTTGTCATTGCTACGGACACTATTCCACATCAGTTCAGCAACTGAAACATTGGGATCGGCATTTTCTCCAACAAAAGCCTTGTCTGCATACTGAAAATTCAGGAGTAATAAATGACAGACCAAGAAGATAGATGTTCATCATAAATAAACTGGAAATGGCATAACTTTAACTGCACAAAAATCTGCAGCAAATGCACATAATTCTGGCACATGTTCGTAACTTCAGTGGCTCAAAAGCGTGAGCATCAAATATCACTATATATCACGGATACATCGATGATACATCGGTATATGCATATCGGCTGATATCAATACTACCCTATATATTGTTATCAGATATTGGTTGATATCTCGCAGGAAAATATCAATATATCAGGATATCGATGGATATCATCAAAATTTGAAATTTTTAGTGCAGTTTTCTCCCATCTAGATCGATATCAGTTCTTCATCTCACCATATCATATTGTTCTTGCTTGCAACTCCTATTTGGCTAAGGAGATTCGAGAAACCTTCTTTAAGGTAACTTTCCTTCTTTTAAATGCATGTTAAAGCGCATTTCTTAGGGGATTTGTATATTCTGGTACTCTATTACTTGTTTTTGTGTCCTTTCTAGTGTTAGCCTATGATTTCTTGTAATTATTGAGATCTTAGGGAGATGTTCATTTAGATTCTTTAATGAACATGTTCATGTTTGCTCTTGATTACAAATGATTTCTCTTAAAATTGTAGTATACAATCTTAGGTCATTAATTTCCTCCGAATGAGTGCCCCTTCCATAGAGATAGCAGTCTACTCCATCATCAACATCACGAGGTTCCCAAGCTCGAACACGTTACTATCTTGCCCTAGTGATACGAATTTAGTTCATGTACCATTGCAACTTATCCTCACACGCATGGATCGAAATGTTGTAATTATATATAAAATGGGAGATTTATCATGAGTACATGAAGTAAGTCATCCGGAACGAGTGCCGAAAGGAAAGGGAAGGATATATAGATCCACCAAGCAACTCTTTGTTTTGATCGTCTTTAGGTAAAATTTTACTTTGTTATTAATTTAAATTCAATGCTGCAGAAGTCAGTAGTCAATAGTCGGTGGGCCAGGCACTGACTAGGGATTAATCAGCAGTTTGACAACTAACCGGAATTACTCGGGCTTTAGTCGGTTTTGATTTTTTTATTATTTTAAATATATAAGTCGATTTTTATACATGTATTCTTACATATTTGCATAGATTTAGACATATTCAATAATATAATAAATCATAAAATGATAAAACATAACAAGAATACAACTATTAAAAAAATTATCATCCCCATGTACCGATAGCATTAGCATTAATGTGAATAAAAATAAACCGAATAGTATAAACTATTGATACACCTCATATCATAACTATTTGTTCTGTTAAACCTAGTTGAACAACCGTCCGATGCCCCTGTTCTGTTTTTTTTTATTTTGGTATGTGGTTTCATTTACAACATAAACTAAAAACGGATTCAGAAATGAACAGAGGAAAGGCCTAATGAACACAAAAGCCTAATATACAACACAATACAAAGAAGGAAATAGGAAACACGAAAAACCATAGCAATATAGCATATCATAACCAAATCTAGCAATTCTAACATAGGTGATAACATAAACATGTGTAAATCAACATAGGAAAGACCTATTGAATTCGCAATACAAAAATAAAAACCCTAACCGAGTTAGGCGCGAGCTAGAGAGGGACTGCAAAGAAGAGAGAGGTCTCATGTGTCCTGGAGAGGGTTGGCGACACGTCATAGGAGTTGGCGATGAGCGGCGGAGATGCATGCAAAGGTCGGCAGAGCTTAAGCTGCAAGATCGGGGATCTGCAATGGAAATGAAGTTTTTTTTTTGGGGGGGGTGTTCGTTCTTTCGTGAAGGGCAAGAAATCCGGAGGAACTTGCTGTCTAAGGCCCACTTGAAAAATATGGCCATTCAGGTAATCGAGTAGGGGAATACCGTATACAGCATCAAGCCAAAAATCTCATTTAGAAATCAGTCGACTAGTCGACATAATAGACTATTTTCAGGCCGATTGGCCCTAGTTGAGTCGGTGCCCTGCCCAAGTCGACTAATCGGGTTGACTAGTTGGACTAGTAGGTCGAGTTTTACAAGCTTGTTTAAATGCATATCTTGTTTCTTTTAGAATGTGTAGTTAAATATTATCATCAAAGATGTGCACTGAATATTATTATTGGATGGACATCATTATATGCTTTTCGATATCTCTCAACAGCCAACATTCATTATTATGTATGCAATATGTGCAATATAATGTGTATTAATGTGCTAAATACACACAACTCTTGCCTATAAGAGAGTGTTTGCATGTTCTTTATTGTTTTAGAGATAATCACATTTTTGAGAGATTTCCATTGATATCTACGATACATACCCTAACTTACCGATGATTGCAGAAAACATATTGGCTCCTTTATGTAGACAAACATAAGAAGTATGTATCTAGCTAGAAAGCCTCTTATTTGAACAAGGGGAAGCAGATGGTCCTTAAATCGCTCTTGTCAACCATTCATATTTTCTTCATTGTCATGAGAATTCTTCCTGCATGAGTATGTACTTAACTATAATCACTCATGAGATGGTCCGTATGCTCAGTCAGAAAGGTGAGTATCCCCTTGTTAATTTGGATGACAGTAACGTTGCAAATGGCCGAAGGAGATTTCAATGTACTTGGCCTTAAAGAAATGAATGAAGCTCCTCTAAGTGGATCATGTGCATTTGGGTGAGGGATGGAAATTTCTTTTGTTGATTGTTGCGCTCGATTTTTAATGGAGGTGCAAGATTAAATGTCATGGCAGTTGATACTATATGTCATTTGAATTGTTGGCATGTGATTTCTAGTGTCCTTCCAAAGGTAACACAAACTATGTGACATGTTGTGGGTAATGGAGTGTCTTTTAAATTCTAAAAAGATAACTAGTCCGATGAGTATGTTCTATGCGACAGAAGTCCAAGATTAGTTACAAAATCAGAACCTTACTTAAGTTGAGGCTTGGTCAAAGGGCACATGGACACCACCTTTTTTAGCCTTCAAAGAACATTGGGTTTTAGACATCATCTCCAAAACTGAGGATCTTATTGGATTATAAGGGCCTACCATATGTCATAACTATTGGGTGCAAGGCCCAGGTCAATTTTGAGCTAAAGGGACATAAGACATACTCAAAAATGATTCCGAGCTAAAAAAGCATAAATGACTCTTAGACCCACAAGGATGACAACTTCTATGATTCCACATAATGACTTAAAAATCATTTCAAATTCAATCTTTCCATTGACAGTCGAGGCATTCCTTTAGTTGTAGATCAAACAAAGTTACGTACTAAGTGTCATCGATCCAAGATTCTGCAATAATATAGATTTCCCTCAACGTTCGATTTCTTAGAAAATCTAAGAACCAATCTTTCTCTTCCCCCTCGTCGAAAGATGTTTGGAGTTTGTCGATGATTGAGTGGCTAGTTTTTACTTCAACCGTTGCATTTGGGGTTCAACGTCTTCAGCCTACACCATTGTAGTAAGCGCGGATCCTTTAGGCCTCGCTTTGTTTTATGGACAATTTGGATATAAAGTAATAAGGTATTATTCATAGAAGATCTTTTCTATGCAAAGAACAATAATGTGCATACTAAGTCTCTATTTATTTCCCGATAGTTGTAAAAGTTTGTCCTTGATTTGTACTTCAAATTCAATACAATGAGACCCTTTTCTTTACAATAGGATCCCCCTTACCTCAGGTCGTCGTCGAAGAAATCGAATTAAGATAACATGATATGAGATCGTCATTATTGTTAATACATGGACCATTTAAAGCACCACTTATAAATAGCATAGGTGATATACGAGTCTATGGCAAGAACATTTAGTTTACATGTACAACCTAGTGTCTTTGTCTAATATATTATATATTTTATGAATCACTTACCAATATACATGTAATACACTCTAGCTTCTCTTCCTCCTTGTATTTTTTTACTTTGTAAGTAGAATAACAATATTACGATATGCAACAACCAACAGTGTTATTCAAACCTCTTAACATCTTTATTTTAGCAAAGAAACATGTTATTGAAGAAAGAAGATTAATTCTTAACTTCTG
Source organism: Ottelia alismoides (assembly GCA_037367405.1). Lineage (NCBI taxonomy): Eukaryota > Viridiplantae > Streptophyta > Magnoliopsida > Alismatales > Hydrocharitaceae > Ottelia > Ottelia alismoides. The sequence goes on from JAZKJV010000826.1 coordinate 229,746, forward strand.
GAATAATCGGTGTTGGATCCATTTCCACAATTCCATGTGATATTAGCAAAACATTAGCGAAATTCCCCGATATTTTCCTTTTTGAGCTTTTTGGCAAAATGACATTGAAGTCAATAATTGGTACCTTGAGTAAAAGATCCAATGTTTTATAGCTATGAAGTGACTATCATGACAAATTAGATTTACATAGCAATGTAGTATGTTACCTAGTAGCTTAGCATACACTCAAAAAATGCTTGACAAAGTCACATAATTACAACATTATACATCTCCACCTAGACAACATCAAACCCATACATACAAAAGTACCAATTATACAAGGATATCACATAGTAATAAAAGTAGACAGGGGAATGAAGTAAAAAGTTCTAGAACACAATTTTATAGAAAAAATTGAACTAATATTATTCCTCGTACTTTTTGAAAATGACTAAAAATTATGTGTATGGGCGTTGTTTATAATTAGACATTACTATTTTTCTATTGTTATGCAACACCCCAACCTCCTAACATAGTACCGCATCTAAAACTCACGAAGTGTGGGTGTGGGTTATAAGTGGTGGGGATTACTACTTGACAACTTGGGCTTAAGCATTTTGGGTGGTAGTCAACGGGTTCAACTAGACCCGAACTCGACAAGTTGTCATGGTCAGTTTTCCTCGATGAGAACCAAGGACCTAAGCTCAGTACGTTACATGTTATGCTTTCTAAATTTAGTAGTCCTGTCAAGAAGTATGTCGTATTTTCCTATTTTTTATGATCAGGGCTTTATAGATTCACTCCATATAAGAAAATCCCATGACTTTAAATCATCTTATTCCTTCCCTACATCCCCGCTCCTTTGACCCCAATCCTACATCCCCACCCCGCCTCCACGTTCCATCTCCGTGCACCATCCACATGCATGCCCTGTCTTTAATGGAAGCCCTGTGCTATGGTAGTGTTACCATAGCTCTTCTGGAGCATGCTACGTTTAGTGCTGCTACAGTGGCCCTACTAGAATGGAACTGCTACAACAGCAGCTCCTCCAAGAATGGGATAAATCTGTTCTGTTCTGATTTGATGAATTGAAATGTGATGATCTAATAAAAAACACAACTTCAATTAAAGATCTGATCTGACGAATCCAATGATCTGACAAAACCTGCGCTGAAATCTGATTCGTGCATTTTCCCCAAAGTTCTGAAATTTGGTGTTCTGATATGAGATTTTATTGATTTGCATCGCCACAAATCTGATTTGCATTGCTACAATGTGTTGAAATCTTGATTGTTGCTGAAGTGCGTGAGTTTTGATATGTTCTGCATTTGCAAAAGTTCAAGGGATGGAGAAGACAACATGAAGTTAGGTCACCAAAGAATAATCGACACTTGGGTGACTAATCAGATTTCGTTGGACTATGGTTGGTTTTGGATATTTTAAAAAATATTTTTAAAGATACAAATATTTTTTTCATTAAATCATATATTTTTTCACAAATATGTACACATTTTCTATATCATCGTAATGAAATAAAAGAACGAATTGAATACCAATCGAATATTAAGCATTTTAGGTTAAGTTTGCTTTTAATAAAATGAGAAAGTATAAAAATTAGTCCAAAAAATCGGCCTATTAGTGACCGCTTAATTCCAGTTGAGTCGACCACCCCCTAATCAACTAAACGACACAATCGGTCATTTTTTGCAACTATGGTTAGATGCTATTTTGGTGTTATTATCTATGCATAATGACTATAAGATCATCAACTATCTCACTCTGGATTCCAGCACTCTTATCTATTAAAGATCACTGTCATCTTATGCAACTTCTTAGAGATAATCCTATGGTTTATGTTGGTGGAAATGAGCAATCTGTTTATTCCATAGAACCCCAGGCTCTCTTATATAGAGAGGGCCTATGGGTAAATTACATAAGAGGTTATCGGAAAATTAAAAAAGAGAAAATGATACACCAACTTCATAATATTCTCTACATGTTGGTGGAAATGAGCAATCTGTTTATTCCATGGAAGCCTAGGCTCTATTATATAGAGAGAACCCATGGGTATATTACATAAGAGGTTATCGGGAAAATAAAAATAGAGAAAATGATACACCGACTTCATAATATTCTCTACACCCCCCCTCAAGATGGAGCATAGATATCAATCATGCTCAGCTTGGAAGAACATCTCTGGAAAGATCCTCTGAGCAGTGGCTTGGTGAAAATGTCGGCAATCTGCTCCTCTGAACTAACATGTGAAGTAGAAATCAAGCCCTTCTGAATCATATCTATAGTGTAGTGGCAGTTTACCTCAATATGTTTTGTTCTTTCATGAAACGCTGGATTATTGGCAATGAACAAGCAACTTGATTGTCATACTGTAGCTGCATGGGTAGAGGTACATCAATATCAAGTCTTCTAGTACAGCTCGAACCCACATCATCTCCGTGCTTGCTTGTTCCATGACCCTATATCCAGATTCAGCACTGGATCTCGCCACAATAGTTTGTTTTTTGCTTTTCCAAGAAACCAGAGAGCTACCCACAAAAACTGCAAAGCCAGAAGTAGACTTACGATCCTTAGGACATCCTGCATAGTCTGCATCAGCACAAGCCGAAATAGATAAATCTGTGTTCTTTCTAAACAACAACCCTGAGCCTGGAGAAGATTTTAGATACCTTAGTATCATGTATATAGCATCCATATGTACCTGTCTTGGCTGCTCCATAAATTGACTCACTCGACTTACTGCAAAAGCAATATCAGATCGAGTTATAGTGATGTAAAGAAGCTTACCCACCATCTCTCTATATCTTCTCCTGTCCACCTCTTCAGTATCGTTGTTATATAATTCCATATTTGGATCCATAGGAGTGCTCGATGGTCTACATCCAACCATGCTTGTTTCAACCAGCAAATCTGTAATATATTTCCTTTGGGCCATCATCAGACCCTGTGCATTCCTGGCAAACTCCAGCCCCAAAAAATATCTTAGGGTACTAAGATCCTTTGTGACAAAATGACGGCTCAAAAATGCTTTTGCCATCTTTACCCCATGAATATCATCTCCTGTAACCAGAATATCATCAACATATACCATGATGACAATCGTACCTCTAGAAGTCTTCTGAATGAACAACGAGTGATTCGCATTTGATCTTTTGAATCCCTGTCGTTCAATTAGGTAGGAAAGCTTCTGGAACCATGATGAATCTGTGATTCATCACTCTAAAAGTCGAAAATAGAGCTTTGTTCCCGAGTAAATAGCTGCATATTTCCACTTATATTGCATAATTAGCACTCATGCATGCATTTATAACATCTACATTTTAGCATTCATATTTGCATAAAATAAGAAGCCAAATTCACTTGTAAATATTCACTTGTATATTAGATAAAACACCTTATTTGTATATATTTTATACTAACTCCGAATCCAATAAAATCAACTCTATAGTGTATATATTACTAACACTAATTAAAGAAAAATATCAAAAAAATACCAACTCTCTCTAATTAAAGAAAAATTGACCAATAAAACCCGAATCCAAGTTTGAGACCGGGAACCTTAAAATGCACATATCTCTCTCATACAACCAATTTCATTAAAATCGGAGCTCGTATGCAAAACTTGGGTTTTGGGCCCCTTTTGTACATTGTACATAATGACTGTTTTACCCCTGTATTTTATCCTTTCATTTTCTTAATTATTAAAAATCCAAAAAAAATAGATTAAGTTGTAAATATTCTTCTCATATTTTCTCTATTTTTATTTTGATTTTTCTCTTATCAAAAAATGACAAAAAAATTACAAAAGATAAAATGCGGTATTTTATATCTATAAGGTACCACCCAAAAATATATTTTGTATAGTTGACTTCTTTTGATTTTTGGCTCTTCACGAAAGTTGTAGATCTCATCGAGACAAACAACTTTCGTGTTGACCACTTTTTGATTTAAGCCCTTTTGTTATTTTTTTTATTTTTCTTTACATTTAATTTTTGAATTTTCAAGGAGCGACATGTGTCGCCACATGTCACCTTTTTCTCATTATTTTCGGATTTATTTAATTATTTTCGGATTTATTATTATTATTATTTTATTATTATTATTTTAATTAGTTTTAGTAGCCTACTATATTACTATATTTAATATTTATTTTTATTCCCCTTTTACTTCTTTTCCCCTTCCTTTTCTTCCACTCCAAGCCAATAACTCCCCACTACCCCACTCTCTCCATCCTTCTCCAACCTCCTCCTCCTCCTCTTTATATTCTCTTCCACTCCTCCATTCATCTTCATCCGCCATTTCTTCAATTGAGAGGGAGAGACTACCAGCCCCCGAGTGTTGTCGGTGACAACTTCAACATTTTTCGGTCGAGCAACGACGGTTTTCAAGGCGAGATCTACGAGGACTCCTCCTCGTGTCGTTGTCCATCACTTCAGGTCACAACTGAGCTTCTTCGATTTTTCGGCGAATCGAATCGAGGCCACAACCGGAAGCCGCACTCCGTGGCTCCATCTTCGATGAACATCAGGTAAGTATCTTCTATCTTATCTTTTCATTTTTGTTTAACTCACAATTTTCTTCCTTATTGTTTCATCCACAAACCACCACACAAAAACCATCATCACCATCATCATAATGCCCATATTCATCAAACACTACATTCACAAACATCATATTTCCATCACCATATTTTTCAACACAACAACCGATCATCACCCTCTATCTTTTCACATATCCATTCCACCGTTAGAAAAAAAACTAAAAAAATCTAAAAAATAAAATACAAAAAAAATAATTGTGCAGGCCGTTCCGCTGCAAGCGTCCCCGTCCCCGTCCCCTTCGCGCGGCCGCAGCCACGCGTCCGCCCTCGTCGGCCACGCCCCAGCCAGGCCGTCATCCTCCTTCCCGGACCTCGGGCGTGTGTCGCCTAAGGCCCGGGCTCCGCCAACGCCGTCAGCCGCCAGCCCCACCTTGCAGCAACCTTGGACGGCCCGCCGCCGCTTCCCAGTGGCCACCGCAGCGCGCCCCTGCGCACCACCCCACTGCGTGCGCGCGGCCCGCCAGCACACCGAGCTCCGCCCCGCACAACCACCGCAGCACGCGTCGCCCCAAGCTCCACCGTCCAGCCCGCGGCTTGCTTCCAGCGCCCCCGACGCCGACCCCTCGCCTGAAGTGCTCTGTCCGCCGCCCCTCGTGCGCAAGCGTGGCCGCAGCCGCCTCGCCGTGCCCCTCCACCAGCTCGACTTGCGCCGCCCACGCGCTGCCCGCCGCCCCCTGTGCCCTAGAGCCGCTCCCGCACCTTGCGTGAGAAGCAGAAGGTCCCATTTCATTTCTTCTTATATTTGTGAAAATTGCATGTTTATTCTTTCAAGTTTTCGTATTTGCAAAAGTGCCCTTAGGCACAATTTGAATTTGTGTGTTTCATTTCAGTTCTGCAAGTACACCCCTGACTTTGGTCGTTAATTTGGATAGTGTTTTTGCATCATTTTATTCAATAAAAAATAGCATGTTGTAGATAAACCAAATCTTTATCTCTTGGCTATTTATTTACATTTTTATGAACTTTAGATTATTTATTAAAATCAGAGACTGAAAATCACAGATATTTTGCCTAATTATACTCTGAAATTTGCACAGGCCTATATCTTGCTCCAAAAATTGTGAAAAAATTGTGAATGATGCCTTTTAGTGTGCTTTAATTACTGTCCAAATTTCGTCCAATTAGGAATTGTCTTGTGCCTAAAATAAATTATAGAGTGATTTAGGTCATCGATTTTTAATTAATTCCACGAATAAGATTTTTGAGAAATTTCAAAGCTCCTGGATTCCTTACTAAAATATATATCTGAGATAAATAGGTCTTTGGATGATTTGATTTCGTGGATTAATTAGGAATTAAACACCCGCAATCGCTCTGTTTTCAGTAAAAAATTCATAAAAAAACAAAAAGCATCTAAAAATTACAAAAAAATTAGGGTAGATCATTTTCATCATAATTAATCATCTGGCCAATTTTTAGAATTTTTGAACTCCATTTGACATCTTAATTGAATTAAACTTTAGATTGGCCTGCTGGTTGCATGTGTCTGCACAAAAAATAGAAAAAGACAAAAAAAATTTAATTCCCTGAAAATCCAACACTTGATATTTGCTCAAAATTCACCTAAGGAGACAGATGCCTCCCTGAGTTCGACCTTGGACTTCACCAAGTAAAAAAAAATCACCGCTTGAAATTAACTTGACATTAATTAATAGTGGTTTTTGATTAGCCTCTCGTATCCGACTGCAACGAACGATTAAAATTAATTTGGACAATTAATTTGACCGAATTAACCAAGGGTGCGGGGCGGTTATCAAACCACACCCTTGGGCTCTGTTTAAGGCCGTATATCGCCTTGTGAAGTTTACACACCATATGATTCTCACCCTCAGCAGCAAACCCGGTGGCTGCTGCATGTAGACTTCTTTCTACAAATCACCATAGAAGAATGCGTTCTTGACATCAAGTTGAAATATGGACCAGTCACGTACCACAGCAACAGATAGAAGAATGCGAAGAGTAGAGTGACGAGACACTGGAGAGAATGTATCCAAATAGCCCACACCATATGTTTGAGTAAAGCCTCTCGCGACTAGCCGTGCCTTGTACCGGTCAAGGGTCCCATCTGCATGGTACTTCATTGTGAATACCCATTTGCAGCTAACAATAGATGCGTCAGATGGAGCGGTAACCAAGCTCCATGTACCGCGGGACTATAAAGCATACATTTCTTCTTCTATAGCCAACCGCCAACAGTCAATTTTCATAGCATCTTGATAATTCCGTGGTATCTCCACGGAAGACAAAGCTGCAACAAATCTCTGGAAGTCTCCTGTGAGACGGTGAAAGGAAACCTGGGAAGTAAAGGGATAAGAGCGCAAGTCCGTTTCTGCTTCCGAATAGTAATAGGGACATCAAGATCATCGTCCACTGTACTCGATGGTGCACACTCCTCCTGCAAAGAAGAATCCTGCACAGACACACTATCCGACCCATCGTTAGTAATAGCATCTGAACATACCTGAGGCATGATGGATGGTTGACGTGGCACCTGAGCAGGACGTGTATAGAATTCAGGTAATGACGGTATAGGTGGTGGTGGTGGTGGATATGACGTTGGCGTGACAACCGGGACGTGAATGGACAAAGGTGGACTAAGGCTAGGAGGAGGAGGAACATAGACGTCATCATTAGATGTGGAAGGAGTCAACCTGTCACCTGCAGGGGAGAAGTACATAACAGACTCAAAAATGTAACATCAGCACTGATAAAATATTTCCTGATTACAGGGTCATAACAACGGTAACCCTTCTGAGTCCGAGAGTAACCCACAAAGACGCACTTGACAGCTCTAGGTGAGAGTTTGTCAAGTCCCAGGAGACAAGTGGTGAACAAAAGCAACAGCAGCAAAGACACGAGGGGTAAGAGAAAATAATTCCTTCTCTGCAAAAATAACAGGAAGAGGAATTTTCTCACCGAGTACAGAGGACAACATACGATTGACAAGGTAGCAGGCCATAAGAACAACATCCCCTCAAAAACAAAAAGAGATAAGCACACAACTCTGGATAAGTAGGGTTCGAGTGATGGGTTCGAGTGATATTAAGGAGATGACGATGTTTTTGCTCTGCCACTCCATTCTGTTGAGATGTGTAAGCACAAGTGGTTTGATGAATAATACCTGTGGACGAAAAGAAATGGGGGGGGGGGGAGAGAGAGTGCAGAATTCCAACGCATTAGCCGTTACGAACATAATGACAGAAGTGGAAAAAACATTCTGCACTTCAATGATAAGATTTCGAATAACATCCCCTGCTTCAGATTTATTCTTTAAAAGAAATACCCACAATACACGAGAGAAGTCATCAACTACTACAAGATAGAACCTGTGTCCCTGATGATCATGAACACGACTCGGACCCCAAATATCAACATGAAATAATTCAAAAGGGGAGCTACTGCTCTGACACTGACGACTAGGGAAGCTAGCACGATGATGCTTTCCCAAGTTCTGACAGGCTTCACATCGAAACGACGAACTTGGAGAGATCTAAGGCAAGAGATTTTTTTTTGAAAGTCTGCAAGGGAGGGCGAAACACTTGGTGGTGTCCGCCCCTTCAAAAATTTATTGAAAATCGGAGGTAGAGTTACAAGAGGATGACACTACAAAACCCCCAAAAACGAAAGCAACACTGATAAGGAAAATTATACCACCCAATCGTCCAACAACCTTTTTGCCAACAACCCCACATTTTCCTTATAGAACCTATGACCCGAGAACAACAGGTCATTTCTCCCCCTCCAGATCGCCCAAAGAACAGCAAAAGGAAGCAGCCGATCACGCCTAGGTCTGTCCCTATTATCGTGAATGGAGTTCCAAAAAGCCAGGGTATCATCCGTGCGGCACCACGCAACATCCGCCTCAAGCCAGACCTGAGCCACCACGGGACAGCAAAAGAAGAGATGGTCCACCGTCTCAATGTCGCATTCACAAAGAAGGCACCTGTTAGCGATCACGCCCAGGAGCCCGACGCAGCAGTCACGCGTCATCAGTCTCTTCCTCCGAAGAAGCCATAAGAAGAAGCCAATTCTCTCAGGAGGCTTTAGATCCCATATGGATTTGCAGTCCCTAATCAGCAGCTCCGAATCTGCCGGCAGCGGTCTGGAAATAGCCCCATAAGCCCCCCTGACCGAGAAGGATCCACCCTTCCAGCATCAATGATCTCTTTGTGCAGATGGAGCCCCGACCTCCCGCAAAGCGTCGAGCAAAACCAAGAACTCTTCAAGTCTTTGGTCGGAGAAGTTTGCGGAGAAAGAAGGCCACCGGGAGCCGTCCACCCAACATTCCATGACCGAGCAAAGCTTGTTGTCCGCCAAGGCATATAGCCGTGGGAAGCGAGAGCAGAGGGTCCCCGCCCCAGTCCAGTTGTCTTCCCAAAATAAGAAGTTGTCCCCTCTCCCACAGACCGGTCTGAAGAGCTCAAGATTTGACACGAAAGAATTCAGCACCCCCCTCCAAAAAGGCGTCAAGGAAGCGCGATTAAAGTGCTGACGATGGGGCGCGCCCTTCACACCATAGATGCTGCGAATCACCATGCAAACGAAATCCTCTCCCGGACCCCAGATCCTACTTGCCCATTTAAGGAGAAACGCCTCGTTCATCTGCTCCAGAGATTTGACCCCCAGCCCCCCTGGTCTTTGCGACACGCGACATCCTCCCAACCAACAAGATGGATCCCCCCGACCATCGGGGTTGTTTCCCCATAAGAAAGATCGCATCCTCTTCTCCAACCTCTCACGAATACCCTTTGGGATTTTGCGATTAGCCATAAAATATGTTGGAATGGAAGAGAGCACGGCCTTGAGAAGAACCAATCTGCCCCCCCTCGACAAGATAGCAGCTCTCCACCCCGCCAACCGCATCTCCACCTTCTCTACCACCCTCAGCCAGTCACGCAGCCGTGTCCTCCCCAGCGCCAGCGGCATGCCCAAGTACTCAAGAGGCAGAGAGACCTGAACAGACCCCAAGGCCAAAGCCAACCCATCAGCCAGCTGCTCCGTAGGACCAAACGGGACGAAAGAAGACTTGTTGTCATTTTTACGCAGCCCCGACATCTCCGAGTAGATTTCCAACGCCGTAGCCATACCAGTGGCCGCCTCGATGCCCCCCTCAATGAGGAAGAGGGTGTCATCCGCATACAAGATGAGGGGGACCTGAAATCCATCCCTACAATATCCACCTTCTCTACCACCCTCAGCCAGTCACGCAGCCGTGTCCTCCCCAGCGCCAGCAGCATGCCCAGGTACTCAAGAGGCAGAGAGACCTGAACAGACGCCAAGGCCAAAGCCAACCCATCAGCCAGCTGCTCCGTAGGACCAAACGGGACGAAAGAAGACTTGTTGTCATTTTTACGCAGCCCCGACATCTCCGAGTAGATTTCCAACGCCGTAGCCATACCAGTGGCCGCCTCGATGCCCCCCTCAATGAGGAAGAGGGTGTCATCCGCATACTGGATGAGGAGGACCTGAAACCCCTCCCTACAATATCCCGCAGTGTAACCATGGCTGACCACCCCCGCCACCATATCAACCAACACATCAGCCGCAAGAATGAACAACATTGGCGCGAGAGGGCAACCCTGTCGTATCCCTCCAACGAGGTTGAATCCAGCCCCCCTCCGGTTTACCATTGATCAAAATCGAAAGAGAGCTCGCAGTGACACAACGCATCATCCACGAAATCCAAATATCCGGGAAGCCCAAACGACGTAAAACCGACCACAGGAATCTCCGGTCAATGCTATCATACGTCTTCGCAAAGTCAACCTTCCAGAGGACACCGCTCGTTCCCAGCCTCCGCCAGTCCGCAACAATCTCAGATGCAAGAGTGGTGCAATCAGAGATCTGACGACCAGGAATAAAAGCAGATTGCGTCGGGGACACCAAGCACCCAAGAATTCCATTAAGCCTCCTCGCAAGCAGTTTCGCCGTGATTAGATAAATTGCATTAGAGATGGCAATGGGACGAAAATCCCCGACGATGGACGGAGCTGAGCACTTGGGGATTAGAACCACGAGAGCCCGATTGATACGATCAAAGCCCCTATTTTCATGACAAAATTCCGCCACCACCTCAAGCACGTCATGACAAACGAGGTCCTAAAAGTCCCTGTAAAAGGCGATAGGGAATCCACCAGGGCCAGGTGTTGCATCAGCATTGAGATCCCAAACAGCATCCTTAATCTCCTCAATGGTAACAGTACGGATAAGGGCATCGCGATGGTGAGACTCCACCAATCTAGAATTCTGACCCAACCATTTCCAACGCCTGGGCGCAGTGACAGAAGTAGCCTCTCTGAAGTGGTTTGCAAGTGCTATGCCCATGTTTTGGTTCCCCTCCACCCGGACCCCATCCACAACAATGGAGTTTAAGGCGTTGGATCTGCGCCGGCCGCTAGCAATACGATGGAAGTAAGCCGTATTCGCATCCCCCTCCCGCAGCCAAGAGCTCCTCGATCTCTGTCTCCACTCCGTGGCCCTCTTCTTATCCTCCAGAGCAATCGTCTTCTGCGCTGCCGACCGCGACTCCAACTCCGACCGTGTAAGCATCCGAGTGTCCTCCAAACCATCGAGCAATCGAACCTCATCCTCTGCAGCCTTCCTAGCTGCGAACCTAGCAGCCCTAGTTTCTCTTTTAAACTTCGCCAACCTGGCACGTAAGCTGGAGAGCTTATGATCAAATCTAAAGGCGGCGGAGCCCGGTGCACCCACCTCCCCCCAATGCGAAGAAACTGCCTCCTTGAAGCCATCCTCCAGCAACCAACATTTCTCGTACCTGAAGAGCCCCGCTGGGCAGGAGCAGACCCCGAGCACCACAAGATAGACGTATGGTCCGAGTACGAACGTGTCTTAGACGTCACCGAAGCCAAAGGAAAGAAATCCAACAAGTCATTAGAGACGAAGAAACGGTCGAGCCGCGAGCGCGACATGGAGATCTAAGGCAAGAGATGATGCATCTTTTGAAGCAGGAGGTGACCAAAGCGTAGATGCTCGGTGTACGGAGAGACTGATCCGACTGAGTAGGAAGAGACGCCAGCATATGAATTCCGGACCAGACGGTAGAGGCCATTCTGCTCAGAGCCACAGCCAATCACCCTGCCCGTTAGTATGTCTTGAAAAATAAGAGAAGATGGGTCAAATATAATGTGACAGTGCAAATCCTTCGTAATCAGACTAATAGACAATAGATTCATGGAAAATTCAGGAGCATGTAGAACATTCTGTAAATGCATGGACGGTGACAAGGTGATCTCCCCCTGTCCAACGATGGAGGAATGAGTCCAATCAGCTATGAGCACTGAGCGTCCAGGTGGAATGTCTCTGTATGACTCAAGTCTATCTCCGTCACGGCAGAGATAATGGGTTGCGTTGGAGTCCATAATCCAATCGGAGAGATCATGACAGGATGTAAAAGCAGAAGCACTACCTGAGGTACTGGCAGCAGCAGAAGTACCGGCAGATGCTGAAGCAACAATATCTGAAGATCCTCCTGGAGAATCTATAGATGGTTGAGGCATAATATCATGCAATTGAGCCACAAGCTCCTCAAACCGGTGATCTGAAGTGGATGCCGACAGAGATGTAACATGCTCAGCTACACGCGCCGATGCTGGAAACCTATGCGTAGAATAGCATGTATCCTCGGAGTGACCTGTGCGATGACAGAAAGTGCATGGTTGGCGAAAATGACCTCCTCGGCCATGAGGTCCACGTCCACAAAAGGAAGACTGACCACCTCTCCCCTGTGACACAGCCATCGCCGAAGGTGGTGGAATAGAAATGCTGGAAGAAACAAAGATGCGGCTAAGCCTCCGGTAAACTTCCACCATAGGAGGAATGGTAGCATCGACAAGTATCTGAGATCGGGCTGCCTCATACTCAGGATCAAGTGCTGCTAGTATTACCCCCACCATGGTAGCATTCCGGAAGGTCTTCTGCTGCTCAGGGGTAGCCGTGAGGGGTATAGTGCTATATAGTTTCTCAAACATCCCCCACAGGGATGTATACAAAGAGTGAAGTTGCCGCCCATTCTGCTTCATCGTGAAAATGTCATGCTGGAGCTGTAACATCTTAGTCTCGTTCTGCACCCGTGAATATGTGGCGGCTAGGATATCCCACATTGCCTTAGCAGTGGGCTAAATGGAGGACGCCATTGGCAATCTCCATCAACAACGTGTCTGATAGCCAAACCTTGGCATATGAATCATCAGCCTCCCAGGAGGCATAGATCCCAGTCTTCTTTGCCGGGCTCTTCCTCGGTAAGAATATGCTTCTTACCTTTCGACTTCATGAGACTCATGAACTACATCGCCCAGAGCTCATAGTTTATCCCATCCATCTTGACTATTGGCGCTGGACCTTTGAATGTGCCTATGGAGAGCATATCGACCTTGTTTTCTGACATGTCGTCGGAGACGAAGAAGTAGGGATTGTAGACGAGAAACAACTGTCTACATAAACTTGATCGGATTTGGGTGCATATGTAGACTTTACGCACTCAAATCCATGGAGAGAGAGAGGCCGAGGGAAGACGGGGCGTCGACGTTGAAGGGAAGGGGACCCGGCGGTGGAGGTCCCCTACGTTGGAGAGGGGATCGACGGAGAGCCGGCGAGGAGGGGAGCCGGCGATGAGGGAGGAGGCGGCGACGGAGGTGGTAGGCCGACGGCAAGGAGAGGGGGGACGCGAGTAGGGAACTGACGGCGATGGAGGGAGCCGACGAGGAGGGAGGCAGCGGCGGCGCCAAGAGATGGAGAGAGACGTGAGGGGGCGGGGTGAGGGGGCGGGGGCGACGACGGTAGTAGGGCTTTAGGGTTAGGGTTAGTGTTTTAGCTCTGATACCATGTTGGTGGAAATGAGCAATCTGTTTATTCCATAGAACCCTAGGCTCTCTTATATAGAGGGCCCATAGGTAAATTACATAAGAGGTTATCGGGAAAATAAAAATAGAGAAAATGATACACCGACTTCATAATATTCTCTACATGTTGGTGGAAATGAGCAATCTGTTTATTTCATAAAACCCTAGGCTATAGAGAGGGCCCATGGGTAAATTACATAAGAGGTTATCAGGAAAATAAAAATAGAGAAAATGATACACCGACATCATAATATTCTCTACAGTTTAAGCCCAACACCACATTTATACTTCCAATATTACGTCTGTAGTGTTTACTACTATTGCGGGTAATTGTTGCATCCAAGGTTTTAAAAAACGTGAGGCATATCGAAACATTTTTCCAACCTTGCCTCGAGGCGTAAGCCTCACTCAAGAAAGAAAAAAATTCATAGAACACGATAATTAATCGTAATTACATTTTGCAAGTTCTATAAATTATATCTTTGATAAAAAAACATAACTTCATAACATGTCAAGGCTAATTTCATGTATCAAACATCCAAATTCGCATTACGTGGGAGGTAAACTATCTTAAATCCCCAACAATAATGATAAAAGTCCAAAACATAAATAAATTTGAAACTCTACCCGCTTACTTCTCAAAAAAATTAAGCATAAGCTGTTGTAAGTTGTTAAATTATTCTCTTCTTTCAGACTCTCAAACTATAATGAGTCAACTAAATATGTATTTGCAAGCACGCCAATGGGATAGTCTCAATAACAGTAAAGTTCTGAATAAAATTTAACTAAAGGACATGGGTGTCCATACCTTTTTAAAATTTGGTTGAGGTATGTGTGACAATCAAATGATAAAGATAAGAGAGCAAGCAGTGATCACATTTTACTTTACCATAAGGATTAGGTAATAGAATACTTGAATATTGCATATTATGAACAAAAGCAAAGATGAGACATGCTTACAAAACACTCTTCTAAATTTAGGTCCAAATAGGAGGCTTGCATCCAGATATTTTAATAAAGAAAGTATTTATGATTGATTCATACTAAAGACTAAATGCATTAGATTCAAGGAATCAAGACTCAATTTTTTTCATGTTGATTTATAAAGAACATGTAGAACAAAGTAAAAATAAGCTTAATATGTTAATAAATTGCAAAATAATGGTAGTAAAATTTTTATTCATGTTGAATTAAAAATAACCGAGTAAAAATGAGCTTAATATGTTGATAGAATACAAAATAAATGCATTAAATATACGAGCTTGCCGGTGCTGGAGTGTTAATTAAATGCCTTTCATTGAATCACGAGCTCAAGGACTTGAAACTACTTATATATGAAAGATGGAAGGATAACAATCAAAGAGAATAGAAGAATATATAGGAGGAAAAATGAAAATTAGAATAACCCCAAGGCATTTTCCCTTGTCAGAGGATAATTGATTCAAGGGCTTCAAACTGTTTGACTGGTCATGATAGCGCTTGTTTTTCTTCCAACCATCTACTTCTAAATTATCAAATGAATCACTTTCCCCCATTACTATTATTAGCAGAATGGATATCTCCTCCAGACTGAAACTCTCTCATGACTATTGTGCTCTTGATTTTCCTCTAACTTTGCTATATATTCATAAATTATGCATGGAGCTAAATTGCCAAGTTATTTATTTATCAATAACGAAGCTATTTCCATATTATTCAAACTTTTCAAACTTTTGCGGGTGGTCATGAGAAACATGAACTCTGTTATCTTGATGTTTCTAATAACTCTCTATTTGATGATGCCACATCCATTTATGTTGACCCTTATCTCTGGCATCTACTCCTTGCATATCCTTCTACTAGTGTTATATCTCAATTCCACGAAATCTACCTACATAATTCATTAAATGCAAGTCTTGTAACTTTCGTCCTCCGCCTACGGGTCTTTGCTTCGTCCTCCGCCTCCTGGTTCGGATGCTTTGGTGCGTGACTGTGGCTTCTTCTGGGGCCTGGGTTTGCCACTTTGTATTATCTTCTTCCTGTGGCTCTTGCGTAGACGGAGGCTCTTGACACGCGATCGCTGTTCCAGATTGATACCCTCGGTCTCTAGCACGTGCGGCCTGTGCCTTTCTAATGTGGAAACTATCGACCATCTGCTATTTCTGTGCCCCATGGTCCGGGCAATGTGGGACGACCCCTTCGTGAATTGGATGCTCGCGCGTGATGTGGAGTCCTTCTGCGATTGCCTCTTCTCTAACAGGCGGTTGGAGAGAAGGCGCTTTCTAGCTCCGGTGGCCTGCTTGTGGTCGCTTTGGCTTGCTCGCAACGAGGCCCTCTTCTCCGAGCAACGGTTTTACCTGGAGAATGTCTTTTGCCGTGCTAGGGCTTTGGTTGCTGATTGGTGCCATGTGTGATTGGTTTGTTTTCTCCTTCTGTTTAAGTGCTGGGTGCCACCCTCGGGAGGCTACCCGCCTCCTTCGCGGGGGGCTTTGTTTTTCTTTTCTGTCTTTTCTTTTTTGTAACACCTTCTTTCACTCTTAATAAATTGGGGTGAGCACCAACGAGTGTGTCCCCCTCTTCTTGGCTTCAAAAAAAAGTCTTGTAACTTTCAAAACATCACAAAACATCCTTTTCTCGAAGAACTGAGCCACGATGGTCGTCTTCCTTTGATCTTGTTCATGGTGATGTTCGGGATCCTTGCCCATTATGTGCTAGTGCATGACACATATTTTGATGTGTCCATTGATGATTATTAGTCGGACATCTCAGTCTACCTAATAAAGGAAAGATCAGATATTAACTAACGTGGTTAAGTCTTTATAGAAAGCAATACTTTTTCTGCTTGCATTAAAACATTTCAGTGGGTATATGCAGAAAGATTTGGATTTGATCAGGCTCTAGGATTCCTAAATGCCCCAAATCCTACAATAGAATGATATTGCGAAAAGGAAACTTCCTCGATATTTCCCTTTGCAAGATTGGGAAATATTATGCTAATATGGTTATTTTCAATCGAGAAAGATATTATGCAGAAATTGTATTGACACCTGCTAAGCGCTCTACAAGTCTTCGTTATTGTAACTATCAATGTGAATATTAATAAAATAAGTCCCGGGCATGCATCTTCATATAGCGCGTCCCTTTTCTTCTTAAAAAATAGTGCATTGTCTCCCGCTTTACAAAATGTTATTGACTAGTTTATTTTATGTTCTTGTATCTTTTATCTATTTCTCTTTTTTGCTTGTGTACCGTATGTAATTTGCCCATAGGCCTCTCCCTATATAAGAGAGTTTAGGGCTCAAGGAATAAACACAACTCTTTTTTCCCAACATGGTATCAGAGCGGAGGTCCTAGACCGAAGCTCTCGTACCGAACCATAAACCTAGCCCTCCACCTTCAAGCCCTACGCGCGCGCCGCCCCTCGGCCCTGCGCTGCCCTTTGGTTGCGCCTCCTCCATGCACCGCCCCTCGGCCCCGCGCCCTTCGGCCGTGCCCCCCTCCACGCGCCGCCCCTTGGTTGCGCCCTTTGGCCCTAGGGTTCGGCCACCCCATGCACCACCCTCGGTCTCCGTGTTGCTGCCACCGTCCCTAGGGTTCCACCGCCCCTAGGGTTCGGCTGTTGTCTACCTAAGGGGCCCCTCACCTGCACTTCCAGGTTGATGGGTTTGGTTGTGTAAAATCTACACATGCAACCAGACCTCGTCATGTCAGTGTAGACCAAGGTTAATCTTCTCTACAACCCTGGTTGTCTCCAGTCACAATGTCAGAAAGCAAGGTAGAGATCCCCACTACAAGCGCCTTCAAAGGTCCTGCGCCTATTGTGAAGATGGATGGATCCAACTACGAGTTATGGGTCATGCAGTTCATGAGCCTAATAAAGTCGATGGGTAAGAAACATATTCTTACCAAGGACGAGCCAATGGAGAAAACAGGGTTGTATGCCTCATGGGAGGCTGATGACGCTTATGCTCAGGTCTGGTTATCTGGTTACTCTGATTCCATACATTGCTAACGATGCCTTGCACCAACCCGTTGCCAAAGCCATGTGGGATATCATGGCTGCCACATTTTCTCAAGCCAAGAATGAGACAAAAATCCTACAGCTCCAGCATGATATCTTCGCGATAAAGCAAAATGGTCGACCCCTGCATGCTCGCTACACTGCATTGTGGGGAATGTTTGAGAGGCTTCATACTTCATGCCTCTTACAGTTACTCCAGAGCATTTGAAGACATATCGAAATGCCACGATGGTAGGAGTTTTTCTAGCCTCTATTGACTCACAGTATGAGGCCGCTTCATCTCATATTCTGGCGGATGCTACTATTCCTCCCATGGAGGAGGCTTTTCGGAGATTGAGCTGAATCAATGTCTCGAGCCCTGCTACTGCGCCAAATTCGTCTGCTACGGCAGCCTCTCGCGAAAGAGGCAATCCATCTTAGTTTCGTAGACGAGGACCACGTCGTATGGGTGACCGTGGGCATGGATCACAATGTACTTACTATCAACGGATTGGTCATACAGAAGATACATGCTACTCCAAGCATGGTTTCCCAGCATCTGCCCATGCAACAGAACAGATTCAGCATCAGGGCACTACACATGCAGTAGATCCACGATATGATGGCATTGTGTCTCGATTGCGAGATATTATGCCTCCAACCAGTACTCCTTCACCCGTTTCAGAGAGCAGCTTGGGCGTTGCTGCTAATGCAGAAGCTAGTACCTCAGGTAGCGCTCAAACTTATACTTTCTACCAGGGTTCAGGTACATCGGAATGGATTGTGGATTCGGGTGCCACACATCATTTGTGTGGAGATAGACACCAACTCACATCCTACAAGCAAATTTCCCCAAGGACCATCGTCATAGCAGACAGGACTCATTCTCCCATCACAGGACAAGGACAGATTGCCTTAACACCTTCTATGCAGTTGCAGAATGTGCTTCATGCTCCAAATTTCTCAATGAATTTACTGTCAATTAGTTAGATTACTAAGGATTTACATTGTCGAGCGATATTTGACCCATAATCTCTTGTGTTTCAGGACATTCTCACGGGCAACGTGATTGCATGGCCGTGAGCAAGGCGAGTTGTAGCGATTGGTCAATACACCTTATGCCGGAGCATTATCTCATTCCACAGGACCTCTCACCTTATCTATGGCATCTGCGCTTCGATCGTCTTCCGTTCCAGAAACTGCGTCGAGTCCTTCCTCAAATTTCACCTCGCTCATCGTTCAATTGTGAAGCTTGTCAGTTAGGGAAGCATCATCGATACGTCTTCTCTAGTCGTCAGAGTCGGAGCAGTAGCTCTCCATTTGAGTTTTTTCACATTGATATTTGGGGTCCAAGTCGTGTTCTCGGTCATCAAGGACACATGTTCTACTTAGTTGCTGTGGATGATTTCAGTCGTTTGTCTTAGGTCTTCTGTTAAATATAAATCTAAAGCAGGCAACATTATTATGAATTTTATCAAAGAAGTGCAAAATGTTTTTTCGGTGTCTGTCAAAATTGTGTGAACTGATAATGCCCTTGAATTATGTACTCATACATTATCTCGATTTCTTTCATCCCATGGCATTCTTCATCAAACATCTTGTACTTAAACGTCCCAACAGAATGGTGTCGCAGAGAGAAAACACCGCCACCTTCTTGATGTTGCTCATACACTTCTTATCCAGAGTTGTGCTCCGCACTCGTTCTGGGGCGATGAAGTTCTCACAGCATGTTACCTCATCAACCGCATGCCCTCTTCTGTGTTGGGGGAGAAGATACCTTTCTCCCTTGTCTTTCCTGACAAGGAATTGTTTTCCCTTACTCGTGTCTTTGGGTCCGTTGTATTCGTTCAACAATAGTCTCCAGGGATTGACAAGCTCTCTCCTAGAGCTATCAAATGTGTTTTTGTCGGGTATTCCAGGACTAAAAAGGGGTATCGTTGCTATGATCCGTTATATCAAAGATATTATGTCAGTGCAGATGTCACGTTTTATGAGTCTGCCATGTTTTTCTCTCCTACAGGTGATAGGTTGGTGCCATCAACCACAACTGATGAGATCCATATTCCTCCTCCACCATTACCACCACCACCACCACCTCCACCACCGTCACCACCTTCACCACCGCCACCACCTTCCATTTCTTTGGTTCCTCCTCTACCATATCACAACAGTCGACGACCAATCCCTACTCATGATCATGGTCAATCATCAAGCATGCCCCAAATTTGTTATGATAACATTAACTCTAACGATGGGACTTACGATATTTCTCAGCAGGAGCAGGTAGGGGATGACACAGATGGACGTACAACTGGTGCAGAACTTGATTTGCCTATTGCGCTACGAAAGCAGAAGAGGTCATGTGCTTCATATACGATTGCCTCTCATGTTACCTTTGAGCGTCTGACATGAGACGTCAGGAGGTTTGTAGTTGCTCTATCCGCTGCTACCATTCCACGGACTCATCAGGAGGCGTTAGCTGATAGTCGATGGCGTCTGGCTATGGAGGAAGAGATGGCTGCCTTTCAGTCGAGAGGTACTTGGAGCCTTGTTCCATCTCCTATTGGGGCATCTATTGTGAGTTGCAAGTGGATTTTTACGGTGAAGCAAAATGCAGATCGCAGTATTGATAGGTACAAGGATCGACTGGTTGCTCGTGGTTTTACTCAGACGTATGGGGTAGATTATCTTGACACGATTTCCCCTGTTGCTCGTCATTCCATCTTACGAATTCTTTTATCTGTTGCCGTGATTCGAGATTGGCCCTTGTTCAATTGGATGTCAAAAATGCTTTTTTATATGGTGATCTTCAGGAGGAAGTTTACATGCAGCAGCCATCTGGGTTTACTGCTGAGGGGGAGTGTGTATAGGTATGCATACTTCATAAGGCAATCTATGGCCTAAAGCAGAGCCCGAGAGCTTGGTTCCAGAAGCTCTCAGATTTGTTTGAGAAGCAAGGGTTCAAAAGGTTGAATGCAGATCATTCTCTCTTTGTACAGAGGACATACAGAGGTACGACTGTCATTATGGTGTATGTTGATGACATACTTATTACAGGAGATGATATGCATGGAATAAAAAGAGCAAAAGAATTCTTGGGCAAGAATTTGTTACCAAGGATCTAGGAGTACTGGGATATTCCCTGGGATTGGAGTTTACTAGAAATGAACAAGGGCTTGTGATGACTCAGAGGAAATATGTCACTGACTTGCTAAGTGACACAGATATGCTTGGATGTCGACCTGTGTCTACACCCATGGATCCAAGCATGAAGAAGCATGATGATGATACTAAGGAGGTTGACAGGAGGAGATACAGAGAACTGGTAGGGAGGCTTCTTTATGTTACTATTACCAAACCAGATATTTCATTTGCAGTAAATAAAGTGAGCAAGTTCATGGAGCAACCTCGTCAGGTACATATGGATGTTATACATATGATACTAAGGTATCTTAAGTCATCTCCAGATGCAGGATTGATATTTAGGAAGGAGGGCACTATTAATATCTCAGCATGTGCAGATGGAGATTATGCAGGGTATCCACAGGATAGGAAGTCTACAACAGGCTTAGTTATATTTGTTGGGGAGTCATTTGTCTCATGGAAGAGTAAAAGGCAAACAGTAGTTGCGAGATCCAGTGTTGAATCGGAGTATAGAGTTATGGCCCAAGCATGTACAGAAGTGATGTGGGTTCGCGCAGTTCTGACAGATCTACATATAGATGTTCCTCTTCCCATGTCGTTGAAGTGCGACAATCATGCTGCATTATTCATTGCAAATAACCCTGCATTTCATGAGATGACAAAGCACATCGAGGTTGATTGCCATTATATTCGTGATATGATCCAGAAAGGTTTCATTTCTACAACCCACGTCAGCTCAGGAGACCAAACGACAGATATTCTTACCAAAGCTTTGCTTCGGGGTCCCTTCGAGAAGTGCTTATCCAAGATGAGCATGATAGATATCTATACTCCATCTTGAGGGGAGTGTAGAAGTTTATTTTATGTTATTGTATCTTTTATAATTTCTCTTTTTTTGCTTGTCTACTGATGAATCTGTGATTCATCACTTCAAAAGTCAAAAATAGAGCCTTGTTCCCGAGAAAATAGAGACATATTTCCCTTATATTGCATAAATAGCATTCATGCATATATTCCTAACTCATACATTTTAGTAGCTCATTTGCATTTAAATAAGAAGCCTAAATTCCCCTGTAAAATACCCATGCACTAAAATAACCTCTTCTCTATAATATGTACTCCTTAGTTAATAATATAGGGAAAAAAGGCCAAAAATCCCCTTTGTAAAATAGCAAATAAGCCTGAGAACCCCTGTACATTAGAATGCAAATAAAGCCCTCACGCAAACTCCGAATTAGGTCTACTTACTCTTAGAATACTACACATTAAAAGACCTTTAAAATGAGACTAATTTCATTGAATTTGGAGCTTGTTTGAGAAAGATGGGTTTTTGGGCCACTTTGTATACTATCTATGTATATCTATGTATCCTTGTATTTATGTATCATATTTGACCTCATCTCCATCTTTGGTCAACATGAAACTTGTAGATCTCATCGAGATCTACAACTTTCATGTTTTGAGTTTTTCCAAATTCGGTCCCCTCTTCTCTCTACACGTGCATCTTATTCCAGCCACTCACAACAGGCCACGTGGCGTCCTCTGGTTGCGCCACGCGGCCCGCTTCCCCTCGCCTCATCCGCCTGCGTCTTCAGCCGTTGGATCTCGCTTCAGATCCAACGGCCCAGCCTTTTCCACGCACGCCCCTTGCCTGGACCATCCGATCATCTCCTGCCTTGATCTACGCCGCACGTTCGCGCCTTCACCAGAGCCCTCCACGTGGCAGCATCTACGCCGCTTGATCAGACCCTTGATCTCTCAATCGCAGCCGCCCTTCTTCCAGCGAATCGCGGCCCTCTGATCAACTCCATCTCCTCATCCAGGCCGTTCGCTCGCGCTTCGCTAGCAGCTCGCCACGTGGCGCCACCATAGCCCATCATCTCCGAGCCCCCGATCTCATCCTACCCGCCCACCACACCTTGATCTCCACCGTTGGATCGCAAGATCCAACGGTGGAGACCTCGTCTCTTACCTCTGGGCGCCCCTCTCTCCCACGTCCCTTGCCTTGCGGGAGGGGCGCCCCCTTTCTATTTCCGGCTGCACGTCAGCCACCCTCTCCCACCGCTGACACCCCCACGACGTCACCCACTCATCCCTCCCCCTCGCCAGCTCCCTCACGCTCCACCACCTCCACCATAGAAGCTCCACGTCGCCCTCGAAACTCGCCTCGTCGCCAACACCGCCACCAACTTCACCTTATAAATACGCCACCACCGGCAACGTTCACCCCCATCCGCCACTCCAGAGAGCTTCCCTGAGCTCCGACCTACCAGTTGGTGACAGCAATTAGTTGAATCGTTGAGCGAAGAAGGGGATTCGACTCCGGCGAGATCCACGGCCGCCACCGCCGTGCTGCAGCCTCCATCTGCGAGCTGCGTGAGCTCAGGCCACCTACCGACCTTCGAGCGACGACCTGGAGCTCAAAACTGAGCTCCATTTCCCAGGTAGATCCCTCCATTTCTCCTCCGATCGTCCTTTGTTTTTATCTTCGATTTCTCCGATTTTATTCGCCGCCACCGGTCACTCTCTCGCTTCCCTTTCATCTCGCTGAGCTTCGCGTCGAAGCTCTCATCCTCGCGACACCATTCACGACGACCGACGACGCACTCCACCAACCATCGACCTCCAGCTCCGCCACTTGGCCGGAGCACCATCGCCGACCATCTCCTTCACGCCCTAGGCCTCACCGATCACCTCCATCTCTCCACAAACACCAGCACGAGCTCCGGCTCTCTATTTCACACTTGCAGGTACCCATCTTCTCACTGAACGGAAGGTCGCCGGAGCCATCTTCGAGCTTCATCGCCGTCGTCATCAGGCCGCCTTCCGAAGCTCCTGAGACCACCATCTTCTCCGCCTCCTCGCAACGCATCTTCCGGGCTATCTCCGACAATCCGGAGAGCGACAGCACCTCGAGGAAGGACGGGCGGAGCTACAGCATCCTCGCCGGAGCCCCGCCTTCTCCTCCGCAGGCGGCGGAGGATCGTCGAGGAAGAAGAGCAGCTGTCGTTCGATCGCATCGATCGAACGGCTCTCACAACGCCACGTCGCTCGCCACCGGACTCGCCTTCGACCGTAGATCATCACTGATCCCACGCCTGGGAGAACGCCACGCGTCTTCACCGCCACCCTTTGGATCGATCTTGATCCAAAGGCCCGCAGCCCGCCACGTCGACGAAGACCGAGCCTCGGCCCCAAGCCTAGGCTAGGACGAACCGAGCCTCCCTCCGGACCTCCAGAGCGCCCGAACCTCGCTCCGAGCCGCCGCAGCCCCCCGAACCTAGGCCGCCCACGTGAGGAGCACGTGCGGCCTGGGTAAATTGCACCGAGGGCCCGGGAGCTTTCCAAAATTGCAAAGAGGTCCCTGTGAAGCAGACCCACGTGAGGAGCACGTGCCCTGTGGAGATTTTGCACAAGAGTCCCCCACATTATAGGTAATTGCATTTTAGTCCCTGTCTGCATATTTGTTTATTGTAATTTTAATTTTCTGTATTGCATTTACAACCCTGTGTTTGCACGCATCCCTAGATTGCATTTTACATCATTTTGAAATTCTAAAAATTGTATTTTGTTGGAAATTTCGTCCTCTGTCTATTGGTCCACGTGTCATATTTTTGTAAGTTCATTTGAATTATTAATGAATTAATTGGTGAATTGTTGACATATTTTGCCCAGTGACATCTTTTGATTTATAGTTAATTCTTTGTGCTTCCAAAATTCATCAAAAATTCACAGTAGCTTAAGGACATCATTTTTAACATACCATAAAAATTTCATAGCATTAGCACGCATATCGAGGCCTAAATAAATTGTTGAGTGATTTTCTTAGATTAATTTTAATTAATTCATTTCACAGTGAAATTAAGTTCTGTTAATTTTCCTAGGTCCCTTATCATTAGAGCCACCTAGGATAATTTTAATTCTTGGAAAAAAATTGTGATTTGATATTTATTAAAAATTAAATACTGAAAATCACTCTGTCTGTTCATTTAATTCACAGTAAATTTATTTAGTGTCGAAAAATTCCAAAAAAATTAGTGTAGGTCATTTTCATCATCATTAACCATCTCGCCAATTTTCATAATTTTTGGACTTCATTTGATACCATAATTAAATTGAACATCAAATTGGCCTGCATTGTCTACATAAGTCTGCATAAAAAATTTAAAAAGACAAAAAAATTACTCCTTGAAAATCACACACTTGGATCCTTGCTTAAATTCACCTAAGGAGACAGATGCCTCCCTGAGATCGACCTTGGACTCCACCAAGAAAAAAAAATTGCCGCTTAAAATTAACTTCACATTAATCGATAAGTGGTTTCTGATTAACCCCTCGTATCCAACTACAACGAATCACTTCAATTAATTTGGACATTAATTTGACCGAATTAACATAGGGTGCGGGGCGGCTATCAAAATGGCGCCGTTGCCGCGGAGGCACGGCTTAGGTTAAATTTTAGCAAATTTTTGAGTGTTTGATTTTCCTTCCCCGGGTAGTCTGACCCCCGGTTTTCTTGTAATTATTTTCTCCCATTTATTTTTGCATTATTTTATTTTTGTAACTCTCTGACCTCCAATTATTTTTTGTGCGAGGATCGCGAGGAGTCGGCGACGCTTCGAGGACGTAACATTTAAATTTTTGAGTGAAAGAGAGGCTTTGTAATTACATTTTATTTTATTTCTTTTTCTTTCGCATCATTTCCAGCGGTTCCCGTTTGGGATCTCGCGCGTGTAAAGATAGTGAAACTGTGTCCCGTGTGCTGTGTAGGTGAATTGTAACTTAGCTTGCACTAGCGGCTCCTCGAGCCACTCTAGGACTTGTTTGTGCTCGTAATCAATAGGACCACATAATACACTTAAAAGACGCACCTAGACCGCAGTACTTAGTCAAAATTAAACTGTTCTTCACGCTAATAGACTGCCTGTCTAGGAGCGGCTTTTCATCGCTTGCATTTGCATGTAGAGTAAAGTTTTCAATTCTGTTTTGCATCCTGCATAAAAAAAGCGAAGGGATCACTGTAAGTATTCTCTACTCAGCATCCGCATCATCGATTTTTCGTGCATTGGCTTTTCTCGATTTCCCCCTCCTATTTGCTCACTTAAATTAAACAGGAAATTGGGACTGCCCGATAGGCGTGCTTTGTGGTGGACTAATTAAAGTGATAACTTAACTTTAAAATCGGGACTGCTAACAGTATTGACACAAAAAAAAGAGAATAAAATTAGAAATTTTTTTGCGGGAGATTAATCCCCGACCTTGTTTTCAGGCTGAGTGAGGGTACCTGAGTGTGTGTGAACACCCTAAGGTAGAGCCCAAATCCCCGTCTTCCATATCACGTTCTAACTGATCCTAGCAAATATCACAAGCCGGTTAATTTTCAGATTCTTTGACTAGTACCAAGTAGCCTCCGCCTGTCCCAGGTAGATAGGGGCGAAATTGCAGTACTTCGCGACAAGTTGCCAGTAACCCCCCGGGGTGAAGTTCCGGCCTTGTCAGCCTCCGCCTGCTTGCAGGTAGATAGGGGCGTATTCACTGAATCCATCGGCTTGGGATAGGAGCGAAGAAAGGAAGGAGCGGCGGTATCTTAGGCGACAGGATAAACAGGGAAGACGCATCCGGCTCTGAGCCGACTTCCCTCTAGGCCGCGTAATCCTTGCTATTTTTGCTTGAATATCACACTTAAAAACTACAAGATTAATTGGACTCGACTTCGAGTCCTTCACCGTGTTGAGTGTGAACCCAGGGTCTTGGATTGTTCTTTTGCTTGCTTCAGGTAGGAGTCAAATCCTATCTTCTTCTCGCTTCATCAAGATGAGTGACTGGGAAGATCTCGACGCGCTATTCACTGATCTCTCTATGAGTCCCCCAAGTAACTCGTCTTTCTCGGTCCGAGCGCACCTTGGACCACCCAGGACTCATGACCCTCTTGAGTCCTGGTTCCCTCATGCTCAGGGTGGTTACTCTCAAACCAACCCTTTTATCTCCTCCGAGATTACCGAGGAAGACCATTGCCTCGGTAATCCCTTCCTTGAATTGCCCTCTAACATCGATCTTATTTTCCAATCCCCAGAACTAGAGGGCGAAATGCCGCCAAGGATGCCGCCAGATGAGGACCAGATGCGACAAATTCTTAGACGCCTCGCCGAAGCCGAACAGAAAAATGCAGATCTTACGGCGCGGATGGGACAGATCATAGTAGCTGAAGGGATCGACCGACCAATGGTCGATACCTACAACCCGACGGAGAACGAGATCCAAAACTGGTTAGCACCTGCAGTTCCCGACCAGGCATTCGAGCTGAAGCCCCACTTCCTCAGTCTGCTCCCGAAGTTCAACGGAATCCTCAGTGAAGAACCATACACCTTCCTCCGTGACTTCGAATTAGTGTGCAACAATCTTAGCCATCCCAATGTTGGCCAAGATTATATCCGGCTGAAGGCCACCTCGTTTGCCTTGGGAGATAAGGCTGCTCATTGGCTGAAAAACTTAGGGGTGGTATGTACTACCTGGATGCAGTTCAAGGACCTTTTCTTGAAGAAGTTATACCCTCTCAGTAGAACTAATCAGATGAGAACAAAGATCGCCAGCTTCGCTCAAGGACCCAGCGAACCGTTCCATGAGGCTTGGGACAGGTTCAATGACTTAGTACAGAAATGCCCATGCCACGGCATTTCTAAGGCGATCTTAGTCCAGACCTTGTTCTGTGGTCTAACCCAGAGATGCAGGGGTTAGTCAGCGCCGCCTGTGGAGGAAGCTATCTGAACAAGAACGAGCACGCTGTGTGGAAGATCCAAGAACAGATGGCAGAAACCGGCAGGTCACAGGCCACAAGGGCCTATAAGTTGTCTCCCTCAATCTTATCCAATGAGACAACTAGAAGGACTGTTGCAGATCTGACTAAGGACCTCATCCCCAGCATGGGGATGATAGCCGACAAGCTTACCATGGTCGAGCAGATCCACAAGAGAGTCGCGGAAATGGAGTCTCTTTCGAGCCTTCCGAAGAAAGTGGAGGAACTCTCTGAAAAGGTAGCTAAGATCAAGCTACCTACCCCTTCTGCACCACCTGTACCTGTACACCGAGTCCATCTTGTACAGGAACAGGCATCGGGGTCTCAGAGCAGCTGGGATCAGACTTACACCCAGCAGAACCATCATGCACCCCCACAATTGGAAACGGAATACGAGGAGCCTCCGCCTGTATACGAGATCAACGGGCTCTGGTATAGCCGTGACCCGCTAGTCCGGCAAATCGAGATGGGGAAGGATCAGCCACACCGCCCATCCCCAGTATACCAAGAGACCAGGCCTGTCACAGTCCCGCGCTACCAGTCCATGCCAGAACAGGGGTACCAGCCGCAGCAGCGCACCTACCAGCAGGGGCCAGCACCGTCCCATCAGCAGCAGTATCGGCACGGCCAGCAGGGCCAGTACGGGACCGCATCCACTCAGCAGCCAGCCCAGCCCACCGAATTGGAGTCCCTCACCTTGGCGATCCAGACCCTGTCTGATAGGGTCCAACAGATGCAGAATGACTACCTGGACATGAGAACCGACATCAATCGGGTCTCTCGTGCCCAGGACCAACAAATGGCGCCAAGGACCCCAATTCCCGCACAGGTTCAGGCCAACCCGAACAGCGTACACCAGGGCCAGAACCGACCTCGAGATCAGGTATATTATTCAGATAATTATTTATCTGAACATGAGATCCTTTCGTACGATAATGTCAAGCATATGTCCCTCAAGAGCGGAAGGACCGTGACCATACCTGATCGGGCACGGGAACAGAAGGAAGGAGCCTCCGAGAATCTACCTGAGGAGAATTCGGAGGAAGAAGAGGAGGAGCACCACCACCACCGCCAGCGGAAGAAGAAGACATCTGAGTCCTCGAAGCATCAGTCCCGCAGTCGCGTAGAGTCAGACGGCACCGATGAAGAGCCCGCACCTCCATCTGAGGATGATCGTCCAGAAGAAGCGGAAGAAGCGTCACCGGTTTCGCCTAAGCATTTTCCTTTTTGTCAGAGTCCGAGTCAGAGTCTGTATCAAAGTCAGAGTCAGAGTCGTGTCAAAAACTCAGTTCCAGAAATTAATGAGAATATTTCAGTTCCAGAACCTGAGTTGGAGTCAATAATCCCTTTCCCCCGAGCTCTCAAGGGTGGAAAGAAGAAAACGAAGAAAATCCAAAAAGATGACCCTGAGATGGCTGAATTTTGCAATAAACACATCAAGGTCACAATCCCTTTTGACAAGTTCGTGGAAATGACCCCTGCATTCCAAAAATACCTTAAGGTGAGATGCACACCTACTAGGGTTAGCAGGAAGACCAAAAGCCGTGTTGAGAAACACGTTTTATCAGTAGCCACGACTTGTGCAATAAAGAACTCGTTTCCTCGGAAACGAAGAGACATGGGTGCACACTATGTAGTGAGTCATGTTGATGACATCGCGTTTGCACGCACTCTCCTGGACAATGGTTCCTCGATCAACTTAATGCCCACAGCCCTCTATGAGCGGCTTAATCTCGGACCTCTTAGGAAATCTAGAGCAATTCTGCAGTTTGCTGACAAATCCACTAAGAGGTCCCAAGGAGAGTTAAGGAACATTGTGATCAAAGTCGAGGGGCAAGAATACATGGTGGACTTCACTGTCCTGGATATGGAAACCCCTCGTAATTGGAGAGATTCCCAGATCATTTTAGGTAGGCCCTTCCTCAGAACAGCGGGGGCCTTATTTGATTATAAGAATGGGAATATTCAGTTCCAAACTCCCGGCGGAGATGAGGAACTTGAGATGAAGCAGACGAGATGGCAGAGACCGAACTCCGAATCCAGCACCGAGTACTCTTCTACCGGAACAGACTGTGAGCATGTAGACGTAGTTGGGACATGGAGACAGAACCCAGCCAGCATCGATGTGTCCATCTCCTTTGAAGATGATCCAGTACATGAGTCAATCTGCGAGATCCTCAGGAACGAGTACAGCTCTGAGCCTGCATCGCCCTACATCTTCGATGACGTAGAGGCCCAGTTAGGCCTGTCAGTCCTTACATCCTTAGGACAATCGGAAGATGAGGATGACGAGTCGGACGAGGCATTTGCCGATTGTATGGAAACTTTTGACGATCCGACTCCAGAGCCGCGCTTGGTGGCAGCTATTACAGAACATGATCCAGCCACTTCCAACACCGAACCAGATCAGATTGAGCCAGATTTTCTAGACGATCACACTATTCCTGAGCTCAAACCTTTACCCACAACCCTGAAATATGCCTTCCTTGCGGGGCAAGACAAGAAATTTCCGGTCATTATCAGTTCGCAATTGACCGAGGACCAGGAATCTCGCTTGCTAGAGATCCTGGAAAAGAACCGCAAGGCAATAGGCTGGAGCATTTCCGATCTCCACGGGATAAATCCCGCTCTGTATTCGCACCATATTTACTTGGAGAACGAAGCCAAACCCTCTCGTGAATTCCAACGCCGATTGAATCCAAATTTACGAGAGGTTGTGAAAAAAGAGATAGAAAAATGGTGCGACGCGGGTTTCATTTACCCAATCTCCGACTCTAAGTGGGTGGCCCCAATCCATGTTGTCCCGAAAAAGTCGGGAATTCAGACAACCACCAACGAGGACGGAGAGGAGATCGTGACGAGAGTACCCACGTCGTGACGCGTCTGTGTGGATTACAGACGCCTGAATGCCGCGACGAAGAAGGATCATTTCCCCCTACCGTTCATTGATCAGATCCTAGAAAGATTAGCGGGGAAAGAATTCTTCTGCTTCCTTGATGGGTTCTCCGGCTACAATCAAGTAGCCATAGCTCCGGAGGACCAGGAAAAGACCACGTTAAATGCCCCTTTGGTACCTATGCTTTCAGGCGCATGCCTTTTGGGCTATGCAATGCTCCAGTTACTTTTCAAAGGTGCATGATTGCTGTATTCGCCGAAATGGTCGGCGAATTCCCGGAAGTCTTTATGGATGACTTCTCGGTCCACGGCGATTCTTTTGATTCCTGTCTTAGGAATCTGGACCGAGTCCTCAAAAGATGTTGTGAGGTCAATCTGGTGCTCTCCTGGGAGAAAAGTCACTTCATGGTGACGGAGGGCATAGTGTTGGGGCATGTCATCTCCAAGAGAGGAATGGAGGTTGACCCTGCCAAGGTGGACGTGATAAAACGACTCCAGCCACCAACCGACGTAAGACAGTTACGGTCGTTCCTCGGGCATGTCGGATTTTATCGAAGATTTATCAAGGATTTTTCTAAGATTGCCCGACCGCTAACTGAGCTTTTAGGCAAAGACACGGAGTTTATTGTAGATCACAAATGTCTTGAGGCCTTTAAGCTGTTACAAGGAATGATCATGGACGCACCCATCTTACAAGCCCCAGATTGGTCTCTACCTTTTGAGATCATGACGGACGCCTCGGATTATGCTGTTGGGGCTGTATTGGGACAAAGAAGAGACGGCGTCCCGTTTGCAATTCACTACGCAAGCAAAGTGCTTGATTCTGCTCAGCGTAACTATACAGTTACAGAAAAGGAAATTCTTGCGGTAGTGTTTGCCTTGGACAAATTCAGATCTCACTTAATCGGATCCAATGTAACTGTGTTCACAGACCACACGGCACTACGATATTTGATGGAGAAGAATGACGCGAAGGCGCGTCTTCTTCGTTGGATTTTACTTATCCAGGAGTTTGATTTGGACATCCGTGATAAACCTGGAAAGAAGAACGTAGTGGTCGATCATCTTTCTCGTCTAGAAGATCTTAATACTTCCGAGGTTTCCCCAATTCGAGACTCCTTCCCTGACGAGTCGATTTTTGTTATCGACTCACTCCCATGGTACGCCAATATCGTGAACTATCTTGTCTCCAAGAAAATTCCCGAGGATTGGCCCAAGAGCCAAATCGACCGACTAAAGTCGGACGCTAGACACTACCATTGGGAGGATCCGATCCTTTTCTTTGAAGGACCGGATTGTGTCTGGAGACGTTGTATTCCTCAGGAGGAATACCAGAGTGTCCTTTCTTTATGCCATAGCTTAGAGGCAGGAGGACACCACTCCGGGAAGAGGACCGCATGGAAGGTACTTCAGTGTGGCTTTTACTGGCCGACTCTGTTTCGCGATGCCACCGCCTTCGCGAAGTCGTGCCCAGTTTGCCAGAGAATGGGAGGAAGCGTTGGTTCCAAGGATGAGATGCCAATGCAGCCGGTCATCATTTGTGATGTCTTTGACGCCTGGGGCATCGATTTCATGGGCCCATTCCCTGTCAGCCACGGGTTCGAATATATCCTTCTGGCGGTAGACTATCTGTCCAGATGGGTGGAGGCTATCCCGACCCGAGCCGCAGACAGCAAGACTGTCTGTAAATTCATCAGAGAGAACATAATCTCTAGGTTCGAGATCCCCAAAATGATGATATCAGATGGGGGTAGCCATTTTGTGAATCGGGAGGTGAAGAAACTCCTGAAGGACTACGGCATCGAACACCGTGTCGCGAGTCCTTACCACCCACAAACCAATGGTATGGCTGAGGTGTCGAATAGGGAGGTGAAAACCATATTGCAAAAGCTTGTCCGCCCGGACAGGAAGGACTGGTCTCAGATCTTAGATCAAGTCCTCTGGGCGTATAGGACGGCTTACAAGACACCGTTAGGCACCTCCCCATTCCGAATAGTATTCGGAAAGCCGTGCCATTTGCCCGCAGAGTTAGTGCACAAATCAGAATGGGCAATAAAGAAGGTCAACTGGAACACACACCTGGGTCAGAAACAGAGAGACATGGATCTGAATGAGCTTGTGGAAGTCAGAAACCGAGCATACGACAACAGTTTGGTGTACAAGGACAAGGTGAAGCGTTGGCATGATAGATATATCAGACGAAAGACCTTTGTTCCTGGACAGAAGGTATGGTTGTTCAATGCTAGGCTGCAGATTTTCCAAGGCAAGTTAAAGTCTAAGTGGACGGGACCATTTGTCGTCCGTACGGTGCATGATAGTGGATGTGTCGAGATCTCAGATCTCACAGATGACGCACCGACATTCCTAGTGAATGGGCAGCTGTTGAAGCACTTCGTTGAATCCAATGAACAGTTAGTCCATGTGGAGGAGATTGTATTCATGCGCGAGACAGATACAACAGATACATCTCGAGCCGTGTGTGAGACCTTGCAGCAATGAACTCCAGCCATCCGCAGCATCTCAAAAGATTCAGACCGACTCATCTGTATATATCATTCTTCCTGTATATCCTATCCTTTACCCCCACGATTCTAGTAACCCATCCCCACATCATCGAACCATTATCTTGGACTATACTTAGGATGACCAGATCCTAAGTATAGGGGGGAGGGGTCACCCGAGTCGATTCACTGTACATTCTCCAGATCACATTGGTCCTCATACTCATTTCTTATCGATACTTAGGCTGACCTGAGCCTAAGTATAGGGGGGACCGATGCCCGCATTGATACTCATCCACTTCCCATCTTTCCCTTGTCCGCCCCATTTTTGATCTTCTTCTACACTTAGGCTGCCAGAGCCTAAGTATAGGGGGGCGAGACGACTTCTATACTTTTGGTTCCTTTTGGTTCTCCTACGCTTAGCACGAGCTATGTCTTTTTCCTCGCTCTTCGTGCTCTGAGGACATAGCACACGCTAAGTATAGGGGGGCGTGTATATATTACATATATACTCTACCCATAGCTCGTACTTTCGCGTATTTTTGTATATATTTTACAATAATTACGGGTGGTTAAAAATCAGAAAAAAATATAATAATAATAATAATAATAATAAAATGAATAAAGGCTTCTTATTTACTCTTGCATATCTCTGCATATAAAAAGAAAAATAAAAAGAGTCTCGCATTTTCATAGCATCTCATCTGCATACTTTGCATATGCAAAGTGAAAAGCTAGTGGGTTCTGAACCAAGTTATGAGTAGATATTGAGGATGGACTTGATTTGACCTTAATCCACCTAATTTCAGAGGAACCTTATAGGAACTGGAGTTAAGATTTCTCAGGTCAAGTGACTTAATTCTTTTAGTCCGCAAGTCTATATTCACATGTCATCTTGATTAGTCTAAGTAGAATATCTCGTGCATACGCAGGATTCTTTTAGATAATGACCTAACTTGGACAAGCACTATGCACGTAGCTCTTCATTGATGAGGTGGTGAGGAGGTAGAATCCTTTAGCTTGGAGTAGCACACGGGTGGAAACATCCGTCCTCCTCTAGGGAGGGTAGTGCATCTCAACCTAGTCTGGTGGTGTTGACATCTAAGGACGGGATGCTGTGGGTTGCAATAATGCTTCAAAAGAGGGATAGTCTACCGGCTCAAGAGGAAAAACTCCTGATGTACATGCTGCACCTTGTATATAGTTCCAAAAAAAAAGAAACAAAAAAGAAAAAAATGCAAGAACTCCAAAAAAATCAGACAGGTCCAAGTGAAAAAAAATAATACCTGTCGGAGTATGTATATTAGCAAAGAAAATGCAGCTGGATGACTTGGCTACACTGGTCAGGCATCCCGGGATAGGTGGCTACACTGACCACCGTCCATTCTTTTCTCTACCCCCTCCTCTTGAGTTGGTCGCACTTGAACTGAGAAGGGAATACCCCGCTCCTCGAGGAAAGAGTTACAGGACCGGGTTATTGAGTTACCTTGTTAGGGGAGGCTGGTTCCGAGCCATTTCTGATGTGGAGAGTTACATTTCACTTACACAGTACAAGTAAGAATCATAGTCATCAGAAATTTGCGTTTGAGGATTTATTCTGACCTGACTGTTGAGGCGTCTTGAATAGAAGACTTGTGGAACTTGAAGTCTGTTAGGTCTTAAGTGCAGGTCCAAATAAAGTTCCGCCACACAACTAATCCAAAGGTCGAGTCAGGCTCCATTTTTCAACTTTTGTTCATGACTTTGGTTTGGAACCCAAAATCATTTCACTCTTGCATTTCATTTAGTTGCTCGGGGACGAGCAAGGTTTAAGTATAGGGGGTTGATGAATCTGTGATTCATCACTTCAAAAGTCAAAAATAGAGCCTTGTTCCCGAGAAAATAGAGGCATATTTCCCTTATATTGCATAAATAGCATTCATGCATATATTCCTAACTCATACATTTTAGTAGCTCATTTGCATTTAAATAAGAAGCCAAAAATCCCCTGTAAAATACCCATGCACTAAAATAACCTCTTCTCTATAATATGTACTCCTTAGTTAATAATATAGGGAAAAAAGGCCAAAAATCCCCTTTGTAAAATAGCAAATAAGCCTGAGAACCCCTGTACATTAGAATGCAAATAAAGCCCTCATGCAAACTCCGAATTAGGTCTACTTACTCTTAGAATACTACACATTAAAAGACCTTTAAAATGAGACTAATTTCATTGAATTTGGAGCTTGTTTGAGAAAGATGGGTTTTTGGGCCACTTTGTATACTATCTATGTATATCTATGTATCCTTGTATTTATGTATCATATTTGACCTCATCTCCGTCTTTGGTCAACATGAAACTTGTAGATCTCATCGAGATCTACAACTTTCATGTTTTGAGTTTTTCCAAATTCGGTCCCCTCTTCTCTCTACACGTGCATCTTATTCCAGCCACTCACAGCAGGCCCCGTGGCGCCCTCTGGTTGCGCCACGCGGCCCGCTTCCCCTCGCCTCATCCGCCTGCGTCCTCAGCCGTTGGATCTCGCTTCAGATCCAACGGCCCAGCCTTTTCCACGCACGCCCCTTGCCTGGACCATCCGATCATCTCCTGCCTTGATCTACGCCGCACGTTCGCGCCTTCACCAGAGCCCTCCACGTGGCAGCATCTACGCCGCTTGATCAGACCCTTGATCTCTCAATCGCAGCCGCCCTTCTTCCAGCGAATCGCGGCCCTCTGATCAACTCCATCTCCTCATCCAGGCCGTTCGCTCGCGCTACGCTAGCAGCTCGCCACGTGGCGCCACCATAGCCCATCATCTCCGAGCCCCCGATCTCATCCTACCCGCCCACCACACCTTGATCTCCACCGTTGGATCACAACATCCAACGGTGGAGACCTCGTCTCCTACCTCTGGGCGCCCCTCTCTCCCACGTCCCTTGCCTTGCGGGAGGGGCGCCCCCTTTCTATTTCCGGCTGCACGTCAGCCACCCTCTCCCACCGCTGACACCCCCACGACGTCACCCACTCATCCCTCTCCCTCGCCAGCTCCCTCACGCTCCACCACCTCCACCATAGAAGCTCCACGTCGCCCTCGAAACTCGCCTCGTCGCCAACACCGCCACCAACTTCACCTTATAAATACGCCACCACCGGCAACGTTCACCCCCATCCGCCACTCCAGAGAGCTTCCCTGAGCTCCGACCTACCAGTTGGTGACAGCAATTAGTTGAATCGTTGAGCGAAGAAGGGGATTCGACTCCGGCGAGATCTACGGCCGCCACCGCCGTGCTGCAGCCTCCATCCGCGAGCTGCGTGAGCTCAGGCCACCTACCGACCTTCGAGCGACGACCTGGAGCTCAAAACTGAGCTCCATTTCCCAGGTAGATCCCTCCATTTCTCCTCCGATCGTCTTTTGTTTTTATCTTCGATTTCTCCGATTTTATTCGCCGCCACCGGTCACTCTCTCGCTTCCCTTTCATCTCGCTGAGCTTCGCGTCGAAGCTCTCATCCTCGCGACACCATTCACGACGACCGACGACGCACTCCACCAACCATCGACCTCCAGCTCCGCCACTTGGCCGGAGCACCATCGCCGACCATCTCCTTCACGCCCTAGGCCTCACCGATCACCTCCATCTCTCCACAAACACCAGCACGAGCTCCGGCTCTCTATTTCACACTTGCAGGTACCCATCTTCTCACTGAACGGAAGGTCGCCGGAGCCATCTTCGAGCTTCATCGCCGTCGTCATCAGGCCGCCTTCCGAAGCTCCTGAGACCACCATCTTCTCCGCCTCCTCGCAACGCATCTTCCGGGCTATCTCCGACAATCCGGAGAGCGACAGCACCTCGAGGAAGGACGGGCGGAGCTACAACATCCTCGCCGGAGCCCCGCTTTCTCCTCCGCAGGCGGCGGAGGACCGTCGAGGAAGAAGAGCAGTTGTCGTTCGATCGCATCGATCGAACGGCTCTCACATCGCCACGTCGCTCGCCACCGGACTCGCCTTCGACCGTAGATCATCACTGATCCCACGCCTGGGAGAACGCCACGCGTCTTCACCGCCACCCTTTGGATCGATCTTGATCCAAAGGCCCGCAGCCCGCCACGTCGACGAAGACCGAGCCTCGGCCCCAAGCCTAGGCTCGGACGACCCGAGCCTCCCTCCGGACCTCCAGAGCGCCCGAACCTCGCTCCGAGCCGCCGCAGCCCCCCGAACCTAGGCCGCCCACGTGAGGAGCACGTGCGGCCTGGGTAAATTGCATCGAGGGCCCGGGAGCTTTCCAAAATTGCAAAGAGGTCCCTGTGAAGCAGACCCACGTGAGGAGCACGTGCCCTGTGGAGATTTTGCACAAGAGTCCCCCACATTATAGGTAATTGCATTTTAGTCCCTGTCTGCATATTTGTTTATTGTAATTTTAATTTTCTGTATTGCATTTACAACCCTCTGTTTGCACGCATCCCTAGATTGCATTTTACATCATTTTGAAATTCTAAAAATTGCATTTTGTTGGAAATTTTGTCCTCTGTCTATTGGTCCACGTGTCATATTTTTGTAAGTTCATTTGAATTATTAATGAATTAATTGGTGAATTGTTGACATATTTTGCCCAGTGACACCTTTTGATTTATAGTTAATTCTTTGTGCTTCCAAAATTCATCAAAAATTCACAGTAGCTTAAGGACATCATTTTTAACATACCATAAAAATTTCATAGCATTAGCACGCATATCGAGGCCTAAATAAATTGTTGAGTGATTTTCTTAGATTAATTTTAATTAATTCATTTCACAGTGAAATTAAGTTCTGT
Organism: Ottelia alismoides; assembly: GCA_037367405.1. Lineage (NCBI taxonomy): Eukaryota > Viridiplantae > Streptophyta > Magnoliopsida > Alismatales > Hydrocharitaceae > Ottelia > Ottelia alismoides. Next base: position 267,298 of record JAZKJV010000826.1, read on the forward strand.
TAATTTTCCTAGGTCCCTTATCATTAGAGCCACCTAGGATAATTTTAATTCTTGGAAAAAATTGTGGTTTGATATTTATTAAAAATTAAATACTGAAAATCACTCTGTCTGTTCATTTAATTCACAGTAAATTTATTTAGTGTCGAAAAATTCCAAAAAAATTAGTGTAGGTCATTTTCATCATCATTAACCATCTCGCCAATTTTCATAATTTTTGGACTTCATTTGATACCATAATTAAATTGAACATCAAATTGGCCTGCATTGTCTACATAAGTCTGCATAAAAAATTTAAAAAGACAAAAAAATTACTCCTTGAAAATCACACACTTGGATCCTTGCTTAAATTCACCTAAGGAGACAGATGCCTCCCTGAGATCGACCTTGGACTCCACCAAGAAAAAAAAATTGCCGCTTAAAATTAACTTCACATTAATCGATAAGTGGTTTTTGATTAACCCCTCGTATCCAACTACAACGAATCACTTCAATTAATTTGGACATTAATTTGACCGAATTAACATAGGGTGCGGGGCGGCTATCATCTACCGTATGTAATTTGCCCATAGGCCTCTCCCTATATAAGAGAGTTTAGAACTCAAGGAATAAACACAACTCTTATTTTTCCCAACAACTACTATCTTGAACCAAGTGTTATCTTCCTCTATCAATCCGAAACATCCACAAACATGTCTAACAAATTCATTCCAAATGCATCAACAAAAAAACAAGATCGAGGAAAACCCCACTTAATGGCCTAATGTAATGCAATGTACTTGCCACCCAAAATACCAAGGTTCAAATCCTGGGTCGGACAGCTATACATGTTTCCCCTCTTGTTACAAAAAAAGAAGATCGAGGAAAAACATCAAAGATATAAATATGGGAAATGCCTATCAAGTTATCAACCCTCACTGTTACTCCAACGTTATTCGTTACATCTCTATTATTTATACTCATTGACCATATTTGCAACGTATCAAAGAGGCATCAATCATTTCTCTTTGGTAAGTAGTTATTCATTCGAGCTAGCACATAAATTGCACTCAATTGCCTCTTTCTTGTGGATTCAGTGTATCAGATATAGCGCCTTCTATTGATGGTGTTGTTTCCTTAATTTTCTTTGTCGAAGGAGAACGAGAAGCCAAGAAAAGAGCTAGGAGCATAACCTCTTGATATAGAGTTCACTAACTCAAAAACGAATTAAAAACGTAAGCAATAGAGTCATCAAAATTTTTTTAAATAAAGGAGATTAAATATTATCAGCAATGATATTTCCAAAAATATGAAACCCTGCTATAAGTTTTTTGTCAAATGTCACTATGCCGAATCCACAAAGACCTACCCACTGGGAATATTTTTCTTACCTTGGCCTGAATAAATTTTTCCTTTACAGAAATTGGATCAGAATGGTTGGGCTTGTGGACAATCATTTGATGTTTCTTCTCATGTTTTGAGACACTGGAGATAGACAACTTCAGAAAATTAATAGAAAGAACTGAAGGTACAGTTCAACAACCCATATTACCAATCAATTTCTTGATAGCAAGGAAAGTGTTATACCTCGTGGAGACATCGTCGTAAGGTAGTAATTCCTCCCAAATAGAATTTGCGAAGGCATTGCCCAATGACTGAAACAAATTAATAACTGATGGCTCCCACACCTTCACATCAAGTGTTAGAGATCGTACCTGCAAAAAATGGAAATGTAATTTTTTTCATCTGTGTTTTTTATTTGTAATTTGGAACCAAATGTGCACAACAAAGTGAATTTCGTCGAAGTTGGATGCGTTTTATTTCTGAAAAATACAAGTGAAGAATAACCGAGAAAAGGAATATTTGTTAGATATTATATAATTTGTACAGCTCATTGTATGCGATAACTGCTATCATGGAGAAGATGCTTATATGCTTATGATGCTACTGCACAGTTGATTATCAATTGTGTCAGCCTTGAGCACAAAAAAGAGTGAACTAGAAGGGAATTTGAAATGACAATAATTGCATTACCTAACCCATGACCTTATGCTTCAAAACAAACAGGACTTAAGTTCATATGCAGATACAGAAAGAGCAATGGCATAGATATAGCAGGACTGATGATATTGCAAGAATATCATGATGATATTACAAGAGTATTTAAGTGATCCTAATTAGATGTGCAGATAGCTGAAAGAAGATTGATGGCATTAGAAGATATCAAGTATTTCCAACTCAGACAGAAAATAACGTATTGTGTACCTTCGATATGTGTACACCCAGGTTGCGATGTACACCTGAACATTCAATGCAGACAAGAACTCCAAGATTTAAGGATGCCCAATCAGGTTCAGGACAACCACAGTCTGCACATATGTCATTCCCGCATACTTTTCTCAACACCTCGATGGGTCTATCACATTTCACATTGCACCGATATTGATGTGAGCTTCTGGATGCTCGTTCAACATGTCCAATAGTTAAGGACCTGTCTATAGAAGATTCTTCAAATATTGGATGATCAAATTCGGAAGAACTTCCATATGAACTACTCTCACTAGCAGCTTGATGACGTCCGCCACTTGTGGGGCTCATTGGCAACCTCTGGAAAATGTCAATGAAAAGATATCCTTTATTAAGTACGAGATTATGACAGAAAATAAAAGTATTGATCAAATAATTTTGACAATCACTTGTTCAGAGGACTGTGAGCTCAATAATGATGCAATTACTCCAGTTATTTTCTCGATCCAATCCATCTGATCCATAGCACTCTCTGCCTGTACTAATAAAATGTTTTGTAAAAAGGTGAAGATTTTGCATGTAGAGCTAAATTCTCTGATACCAAGCATGGCACTTCCGGCAAACATTGTTTAAACATTAGAATTTCATGTTCACTTCAGTTATTACCTGTAAAGTATAATTTTTTGAAGGAGAGATAATCCTAAAGCAAAACCGCAAGTCTGACTGATCAGCATCAACTTTTATGGTAGAGGTTAGTAAATTCACTGTGTGGTGTGCCACGGACTTCTCATCATGCACCCCACCGTGATAATGAGCAGAGCGCCATCTACTAAGAAGCCCGGTACCAATCTCAGAAGAACCATGACCCTTCTGAGAAGAATGTGGACCTCCAGCGCCCTAACAATTAGAAAGACAGTCATGCATATCAAGAAGATGGCCACACAAAAAAAACAGCAAAAAAGGAGGAACAGATAACATACAGATGGCCTGCTCACTTGTTTCCTGTAGTAGTATAGCATTCCCCTGCTATCAAGAACAAAAAACCGTCTCTTCCAGTCACCTCTCAAATTTGATGAGCGTTTTGAAAGATAACCTTGCCGAATAGTTTGAACCTAAATAAATTTAAGAGAACTGTCTATAAATAAATCAATAGTAAAAGCAACTGTTCAATTTGTATATATCACCTTGCCCCTTGCAGCAGATTGCATTACTGCCTCTATCATTTTATGAGAACTTCTACCAATAGCTTGTATTCCATCTCCATTGGGAGAAAGATGAGATCCATTTGAGGACCACCGTATTTCCTGATCAATCTTCCTTTTAAAATCTTGCATTCTTTCTGTAAGTGCTGCTTGTTCATAGTTTGACCGTTCCCTTGATTGTTGTGCATAAGTCAAAACCTTTTAAAGATAATTCGGAACCATTATTTTCTGAGTATGAATTATATGAACAAATTGTAGTAACATAGACATTAGCAAAACTTGGGAATTAGCACAATAATCGAAAAAACACAATGAATCAAGCCCATCTGGATAAAAGCCCATCGTATTCTGACCTTTGTGCAGAATTAGTAACTGAACTCTGTCATAATGTATAAAGACCTAAACGGACAAAAATAAATGCGAAGTACAGAGTTGAAATGCTGTAAAAAAAGCTCACTCGTGTGAGAGATAGACCAACAGATATCAATCGATTTAATGTTTGTCGGATGAAACGATATCCATCTTCAAGACATGTATCGGTTGCCACGTGTTTAAAGACAGATAAAAGACCCATTTACATGAATTCCTTCCAGAATGGGCAAAGAGTTCAAGCTTATCTTGGCAAGCCTAGCCTGTTGAAACTGAAGTGAGTCCAAATTTAACGGCATTTCATTCACCTTTAACTAGAAATGCTCATTGGATTTTAACATGGGTGCAATGTATATTGTTCAACACCAAAACATACAAATGGACAAGGATTTACGGGGAAAATCCTTCTCGGCCAAAGAGGAAGAACACTTGAAAGGTATTCTTGCACCTCCGCGACAGTTAAGTTTTCATGACCTCTATCGCCGAAAGAGATGGAGGTATTACAATCTAGAAACAACGAGATAACTTGGCCCCCATCCAAGTCCACATACTTGGTTACAACATTATTTCCACAATAATTGTCATGAAAGATATGTACTCTAGCTCCATTTCTATCCTCATAAATAATAAATTCAGAATAGTTGAAATTGGAAAATACAGTCTGACAGGCATTATAAAAAATAGTTAAAATTATTATGATGCACATTCAAAGTACATCACCAATATGTCTTAACATGCTGATAGCCATAACAGCCATATAAAAAATAACGGAAATTTTTAAAGCAAGATATACAAAGCTCAAAGACCCAATCTACCTGATGAATATATGGTTCCATTTGATGCAATAATTCATAACCCTGCATGATTAGCCAGGACATGTATAATAGTCATTAAAAAACAGAAAACACCTCTAGAAAAAACATTCTTAAAAGCAACACATACCTGTTTGAAATAGCGAAGATGAGCATCCATTGTCCCACTTACAGCCTCTAAGAATTCAAATCTCTTCTTTGCTTCAACATTAGATAAAGCAGTAACCTAGATAGGTTTTGAAGAATATCAAAGTTCCTAAAAAATACTGAATTTTCATGGCCAAAACCATGGAATATGGGAAATCCCAGCCCATGATTCAGCAATAAATAACCAAAGACGCTAGGAAATACCAAGTTGAATCGAGCTTGCTCAAATGATGATCTTGCACCATGTAACTCCTACAATAAACAATAATACGTGAGCACAGACGTTAGGACATCAAAGCATTCCCATTAACAGCACCAAAAGTTGTTAAAGTGTCCTCTTTCACATACCTCCTCTAGAGCCGCAGCAACATCTGCCCGTGTTCCTTTTCTCAATGATAAATATTTTTCTCGTGCCTATTAAAAAAATAAATACGGATAAAGGAGAACTGTCTGATTTCTTCAATTATAAAGCATCAAAAAATCAGCAACTACATTTTTCCCGTCCTTTAGAAAGAAATGATTAATATAGTTCGGCACAAGATTATTCAGGCACGTGACAAGGATTATCCCAAGCATGTCCCAGAAATTAATCCAAGGAAAACGAATACCTGTAACAGACATGCTACTATATTGTATAATCAGAAAATTCTAAGATTTTACTTCTAATTTTCAAGACAGAAGTCTAAGTAGTGCAGCAGTCGAACTCGTAAAAAGTTTTAAATAAAGCAAGAGTCAATATCTTTTACCATTTCTAGTTTTCTCTAAACACACATAAAAAAGAGAGCATCCAAGTACATACTACACAGCTCGACTCTTCAAATTCTGGTTATGCAGGCAGTGAATAGTACATGCACGTACAAGTACATGTAATCCTTCCCAATTTTGCCATACAACACGATTAAAACATTTCGAGACAAAATCTTCAAAATCCAACCCTAAAAAAAGCAATTTTAACAGATTATTTGATATCCTCGACCATTTTCCATTCATTTTTTATTGCACCCAACCTCCATCCCCGAAGACTTAATTATTTAAATAGACAAAAAGTAGGATGGATAACCTAATAAACTGAAGAAGTTGTGCAGCGTGAGTGCCTGAAACTTCCTACCACAACATTTTTTTGTCAGCCAAAGTGCCCAACTAAAAGCCATCAGTTACACATGGTCCATATACGATTGAAAACCCATGTTACCAAGAGTGCTCCAGCAAACCCCCACACAAGTGGAAGCTTAACCCACTTCAACGCCGCATTCTGCCACGCCTCTTTGACCAAATCACTGGAAAGAAAAAAAATGCTCCACATCTCTCGAACAACCAAATCATAACATGAAAGACGCATAAGTCACGTGAAAGTATCTCTCCATGTGCACCCTAGTCATCTACCTCTCCCTTTTGAGAAACCACATGAGCATCTTCACGCTCAAGGGAGCTATGGAGTCCCATAATAATCTACACCCCCTCGCCAAATTTTCGAGAGTAAATATCAGATAAGAAAGCACATTGTTCCCCTTTCTTAATAAAGAAGTCTCCAATACACTTTCGGAAGTAAACTCATTTTCAGTTGCAGTGACCCTGACAGGCGTAGTACAGAGCACATGCTCTCCGACAAGGAGATTCAGTTTGACTCACACTCCAACCCATTTGTCCTCCTCACCTGCACGGCATGAGAAGCAACTTCCTCGACAACAGCCGATAGTTGTGCAAATAGAGTTGATATTGTATGTAGTGTCTTGTATTGTAAGTTGAGATTTCTTTCTATTTGTCCAAGCTGAGCATTACGTGCTCCAGCTTGAGGGGAGTGTTGGAGTATTTGTTTATAAGCATCACTTGAGTAGATGGGTACAGGATCCATTTACTACATCCAGTGGTTTAGCCCAACATCTACCAACAGTGGTATGTGAAGATTCAATGAGGGCTATATAAGAAGCCCTGCACCCCAAGCGAGAAAGTGCAATGCATACATCAGTCCTTTGAGGCGTTCTCCCGTGGTTTCATCCCGCTCCTTAGAGAGTAGGGTTCCACGTTAAAATCCCGTGTCCATAATGTTTTATCTTTTTCTCTGATCAAGCGTCGCATCTCTATTTTCTAACAATTAACAATTCAAGGGTCACAATTTCACACACCTACTTAAGCCCTAGTCTTCAAAAGACGTGTGCTTTGTGTATAAAAGGAGAGCAAGTCTCTCTCTTTTATTAACTTGTGATTTTTGAGAGCCTAGTCCCTTGGGAATTTCGTGCTTTGCAGAAGAAGAGTCTTGACAGTATCCATCTCTCACATGCCTCTTCTTGAAGCCCTTTTCGGGAAGATGACGTCAAACTTCGTGACAAGCAACACAATTCGTCTCCACGGCCACGAGAGAGACACTCTAAATCGAACTTGATTCGGGAAGTTTCTTTTACTAGAAACTCACGCTTCAAGAGTTAACCCTGATCTATTCTTTATATTAATTATGGATATTAGGAATCATTTTGGAAATTGTTTCCTTGGAATTAATGATTTCAAAATGCACCAACTGTTGTGCTAAAATGTCTTGTTCATGCGATGAACAGACAATGTTTTAAGCAAAAAGTTTGTTAAATATTCCGTGTTTCGGTGATGAAAGTTCTTGAATCTTCAATTACTTCATACAAAAATAAACTGTTTTACACCATTTTCGAGATTTGAATCGATATCGTCGATATATCCCATTTTGGTGGACCGATACGATGTTGATATCGATATCTCGATTCTCAAACTTGCTTCATATTTACATGTTCGCTTATATTGCTAAACAATCCTGGTGAATTTATTAGGTTTAATGCATACATAAAAACCATATAAAAAATTGGGAAAAGCACCAAAAAATACTTAGAAAAATAGTGAAGGAATGAATTAATTGGATAATTGGATATTGAGAAGATTCACCTATTATTTGGTACACCATCTTGTATTTAGTACTTTCACATGACCTATTGAGAGGGAGAGTTGGATATAGATGGGCCAATATATAGGGTCATGTACTGCAAGTTTCGGTGAGAAGAGAAAATGAAGCAACACGACTATAATGGTGCTTTTCCAGTGGAGTAGAATGATCATGCTAATCATCTCAAACTACATAAATCAAGTTGTTAACATATAATTGTTGCTAAGAATTAATTTATTTCATAATTGTTGGCACATATGCGTATCATTCCTCCACCCTCTCCCCAACATTGCTGCTATTAAATCGCTAGTGCGGACTACACCGAATAAAAAGCCGTCAATTCTTGGGAATTGGCGAGCCAGTGATCAGGAAAGATAATTTCTTTGATCAATCGAAAACTGTCAAACTTTAACAATTTACCACAAGGGATGAGCAACAAGTGTGAATGTACTTGCATCAAAATCTAGTGTGGTTTCAGAGTAAATATGTATTAAGTAGGGGTTAAAGCTAATTGCAAAGTTATGCAGCAACATATATAAAATCTCAAATTAAATGTACCCGAGAAAAGAAAAGGATGCTGGGGTAGAATTGTAAGATAGAAGTCTGATAGTTGGAGAACATATTAGCTGCAACATATTCACAGCAGTGAGTCCCAACCCAACATAGACATGTCATTCACCCCCAGTATCTTCTTTATTAAAGCATCGAGTACGATCATAACTACCCTCAGTTAGGGAATCATTGTTCTCATGATACATGAATACGGAGAGAAATCCCATGATAAGGAGACAATTTAATCAACATAATTCCATGCATATAGTTTCCATTCAAGTAGAGCCAAACAAGAGAACAAAATGACTTACCTGGTCATAGAGAAGACTGGCCCGGTCAAATCGCTTGCGAGCTTCCTATAATAACAAATCTATTAAAAACTTTGTCAAAAGACATGTTAATAAAGTAAAGCAACTCATTAAAAAGGAGAAATGAAACAAGACTCTATGGGTGATTCGGCTAGGCCGGAATGACCTTATTTTCAACAATCAGATATTCTACTCCAAAAATGTGATCTCACATTGTAAAGCCCTTTACAATTTCTGGGCTTCTGGATAATGTAACCTAACTGCTTTAAATGAAATCAAAGTGGCGGTATCTCCCAACTTCGGAGATAACCCATCATCTCTTTATAAAAAAAATATTTGCATCAGCATTAGAATATACAATAAACAGAGGTGCTGAGACTACTGTTACTGACTGCTAAAATCCAGTTATCTGCTTGCTAGTTGTGCGATACAAATAAAAAACTGTGCATTGTTGGATTATCAGTCATACCCTGCAAATTTCAACAAAACTACAGATAGCATGCAGTTGATGTATAAGCTCACTCAAAACTATGCACTTCCAGCAATCTACCAGTAAACTGTCTAATAGCAATAGCAAACAATTTGCTATTGCAGATTATTGCACTAATTATGTCATTTCTATTTTTTTGGCGTAATTCCCCGTTGTATTACATGTACAGAAATTTCCTCCTCTAACTTTATTGCAGCCATTACAACTGAAATAACGCTTTCAAATAAAAAAATGCAACAATACCAACCATCAACGTGTCAGCCAAGACACGCGAAGGAACTCGTGATAAAACATAATTCAAAATTATGTTCCATGCAAAAGGACAAAATCATCTTACTAAAAAGAAATCAGGAAATTAAAGCACAAAGATCAGGATCAAAATCAACCACAAAACGGTGTGTAAGTTCAAATTCTAGGAATAAGATGTTCAAGATCTAATACTAGTATTAAATTTAAAAAAATCCATATCAGAGAAACAATCTTTTCTTTAATTACTTCTTGGTACTATGCAATGATGAACTTAATTTAATTAGACATATCACATGCTTGTTCTTAATAATCAACATTAGTTTGGGGGTATGAAAATTTTGTAATCCCATGGAAATTTTTACATATTCGTGACAAGTTTAAACTAAAAGATCTATGGATTATGGAATAATTACATAGATAATCCATGAAGAAGAAGTCACGAAGAATAAAGAAGTAGTTCTCTCTAGCATTCCCCTTCAAGTTGGCTACATAGAATAAGTAAGTTTTCTCTCTAACATCCCCGTTCAAGTTGGCTCGTATATATAGGTCATGTCCAATGTGAACGTAAGAAACGAATGCCCCTTTCTAGGATATGCTTTTTGTGAAAATGTATGCAAGTTGAGCTCTAAAAAGGTAAGTTTAGTAAGCTTCCCTTGTTGCAACATAAATGAATAGGAACCTTGGAGACAAGCAAGGGTTTAAATATCGATTTCGGATATCGTATCGATACCCTGCCGATATGATATTTCGTCGAAATTTCGATGAAATTTCGCCCATATCGACTACCATTTGTGAAGAAATGACCGAAAACTGCCCTCATATCGCCATTTCGCTCGAGGTTTCGGTTCCTTGTCGAAACCGAAATTTCGTCGAAATTTCGCGAAATCTGAGAACATGGTGAAAAGTAACTAAAGAAAAGATATACACCAAGGAAGCTCACAAGTGGCTTAGGCATAGTCTTGTATTTCGAACCATCTGGAGAGCCAATCATTTTGTACCAAGTATTGGGTATGTTAGTTACTTTTGCCTCAGAAAAAAGATAACACACCCAGTACTAGATGATATCCAATCTTCTGGAGAGTTAACATAATTGACAACGAAAAATAGCACACACATCCAAGTGACCCTAATGAGAAGAACCCTTTTTCAAGCAACCTTTTCAAGTATCGAAGGATAAGTAGCACTTCCAACCAGTGACCAGACTGGAGACTCTTCATATATTGACTTACCCTATCAACTAAGCATGAGATATCTAACCGAGCGAAAGCAAGTGAAAATGGTTTTCCCAGTGTAACGTAGAGTCCTCAAAAGCAATCATCATCGACAATAGTGTAACGTTGAACTTCTGAAGGTATCAAATAGTACTCCTGACTATTCAGTCACCTCAATGCCCAGAAAATACATTTACACAAGTTTTAACGATGAAGAAAGATCCGGTGTATAGGAGGTGGTGGAGAGTGAGGCTACTTGCAAGCAAGGCAGAAGGAGTTGGAAACAAGGTGGAGAGCATGTTGGCTTATTTGCAAAAGAGGCACATTTGGAGAAAGTTTTTTTTTTGAAAGGAAAAGGGCCAACACCGTGTAGGTGTGTGCCGAAAAACTTCACCGTTTATCACCAAAAAAATTTACAACTTCACGCCACCCTAAGATACGAAAAAACAATTTACATATTCCAACCATCCGCACAGGCAAGAACATTTTCCCCATACCATTTGTCCCCACGAAACACCATGCCGTTTCTAGCCATCCAAATATCCCAGATGAGCACTATGTGCCGAGATCGCTTATTTCAGTACCTCTCCAACCTTCCCCAAGACCCTCCCAGAAACCATTCAACTCATCGCATCGGATCGCCAGATCGCCAAACAGGGGCCAAACTTCTGCAGCTGACCTGCATTTGAAAAAAAAGGTGATCCAAGTCTTCCATTTCGTCATGGCTTTCGAAGCAAGTTGGGACGAAGCCAAGAAATAGGCATGCCAGTCTTTCACCTGTCAAGATTCTGCCCTTTCTGAAGATCCAAAGGAATACCTTCACCCAAGCCGAAACTTTCCATTTCTAGATCCTTTTGCAGTCAGCTCCACGCCCTCTCGAGTCGTAGGTTTCAGGATCCTTCAGAGCTTTGTAGGCCTTCACCGTGAAAATACTGTCCCTCCAGCACCAGAAATCTCTACCCTCCAAGGGTCCGGTGCATTTCCTAGCTCCTCCAGCATCAACACCAGCTCTTCCACACGTTGTTCCGAGAGCTCAGACATGAGCATCGGGAAAAAACCATGTCCATCCCAGATCTCAGAGATCGATGCCTCCGTATCGGTAGCGAGTGCCAGCAACCGCGGGTATCTCACTCCAAAAACACCTCCCTCACTCTAGTCTTCACGCCAAAACTTGAACCCCCCGCCATCGCTAACCACCGGTCTCAAGAACTAACCGATCTCCTGAGCAACCCCACAGTTGCCACGCCAGAAGTAAGAAGGTGAGGTCCCGGGCTGCCAAGCACTGGAGAATGAGGCGCCTGTCATATAGATCCTCTGAATAACATCGCACACCAAACTGTCACAATCTCCCCAAATACGAGTCGCCCATCTACTAAGGAAGGCCTTGTTCATCTCCTCCAAGCTAGGGACATCAAGACCCCCTCTGTCCACTGATCTGGTTACCGACTTCCAAACAACCAATGGGATCCCAGATGATCTACCACCCAAAGCCCTAACGAATCTACGCATGAAGCCCTCCATTCTTTTTCGCACCCCGGATGGGAGCAGACTGGCTGAGAGGAAAAAGATGGGTATCGCCGAAAGGACAATTTTCAAAAGAATCAGTCTACGACCTCTGCATAGGCATACGAATTTCCAACTAGCTAAGCTCTGCTCCATTTTCTCAGTTACTGATAACAAATCCATTGCATTCATCCTTCTTGCAGTCAAGGGAAATCCAAGAAAACGCACCGGGAGCTGCCAATGGGGAGACAGTAACCACTCCTAACAGGTTCTCAACTCCTCTTCGATCATCCCAAAAGTTACGAACACTGACTTCTCCCGGTTGATCATCAACCCCGAGACCGACCCAAAAAGGTCCAACACTGCAGAAAGGTGTCGACAGTTGGATGGGTTGCCCTCAGCCAAAATGAGGGTATCGTTTGTGTACTGCAAAATAGGGATCGTCATCTCGCCCTCCGGATATCCTCCAAAAAAGCCCCCCGAGACAGCGCGGTAAATCATCACAAACAAAATAGCAGTTGCGAGGACAAATAGGAGTAGCGCCACGGGGCACCCTTGACGAACCCCACCCCTAGGCTGCACATTCACCAACAAGGCGCACGAGGTAGGCGTAACATACCTTCATCCAGGCAATCCACATGTCATGAAAATCACGTCTGTGTAAAGAAGCCCAAATGGATCGATAGTCAACGCAGTCGTACGCCATGGAAAAGTCCACCTTCCACAGCACTCCCTTGGTTTTTTTTACGTCAATCAATCACAATCTCAGAGGCTAAGACCACGCTGTCCTTAAGTTGCCTGCCCAGAAGGAAGGCACTATGAACTGGTGAGAAGACCTTGTTCAACACCCCCCTCATACGGTTTGCCAATGCTTTGGCAATGATTAGGTAAATCGCATTTGAGAGGGTGATGGGCATGTAATCTTTCACCCTCGAAGCCACCTCCTTCTTGGGAAGCAAGAAAATGATGGATCTGTTGAGTCTGTCAAAACCCATATTCCCTTCCGTAAACTCCAGTACCACCTCCAAGACCTCCTCGTCAAGCAGGTCCCAAAACTCTCTATAGAAAGAGATGGGAACCCGTCTGGACCGGGACACCTGTCGGGGTTCAATGCGAAGAGAGCTTCTCTCACCTCCCTTATCTTGAAACGGTCTCATAAGAGCCTTTGTATCCTCCTCACTGATGCATCCCACCCCCAGCCCTAGCCACCGTGTGCCCCCGTGTGGCACCCACTTGCTCATGTTCTTGAAGTATTGCGTAATCGCCCAAGCCACCTCTGCATCATTTTGCACCTCTTCTCCCCCCACCTCAGTGGAATGAATCATGTTCCTCCTTCTGTCATTCGCCACATTATAAAAGAACCAGGTATTCACGTCTCCCTCTTTGAGCCACCTATGTCTTGATCTTTGTCTCCATTCCACCACCCTCTTTTTATCCTCTTCCTCCAAGATTTTTTGCATCACCCCTTGGTTAATTATTTCTTCCAAGTTCAAGTCCCTCTCGTCCTCAACCGAGTCTAATCTCATGATCTCCTCCTGAACATGACTCCTTCTCAACCCTCGCTCTGCCCTTGTGACCCGTCTGAATTCGAGAAAGCTTCGCCGCAAAGACCATAGCAGTCGATCCCTCCCCCGCTGTGTTCTTCCAAACAGAGTTGACCAGATCGCGGAACCCTTCCTCCAGCAACCAGCTTTTCTCGTATCTGAACTAGGATGATGAGCCTATGTCGCTGCATGAGTCGAGACACAAGGGTTTGGTCCGATCTCGATCAGGGAGCAAATGAACATCAACCAAGGAAAACATTTCCAACGCCTCAATCGATAGCAGAAACCTATAATCTGTGATCTCGTTGAGGAGTTCCTCCATGTGAATTTACATTTTGTAGCATCGAGGATCTCCAAGCTTAGCTTCTCAATCGTATTAGCAAAGCAGGCAGAACCAGGGTCTCACGTGCTTCTCCCAACAGGTCTGTCTTCCATGTACCATGTGACATTGAAGTCGCCCTCCACAATACCCATAAAGTGATCCCTGGTGTTTCTAAGCTCACCCCGCAGAGCATCATTTTTCGAGGCTCCTGATATCCCATAAATAGATGACATCACAATACGTGATTGGTATGTCTTGCACTCCAGCAGAATAGAAAATGAGTGCGCCATCTCGACTTCATAATCAGACCAACCAAATTCCCTTTCCACGCCACCACAATACCCTAGAGGAGTCGTTAGCTAACACCGCTTTGAACTCCTTAAGCCGGGGACCGGAGACAGAGTTCCAACACACACGCTCCCAAGAATCGACTTTGGTTTCTTGCAGACACGCGACATTAATGCTTCAGGATCCCAAGAGAGAGCCGATAGCCAGTCGTTTATCCGGTTGGCCCAACCCCCGCACATTCCACGTCAGGAACCTCATTGGTGATTGATGGGGAGACTCCATGCCAATACAATCACGATCCTACGAGCAACATCAATATCAAACTCCTTGTTAGAGCCGACTCATGTCCCAAGAATTATCCGCACACTGGATGTAACCATTACACATTCCTCCCTCCCAGGCTGGTCCTTGGTAGGCCTCACATCGATGTCCGCATCGGTTGCATTCTCCTCCTCTTCTTGAACGCTCTCCAGCTTGCTAGCTTCCCAATCTGACCCATCAACGCAACGTCGCTTACAGGAAAAACGTCGTAGTTGGTATTCACCCTCGATCCAGCAGACCCGCCTCTGGAACCCGAGTCTCTCCTGCTAACTCTAAGGAAATCAACTCCACCAAGCACCTTTCTATGCTGCCGGACAAGCCCAACTATCGTCATACGCCTCCGCTCATCACCAATCCATCAAAGTGGCCCAAGATAGACCCCAAAAGAACTACCAAAGGGAAGCCCACTGCCATTGGGGAGCATGAAAGTCACCATATGATAGGGCGCCAGCACGGTCTCAGACCCATTGGAGCCGCTCGGAAGAGAGTCCACCGCTAGGGGATCGACATGGGCACGCACTGCCAACTGCAGAAGAAGGGGACTTCCAGCAGCATTATGTGTCATCCAATCAGGCGTTGAGAGGAGACCGTCCATCGGGTCAAAGAACTCTTCGAGTTCAGAGACAATCGATCCAGTGGATCCAGCCAAAGGAGACAGTGGATAATCAGGCGAACTGGCAGAGGGAGTTAGCTCAGGGCATCTCCGAAAGGTGGGGCACTAGATAAACCAGGACTCGAGCCCAGACGCTCCGACGATTTCAAATCCGGAAAATTCGGGTCCAAACCACGATCCAAAAGTAAAGTCCCCGTTACAGGAAGGTGAAGCGGCAAGGCACCTACTAAGCCCGACCCCTCGAGTCACGCACTACAACATCAATTCTCTCTATTGTCATGTCCATCGAGTTGCGCAACACCCATCGAGCAGTTGCATCATCCACCAACGTTGGATCACCTGTCACAGAAGCCACACCCTCAATCAGCAATTGCTTCAACAATAGCGCCTCGGGTGGGCACCCACCAGGCGGTCGCTCGTCAAGAGCAATGAGACAGATGGGGATGGGTCTACGCCCAACCCAAACAGAAGACTTGGTCTGAAAAGGGGGTCTCGTCCCCTTCATCCAAAACACAACCTTTACCTCCAGCCCATGGCGAATCCCCAAAGAGAAAATGTTAATCACCTCACCAACATGTCGTACCGCCTCCCAAATGGTCTCCATCCTTCGACATCGAATCGGCAGACCAAAAATTTTCATCTTCCACTGCAACACAGTGGCGTCTGGGGCGCCATCCATCATTCGCGGGCGACGCCAATGAGATTGACCCCTCAGCGCGGGCCACAGGAAAACCTCAAAGGCTCCTCTAGTCGCCTGCATCGCCCCTTTGCTGGAAAGACCCCTGATGCCCACGAGACCTCCTGAAAGCTCGAGGAAGTCAATCGTTGCTCCGACTGCCCTCGCCAGTGCGAGCCCCTCAATAGTTGCATGGATGGCTTGCTCATCGCCTTCGCCAATGAGCATGACATCCCAAGGATGCTCCTCCATCGCACCCTAGGAGAGCAAAGAGAACATCGCCACAAACTTCTGCAGGAGGGGAGGGCCCTGCAGCTGTGCCTCGGATGGGATCTCTCGCCTATCACCGCCGACACACATGCGTGGGCACGACCGTCAAAGGTGTCCAGCACGCCCACACCCAAAACACAGAGCCTCTGTAGTCGCGCACGACTTCGACATGTGTACAGTACTTCCGCACCTGAAGCACCAAGCGGATGCGCCCTCCTTCTGCCTCCGCCACCATTCCTCCCCTGGCATTTTTGCTCTACCCCGCTGCTCGCGCTCAGCAAAGCCTTGGCTGCGGGAGGCCGCCTCTACACCCATATCTCGCAACGCCACATTCGCGCTCCCACTCCTTCTGATGGTGGCCCTCTGAACACCCTTCCGTGCGAACTCCGCCCAACTCTCGTCGTGGGTGGCCCTCCAGTCGCTCTCCTACGCTCCCGTACTCGCACCCGCAATCCCTCCCGTTCTTACACTCACATTTGGATAAAGTTGAGGGCTTGCAAATGAAAGCAGCAGTGGTAGCAGCTGAGAAGCCAATGGAGCAGATGCAATGTTCATCGTCAGTGCTTGGTAGTAAAGTTATTCAACGAGAGAAGAATATCATGTGGTTGACGAGGCATATCACAAAATTTGTGGCCGATAGTATGTGGACAGCTTGATTTCAATATTCACCATGTTGTTCCAAATAGAGATAGATATCGGGACTGTTCGGGACCAAGTGTGCCCTGAGAAGAAAGCGACGAATTATCGACAATTGACAGCATGGGCGCATGGCAAAGAATAATTACGCGAGACAAAGGTAGGGGTCTAAGATAACATATTGTAAAGGTATGCATGTGATACATGGGTTTCTAATTTTTCAGTGTTTGACTCGACTGAGAGTTCAAGTGGGATCCTTGCAAGCCAAAACGATGACGCATTCTAGTTAAGAGACGAGGCAGTTAGTTGTTTATCAGTGGTGCTAAGGATGATCGCTAACGATATCATCTTCAAGGTTACTTATATGCATAGTTTGAATGAAACTAATAAGAGGGTGAAGCTCCAAGATGAGAATCATCTGGCCTGCTATTGTTTCCCGCTTATTGTTGTTTTATTTTTCTAGCCAAAAAAGGGAAACATGCGATAAATCTGAGATTGATCATGTTATATATTATTTATTATCCTCTTCTCTTAAACAATCCAATAAAATCTGTTGAGAAGAGGGACTAATGAGATGTTTATTCCATAAGAGTCAGAGTCTCTTATATATAGAGTAAACCCTAGAGAGTACAAAGGTTACGGAACCCGAAGGGTCACTGGGGGTTACGGAACATGAAGGGTCATAGAGGGTTACGAAATCCGAAGGGTCACGGGGGGTTACGGAACACGAAGGATTACAAGCATAAATGTAAATATAATACATCTAATACTCCCCCTCGTGCTAGAGCTGAGAAAGTTGCAGCTTGTAACAAAAAGAAAAAGTATACACCACATCTTCACACGATGCATCATAAGAACATATGTCCGCTGCTAGTAGAAGACCTCGCTCGAGGACGGGTCTACGACTTTCAGGTCATCGGAACGTATCTCTGTCATGCATGTAGAGTCGTTGCGATATTAGGTCACCGGAACGTATCTCTGTCGTGTCTGCAAGTCACCGGAACATATCTCTGTCGTGCCTGGAGAAGAATCGTTGTAGAAGAAATCCAACGTGGAGTAGAAGTCGGTCGTAAAAGAAGAAGCATATGCCCTGACGAAGAAGTCGATGCTCGATGAAGACGGATGATCTGAGTAGTAGTCTAGAGCGTCAGTCTATCAGTCATGGTAGGGCAACAGACGTCCTAAAGAATATGAAGAATCATCTCTGACTCCCCCTTTCTAACATACTTGATAGAATGGAACATCAATTCGAGAGAAAGAAAAAGCTGGGAGAAATAAGTCGTGGTGAAGCAAGGGCTATTGGAGGGGGGGCTCCAAGCGGTGTCGACGATGCATGAGGTACCGTTGAAGCCTCGGACGACGCTTTAGGTGCCGTTGAAGGTGGCAGCTGGTGCTGCCGAGGACTTTGATTGCCTTGCGCGAGACCATGGAATCCACGAGGAATGCAGGAGGTCGAGCCCTCTATCCTTGTCGGCGAAGAGAGGGCTGGTGGTGGCGGCGGATTTAGGGTATTAGGCTTCGATCTAGGATCGTCGCTCTGATACCATGTTGAGAAGAGGTACTAATGGGATGTTTATTCCATAAAGTCAGGGTCTCTTATATATAGAGTAAACCCTAGAGAGTACAAGGGTTACGGAACCCAAAGGGTCACTGGGGGTTACGGAACATGAAGGGTCATAGACGGTAACGAAACCCGAAGGGTCACGAGGGGTTACGGAACCCGAAGGATTACAAACATAAATGTAAATATAATAACTCTAATAAAATCAAACCCTAATTCATAATAATTAACAATTAACCTGTTTTTATAACTAACACTAATTATTGTATATATTTAACATTTTTTGTTTCCTTTAGTTCTTTTATTTTCTTATTCTTTAAAATCCCAAAAAAAAATACCAAAAGAATTAAAAGCAAGTGTTTTTATTACTCAAAAATGCTTACAAAAAAAATTCTTTCCATAGATGACTTCTTCTGGCTCTTTGCTAAACAAGAAACTTGTAAATCTCTTTGAGATGTACAACTTTCATATTTAGCATTTTTTCTAATTCGACTTGTAAATAGTTCTTTTTAATTGTCTTTGTATTTCTTATTTTCTATTTTTTCTATTGGGCTACGTGGCGCCCGCTGGGCCCACCCAACCTCCTTCTGCCACTTGTTCATTCCTTCCATCGTTGGATCTCTCCCCCAGTTTCCATCTGGGTCATCCTTCTCCGCCCGCTCCTCAGCAGCTCGATGGGATCTTCTGATCTCATCTCACCCGCCCATCCTCATTGCGCTCTCCACCGTTTTGTGAGATCCCCAGATCTCATCGCATCCCTCCATCAGCACCTCCTCCTCGACCGTTGGATCAAGCAATACAACGGCTCTGCCCTTATCTTCTACCCCTGTAACCGCCACCCTCCAAACGAAGACCTCGCCTTCTTACATTTATTGCCACTACCTTAGCTACCCTCTCCACGATCTTCCACCTCCCCGTTATAGCCCTACTCTCTACCATCCATGCCATGCCCTAAAGAACCCACGACCGAATTTCTAGGGCATCAGACGTCGGTTACAACTTCACTCCCCATCTTCTATAACCGTCGTCCCCTTCCACGAAAGCACCTCCTTCACCCCCCAT
Organism: Ottelia alismoides; assembly: GCA_037367405.1. Classification (NCBI taxonomy): domain Eukaryota; kingdom Viridiplantae; phylum Streptophyta; class Magnoliopsida; order Alismatales; family Hydrocharitaceae; genus Ottelia; species Ottelia alismoides. The sequence continues at coordinate 286,559 of JAZKJV010000826.1, forward strand.
CACGATGGGTCCACCATTTCACGATCTGCCGCCTAACTATCCTCCTCCTCTTGTGACAGAGGAGCGAGGAGATTGATGCACGGCGACAGCTGGAGGGTCAACCCTCCAAAGACCTTCCTTCCTCCACACCTTAGGTCGCTCCGCCCCCTTTCCTCTGCCACCATGGTGGAGGAATCCATCGGACCGCCACCTTCTCCACCTCGATAAGGCTCCCATTCACCTCAGCCACACACGCAAACACGCTTCGGCTATGCCCTCGCTAACACCTACAGGTTGAAGCCTTCATTAGTCGGAGCTCTGGACGAGCATCCGTTCTAGAGCAACATCTCCAGTGACCCTCCATCACCTTACCGCTTCGAGCACCACCGTCGATCAGTTGACCCCCAGGGACTTTACCGGCCCTCATCAGAGATGATTGGACCTTCCACGCAGTCGATTGATGATGGCAAGAGGAAGGAGCCTTCACCGGAGCACAACCTATTCCGTCATACAAAGGTGAAGCGAAGGAGGAGATGAAGCGTACTCGTACGTCCGATTACTTCAATCGGACGACCTATATTAGATCCATGCCTCCCCTCCAGAGCCATACGCTCGGTGGAACCGAGCCTCGTTCGAAGTTCCTCGGGCCACCCACGTGGCCCGAGCCACCTGTCCCGACTCGCACCTCACTCTGAGCCTCCGTACGCGTGATATGCACGTGCGTGAGTTGGAAATTTTGCAGCCGAAGCATGCGAACTCTTCAAAATTACAATCAGGTCCAAGCATGTGTGCCTCATGTGTCGTGCTTGGGTAATTTGCTAGAAGACCCTGTTATCTTCTGTAAATTGCAAATTAGTCCCCGTATGTGGAAAATTTATAGGGAAGCCCCTTCGGGTTTTCAATATTGCATGTATGCCCTCCAAGGGCCGGTTTCTAATACTTTATCTATTTAGTTTCATGTTTTTATTTGCATTTATGCCTCTGAGCCTTTTTGCTTATAACTTGAGAATGCAAACTCCTTTTTCAATGATTCCGGTTTCATTTTGTTGCTTATTTAATTCTCTATCTAATGGTGTTATTTATTTTATGTTTTTGATACACCAAATGAACTTTGAAATGACAAATTCATTGATATATTACTTGAACTTTTTAGGGGTATGTTTATGTATCCATGTTTGCGCAACATATCATTCTGTTGCATGTCATCATATTTTAACTTGCAAAAAAACCAAAAAAAATGCATTCTGTAAAAAACATCATTCTTGCATTTGTCATTTACTTCATGGTTGACCTAGGTAGATTAAATAATCGTTTAATTTAGATATTCATCTCTGAGTAATCGCTTAGGTAGCTTGTTCCCTGTGTTCGATCTTGGTACACTTACCAACTTTTAAATATTCCACCTATTCAAAAAGGTGGTTTTGCATGGATCCATTTTCACTTCATGTACTACAACAATTCTCTATTATTAAAGAGGTGAAAACGTGATTCATCATATGCTCGCCTATACTTAAACTATGCATGTCCTCGAGCTTTTAAAGAATGATTGAATCGGATTAATCCATGTCTGTGAATGTAAAGTTTCAAGACTTAATTCATTAAGAATCCTTGATTTTAGTGATCTAAAAATTCTAAGCTGAACCAAGCCCTAGTCAAAAGGATTCCAACTTCTCTAACTATAAGACTCTGTATGTACATATAGTATAGAGATATGACATTTAGTGTACATTGCATTAATAAGAGTCGAGTTGAAACGTCACATAAAGTCTCAGTCTAAGAGACTCTCCTCGGGACTCAATCCTCAACACTATGGAATAAATCAATTCTTGCATCAAATCCACCGCCTCTTTAGTTTGTCAGACTTTGAAAGAATGTAGATGGAAGGTCAGACGATGGAGGGTATAGGTTTGTGTCTTTTCTTCTCTCCTCTCATTGGAACAAGGATCCTCTCGAGTGTCTTATTACTCAACACATGTAGACATTTTTCTGTTGTTAATCAGTGTGTCCATCAAGACAGTTTAGAGTCGTTTGCACTTGTTTTCCTTGGAACACACCGGGGTGTGTCTCTTTTGAGTATCTAATATACCTTCGGCACCCAGACTTGTATCACTTACGATGCAGAGCTCTTTTTTGAGTGCCAGCCCAACTCCTACGATCCTAATAGCTTTGGTCCAAGTGGATACTTAAAAATGATTGGGAGCGCTTGCCTTTGATGTAAGCTCTTTTGTATTTGTCTTTTGAAGTGCAAGAGCTTTTCTTTCTCTTTCTTTTCTTTTCTTTTTTCTGGCTAGCTATACTGCTTTTACCAAGTTGGTGTGTATTGATCAACACATTTTTATGTTTCATCACACCCTAGTACATAGGTCAATATCAAGAGATAGCATGAGAACTTGTTCTTGCTATCACTCAGGTTTCATGAAGCCTTCATCGATTTTATCCCATCGTCAAGTATCATAAAATCAGGTCTAGACTCAAATCTCAAATCCTAGTTCCTCCAGTGAAACTTCAACTCATCTCATCATCAATGCGGTTGTGCAAGTGATGTACGGGTCATATTCCTTAAGGTAGAGATGAAGTGTGCAATATAGCACCTACATCTTTCAAATCAGGGAAGTATGGATTATTAAGTTTCAAACCTTATTGACTATGGTTGGTTGACTCAAACTTTTAAGAACTCTTAAATCAAAGTTTATTTATTCCTCAAGTCTCGAGTGATAGTGAAAAGTTTCAGGGATACATCAACTCAATTTATTAATGATTTTCTGATTTTTTATTTTTTTTAATTTTTATGGGTTTTTGAATAAGGTTAGAAGTATTTACAAACACAAAATTAGTCTCTTATTTACACCCTCATTTTTTAAAAGATTTTTTAAAAGATTTTTCAAATAATGTTACAAAACATATAGATTTTCAAAACATTTTTCAAATGATTTTCAAACAAGTAAAATCCCCATTTTTCAAACCAATGTCAAACATTTTTCAAAACAATGTCACACAGTCAGAAAATTTTTCAAAGCATTTACAAATATTTTTACACAAATCAATTCGAAGGTACTTTACCCTAACCCCAAAAAGTTTGAAAATTTTCAAAGTATGAGCTTTTTTTACTTCTCAAAATATGAGCTATGACTAAAACATATGTGAAATATATATGGTATACCCCCTTATACTTAGCTTTTGTTATATCCTCATAGCACAAAGTGATATGACGCCTTAGGTCATGCTAAAATATAGAAAGATATACGGGAACTGACTCAAATCGCCCTCTTACACTTAGGTTAAAACTAACCTAAGTATAAGAAGTGGACAAAGAGGATGGATCAATGAGTGAAAATAAAAGATCATAGGAGTTCGAATCCCCCCTATACTTAGGCTGAGAAGAGCATAAGGATAGAGATATGCAATGAAGATGGAGGGATCCGAGGCGAACAATCGGAGATACACATGGTTCCCCCTACACTTAGGCTGAAGAGGAGCCTAAGTATCTAGATATGGAGCAATGATGGGGAATCGGGTTACCAGTTAGAGTTCAAGTGGAGTGAATGAACAAGATGGTTGAATCTTCATAAATGAATACGGAGTCTAGGGTTTACGGGAGGGTTGGTTTAGAATACACAATCAAGAGCCAAGACTCGATGAGAGTCTTAGCTCAATGAATTCCATTCTTTACGTAAAACCAATGACTTAAATGCTGATTTCGCTAGCATGTCGGTGACTTGAGAAAACCGAAATATCAGCGAAATGTTGCGATATTTCAACCATTTTGGTATAAATCATGAGAATGCAAAGAAGTCCTCTCAAATTTAGATATTGCAATTACGATTTCACCAACTTAACGAAATATAAGTTTCACTGAAATTTCATCGAAATTTCGAACCATGCGCAAAATTGCTCTTCTCAAAAAACCACTCAATTATGGGTGAGCCACAAAGATAAAATTGTGATGAGGGAAAAGAATTAATTGCATTCCATTGAGACCCTAGAGCTCTCCTATATAGGAGAAAAACCCTAAGGGAAATTTACAGAAAGTAAATAGGAGAATAAGTAAATATAGATAAAGGGAAAATAAAACATTTATCTCAACAATCCCCCTCAAGCTAGAGCATATATGTCTATTATTCTCAGCTTGGAATAGCAACGATGGAATGAACCTCGAGCGAGTGCCTTGGTGAACATATCTGCAGTCTGATCTCCTGAAGTAACATGAGAAGGGGAAATACATCCCTTCTGAATCATATCTCGAGTGTAGTGACAGACTATCTCGATGTGCTTGGTTCTTTCATGGAAGGCCGGATTATTTGCTATGAAAAGGGCAACCTAGTTGTCGTATTGAAGGTGCATATGAAGTGACACATCAATAGTCAGGTCAGTCAAGACGAATCTGACCCACGTCATCTCTATGTTCCCTTGTGTCATGGATTTATATTCTGATTCGACACTAGATCTAACAACAAATTTTTGTTTCTTACTCTTCCATGAAACAAGTAAACTCCCAACAAAAATAGTGAAGCATGAGGTAGACTTCCAATCTTTGCGGCATCCTGCATAATCCGCATCAACACATGTCAAAACTGCAAGGGATGTGTCTCTACTGAACAAGAGTCCTGCACCTGGAGAATTCTTCAAATATCTCAAAATCATGTGAATAGCATCCATATGTGCATGCGCAGGCTGCTACATAAACTAGACTAACTCTGCTCACTGTGAAGGAGATATCAGGTCCAGTAATAGTGACATATAAAAGCTTCCCTTCAAGTTCTCTATATCATCTCTTATCAACCTCCTCAGTGTCATCATCACAGAGTTTCATACTCGGATCCAAGGTTGCAGAAGTCGGCAGTCGGTACTCGGTCGACAGGGTCACTGACTAAGGATTAATCAGCAGTCGGGAGAGTAATCGGATTTAGTCGGGCATTATGTAGAGATAGTTCTTAGTATTATTATCTCTTTATGTATCTTGTCGTTATTTCTTTATCTTTTATAGACCTCTTTGTAATTTACCCTTAAGGTCTCTCCCTATATAAGAGAGCCTAGGGTTTTTCTGAATGATTATCAAAGTCTATTTTCCCAACATGGTATCAGAGCCGCCCTAGGGCTCTCCACACCCGCCGCCCTACCCGTCGGCCTCTCCTTTCTCGGCGCTGATCTCCCCGCCCACCGCCCACCACCCCTCCCGCAGCGGCTTCTCCTCCACGCCGCTCCTCTCTCTCATGCCGCAGAAGGCACCAGGCGGCACCCAGTCACCGCCGACCCCTCCCACCGCCGCCGCAGGCCCCAGGCGGTGCCCCCCCCCACCGTCGCGCACATCCAACCGCGGCATACCAAGCGGCATCCATGCCACTGCAAGGGCTGCAGGCCTCATCTAAGGTGTGCCCTAGTCCACCTCATCTCTTCGGCCGATATATGGATTTGAGTGCGTAACATCTACATACGCACTCAAATCCGATGCAGTTGGTGTAGACATTCATTATCTTGTCTACATACCCTAGTTCTTCTCCAGCGGCAGTATGTTAGAATCGAAGGTCGATATGCCCTCCACCGGCGCATTCAAAGGTCATGCGCCAATAGTGAAGATGGGCGGGTCTAACTATGAGCTCTGGGCTATGCAGTTCATGAGCCTCATGAAGTCGAATGGTGAGAAGCACATTCTTACCGAGGATGAGCCCGCAGAGAAGACATGGATATATGCCTCATGGGAGGCTGATGACTCCTACGCAAAGGTCTGGTTGTCTGGTACATTGACGATGGAGATTGCTAATGACGTCCTCCATCAGCCCACTGCCAAGGCGATGTGGGACATTCTTGCCGCTACATATTCGCAGGTGCGAAATGAGACCAAGTTGTTGCAGCTTCAGCATGACATTTTCACAATGAAGCAGAGCAACAGACCTCTCCATTCCCTATACACATCCTTAAGAGGGATGTTTGAGAAGTTATACAGTACCATTCCACTCACTGCTACTCCTGAACAGCAGAAGACGTTTCGGAACGCCACCATGGTGGATGTTCTACTTGCGGCTCTTGATCCTGAATATGATGCCGCCCGGTCTCAGATTCTAGCTGATGCAGTTATTCCTCCAGTGGAGGATGTTTACAGAAGACTCGGTCGCATTCCAGTTTCCTCCAGCTCTTCTACTCCACCCCCATCAGCGATGGCAGTCTCGCATGGGAGAGGTGGCCCGCCTTCTGGTCGTGGTCGTGGACGTGGTCGTGGACCCCAGGGAAGGGGTGGTCGCTTCAGTCAGACATGCTCCTATTGTCACGCACAGGACACTCGGAGGAGACATGCTATTCTAAGCATGGGTTCCCAGCATCGGCACGTGTTGTAGAGCATTCTCAGTCTCCATTACCATCTACTACAGATAATCGATTTGACGAACTTGTGGCACGTCTCCGAGATATTATGCCACATTCATCTGGTGATTCGTCTGGTGGTCCTTCAGATATTGCTGCTACAGCCTCCGCCAGTTCATCTTCCGCTGCTAGTACCTCAGGTAGATCTACTGCATTCACACCGTCTCATGATATATCTGACTGGGTTATAGATTCGGGAGCCATACATCATCTCTGCCGAGATAGAGATAGATTACAGTCCAACAGGGACATTCCTCACGGCCGTTCAGTGCAGATCGCAGATGGTACCCATTCACCCCTTATTGGACAGGGGGAGGTCTTCCTATCCTCCACTATGCAGCTACAGAATGTCCTACATGCTCCTGAGTTCTCAATGAATCTGTTATCTATTAGTCAGATTACGAAGGATTTGCATTGTCGTGCTATATTTGACCCGTCTTCTCTCATTTTTCAGGACATACTCACGGGCAGGGTGATTGGTTGTGGCTCTGAGCAGAATGGTCTATATCGGCTGGTTCGGGATTCCTATGCTGGCGTCTCCTCTCATTCTACCGGACCAGTCTCTCCGTACATCTGGCATCTCCGGTTTGGTCACCTTCCGCTCCAGAAAATGCGTCATCTTCTGCCCCAGATCTCTCCTAGTTCGTCTTTCAGCTGTGAAGCATGTCAATTGGGAAAGCATCATCGGTCGAGCTTCCCAAGTCGTCAGAGTCGGAGCAGTAGCTCCCCATTCGAGTTGTTACATATAGATATATGGGGTCCGAGTCGTGTTCCCGATCATCAGGGGCACAGGTTTTATCTTGTGGTAGTGGATGATTTTTCTCGTGTGTCATGGGTCTTTCTTTTGAAGATCAAATCTAAAGCAGGAGATGTGATCAAGAATTTAATTAATGAAGTGCACAATGTTTTCTCTTCCTCAGTCAAATATGTTCAGGCGGATAATGCCCTAGAGTTTTGTACACGCTCACTTTCTCAATTTCTTTCATCAAAGGGTATTATTCACCAAACCACTTGTGCATATACATCACAGCAAAATGGTGTGGCGGAAAGAAAGCATCGCCATCTCTTGGACATTACTCGAACCCTGTTGATTCAGAGTTGTGCTCCTATTTCTTTCTGGGGGGACAATGTTCTTACTGCATGTTATCTGGTCAATCGAATGCCATCCTCAGTTCTTGGTGAGAAGATACTTATCTCTCTTATTTTTCCAGACAAGGAGTTATTCTCACTGACCCCACGTGTCTTTGGTACTGTGGCTTTCGTTCATCTTCTATCTCCCGGACTTGACAAACTCTCTCCCAGAGCAGTCAAGTGTGTCTTTGTTGGTTATTCCAGGACTCGGAAGGGCTACCGGTGTTATGATCCTATGAATAAGAAGTACTTCGTAAGTGCTGATGTCACTTTCTTTGAGTCTGTCATGTATTTCTCTCCTGCAGGTGACAGACTGGTACCATCCACTACCAATGATGATGTCTATGTTCCTCCACCACCTACATGGAGTTCACCTGAGCCTTCCCCTGTGCCTGTCTCCACGCCAGCACCACCACCACCACCTCCTCCTCCACCCATTCCACAGCCTCTCGTTTCACCGCTACCAAAATTCTATACGCGTCGGTCAGGTCCTGCTCAGACTACACATCAGCCACTCATCACGCCTCAGGTATGTTCAGATGGCATTACTACTGACGGGTTAGGTTTGGTACATGTGCAGGATTCTTCAGTACAGGACGACACTAGTCCATCCAGTACAGCAGATGATGATCTTGATGTTCCGATTGCTATTCGAAAGCAGAGGCGGCAATGTGCCTCTTATCCATTTGCCTCACAGGTTTCCTTTCACCATCTCACTGGTGATTTTCAGAGATTTGCCTCAGCCTTGTCTTCCGTGGATATACCACGGACCTACCAGGAAGCCTTGAAGAATGATTGCTGGAGATTAGCTATGGAAGAAGAGATGAGGGCATTGCAGTCCCGTGGCACATGGTCTTTGGTCCCTGCACCTCCTGATGCATCCGTTGTGAGCTGTAAGTGGGTCTTCACAGTTAAATATCATGCAGATGGCATGTTGGATCGGTACAAAGCACGCTTGGTCGCCCGTGGGTTTACACAAACCTATGACGTGGATTACATGGATACGTTCTCTCCAGTGGCGAGACATTCTACCCTTCGTGTTCTCTTATCTGTTGATGTGGTTCGTGAATGGAGTATATCTCAACTCGATGTCAAGTATGCCTTTCTGTGCGGGGACTTACAGGAGGAAGTCTACATGCAGCAGCCACCTAGGTTTACTGCTGAGGGGGAGAAGCAGATGGTCTGTAGACATCACAAGGCGATATATGGCCTCAAACAGAGTCCGAGAGCATGGTTCCAGAAGCTGTCCAACCTAATTGAGCAACAGGGATTCAAGAGGTCAAATGCAGATCACTCGTTGTTTGTCCAGAAGTCATCGACAGGTACATCATTACGTTCTATGTGGATGATATTTTTGTTACAGGAGATGATGTTCAGGGCATAGAAAGGGCGAAGGCATTCCTAGGCCGTCAGTTTGTTACAAACAATCTTGGAACCCTAAGATAATTTCTGGGGTTGAAATTTGCAAGGAATGCACAGGGCTTGGTGATGACCCAACGGAAGTACATTACAGACTTCCTGATTGAGACTGGCATGGATGGATGCAAACCATCAAGTATTCCCATGGACCCTAGCATGAAGTTGTATGATGGTGATACTGATGAAGTAGATAAGAGGAGATATAGAGAAATGGTGGGAAAACTCCTCTACATTACCATAACTCATCCAGACATTGCATTTGCAGTAGCAGGGTGAGTCAATTTATAAAGCAGCCAAGACAAGTTCACATGGATTCTATACACATGATACTGAGGTATCTGAAGTCTTCTCCAGGGTCAGGGCTGCTATTCAGAAAGGGCACAGACTTATCCATCTCAGCGTGTGCAGACGCAGATTATGCAGGATGCCCTAAGGATCAAAAATCAACCTCAGGGTTCGCAGTGTTTGTTGGAGGCTCTCTGGTTTCTTGGAAAAGCAAGAAACAAACTGTTGTGACAAGGTCCAGTGCCGAATCCGAATATAGGGTCATGGCTCAAGCCAGTACGGAAATGATGTGGGTTCGGTCCGTACTAGAAGATCTACATGTAGCTGTGCCCCTACCTATGAAGCTTCAGTGCGACAATCAGGCAGCATTATTCATTGCCAACAATCCAGCTTTCCATGAAAGGACCAAGCATACTGAAGTTGACTGCCATTACACTACAGACTTGATCCAGAGAGGATTGATATCTACTGCACATGTGAGCTCAGGAGATCAGACTGCAGATGTATTCACCAAGCCACTGCTCAAAGGACCTTTTCAGAGATGTTCATCCAAGCTGAGCATGATAGACATCTATGCTCCACCTTGAGGAGTGTAGAGATAGTTCTTATAGTTCTTAGTATTATTATCTCTTTATGTATCTTGTCGTTATTTCTTTATCTTTTATAGACCTCTTTGTAATTTACCCTTAAGGTCTCTCCCTATATAAGAGAGCCTAGGGTTTTTCTGAATGATTATCAAAGTCTCTTTTCCCAACACATTAGTCGGTTTTGATTTTTTTTAATTATTTTTAATATATAAATCAAATTATAATATATATACTATCATTTATCAAACACAAAGCTAACCAAACTTAGAAGAGAAAATATATCCTAACAATAAAATCTAAGATCATCTTAAGCAAATCTAAGCAATAACATGTTATTAACATCTAAGATCAACCTAAGCAAAAACAAAAAAAAAAGAAGAAAACCTAACATTGTTATTTGCTAACAATAACATTGACATATTAACATCTAAGTTCAACATCATCAACCTAAGAAAATCTAAGCAATAACATATTAACATCAAAGATCAACCTAAGCGAAAACAAAAAAAATGAAGAAAACCTAACATTGTTATTTGCTAACAATAACATTAACAGATTAACATCTAAGTTCAACATCATTAACTTAAGCAAATCAAAGCTATAACATCTAAGATCAACCTAAGCAAAAACAAAAACAATTGATGAAAACATACATAACCTATTAACCTAACATTGTTGTTTGCTAACAATAGCATATTAACATTTAACTTTAGCATCATCAACCTAAAAACAAGAGGAAATAAAGCAAAAAAAAACCTAACCTGCAGCCTGTTGGAGCCTAGACCAAGGGGGCGGCACCGACGAGGAGGCGAGGCGCTGGGAGCAGCGAGGCGGTGCGACGCTGGGAGCGGCGAGGCGGCGAGGCGCTGGGAGCGGCACCGGCGAGGGGGGCGCACCGGCGAGGCGGCGGGAGCCTAGGCTGGAGTTATCGCGCACGGGAGCGGGGGAGGGGTCGAAAGGGTTGTCGTGCGTGTAGGGTTACTGTCTAACAGTAACCCTTTATTTCCAAATCCGGATCCCACTCGGATCTTCTATGCAAAAATCGGTCGCCTAAGCGGCCGACTAGACCGACTAGGTGCCCGACTAAGCGGGCTCAACCGACTATAGCCCTCTTTAGGCTATTCGAATCGGTGACCCCCCCGAGTCGCATAGTCGGGCCGACTAGTCGGCCGACTTTTGCAACAGTGCTCGGATCCATAGGAGTAGTAGCAGGCCTACATCCTGGCATGCTGGTCTCGGCAAGGAGATCGGTAACATACTTCATTCGCATCATCACCATGCCACGATAGTTCCTTGCAAACTCGAGACCAAGAAAATAACGAAGATTGCCATGGTCATTGGTCACAAACTACTATCCAAGAAAATCCTTAGCTACATGAATACACTTATTATCATCTCATGTAACAATGATGTCATCCACATAAACAAAAATAGCATCAGTACCTCTCTGGGATCTCTGAACGAAAAGAGAGTGATCTGCAGTAGATCTGACAACCTACCGCTCAATCAACTCAGAGAGCTTATGGAACCAAGCCCTCGGACTCTGCTTAAGGCCATAAATAGCCTTGTGAAGTCTACAAACCATAGGTCTGGAAGTGGGAGAAAAAAGTAGAACTTATACTGGCTATGGCTAGCGGGAGGATGGAGCGACTCTCGTGGCGACCAAAGGTGCGCGGCGGCAGTAGCGGGAATCAGGAGGCGGTCAACAAGCGAGGAGATGGAGTCTTCAGCGAGCAGGGGGTTGGCGAGGGTGTCTGGAGGAAGGTCTCGCATGCTAAGCCAGGGAAGCGGTGCTTCCGTTGTGGCGCGCGTGGCCACATCGCCTCTGCGTGCCATGCAACACCGCGCTGCTTTCTCTATGGCAGAGTGGGACATCGCATGTCTTCTTGCTGGTTTTCGGCGGCGGGCGGTCGCGACCGAAATCGCTTGGACAGACAACGAGTGGGCTCGCGGCGCCCGGTAACGCGTGGTCAAGGTGGTGGCTCGCATGGTGTCCGAGATTCTCGCTCTTTTGCGCAAGTTGTTGGTGGCGGTGGTGCAACCGAGGGGGAGCTGGGTGGAGCTCCTGAGGGGGAGCCGGGTGGTGTTCCTGCACCTGTGGGGGGGCTGAGCATGGTTCCTGCTCCGGTGGTGACGTGGGAGGTGGGTCGCAGGCTCCGTACTGCGCGGGTGCACCTGTGCATGGCTTCTTGGAGGAGGATGCGGTGATGCGCGAGGAGTGGGTGGTTGAGAACCTCGATAGCGGGGTTGTCGCAAGTGGGGAGAGGGTGCTTGAGGCGCAGGCGGCAGGGGTGGCAAGGCAGGGAGCGGGGCTGCATGGAGCGGGGCTGCATGGAGCTAGGGCTTTCGCGGGCTTGCAGGCTGCTCCTGCGGAGCACCTCGCAGCTGTGGGTGTCCGGCTCAGGCCGGGTCTTTCATGGGATGCCATTCGTACGTCAACGTTGGGACTCCTGGGCGATGACTTCGCCGGGGATTTCGTCATCCTGGACGCGTCTCGTTGCTGCGTTCGTGGGCTCTCCCCGGTGCAACGGGAGAGCCTCTTTCGTCTTTCTGGTGATTTGGATGTCAAATGGCGGCAAATGCGCGTGGCGGATGGTGCGGTTTCATTCTCGGAAGTTTGTGTCGCGGAGGTTCGGGGGGTGCCATTCCTCTCCCGCACGGTGCATGCTCTGTCGAAGGTGGCCGGTCGATGGGGGCAGGTCCTGGCAGTTCTGGACGATGGCTTGGCGCCAGGTGCTGATTGGACATGTGTGAGGATTCTTATTGAGTGCTCTCCACGGTTTATTCAGGTTATGGCTGGCAAGGTGCTCTTCGAGAGGTTGGTTCTGGGCTCCTGGTCTTTCAAGGTCGAATTCCTTCTATTGTCGTCGTCGCCGGCGCCGGTTCCTTCACCGTCTTCCTCGGCCTTGCGCGGTGGTGCATCGGGCTCTCGGCATGGGGGGGACGGTTGGGCTTCTCCTCGCCACGTATCATCTTTCAGGGATGTTTTCGAAGCGACGCCTGGGGAGGGCAACGGTTCGGGGGTATCGTCTGCGGCCCTTGGGGACGCGCGTGCGCATCATGGCAGCCGTGATTTGGTGGCTTTGGATATTTTCGAGGTTGATATGACTCCTTCAACTCCATCCCTTCTGTCGGAGGACTCTTTGCATTCGGACTTCTCAACACGCGTGGCAAGGCTCCCTTTGGTTCCATCTTTCGGATCTGCTGTTATCTATGGTGGGGCCTCTTCTCGGGTAGTGACCGACCCGGGCGCGGTTTCGGAGCGCCTTTATTGGACATCCGAATATCTCTGTCCTCAGCCCATCAATTAGGTGGCCTTCAGCCCGCTGGCCCTTCTGGATGACTTATACTCCCCCTCCTTGCTGTCGGCTGCTTCTGCTTCATCCCAAGGCGACCCCTCTGTCTCTTTGCCACCAGACCGAGGGGTGTCCTCTCCGCGGGGTTCACCGGCTGCTGGCGGGACTCCAGGGATCGCTATGGCTAATTTCTATGGTGGCGCTACTACTGATTTGCTTGTGGTAAACTCCCCTCCCTCTCGATTTGGTCGAAGCTACAGTCGAAGGCGGTTTTCTCGCCTTGGAGATCCTATCATTTCTTCTCCCCTTGGAGACTCTTCTTCTATGGTGCTGCGCGAGACAGTGGCGGAGGCGGCCGGTCTAACTCGCTTGGTGGGGCGATCGCCTGCCGGTTTATGATGATTTCCTCTCGGGATGTCGTGCTATTGGGGGCCCTGATGTTGTTAATGAAGATTTTGTCATGGAATGTGTGTGGTCTTGGCGACCTACACCGTCGGCGCACATTGGGTGTGCGTCTCTTGGAATGGGATTGCGACGTTGCCTTTATTCAAGAAACCAAGCTGTCTGCGTTGGATGTTGATTTGTGGCGGTCCTTCGGTGTTGGACATATGGATGCTTTTCGCTCGTTGGACGCGATTGGCGCGGGCGGCGGAATCTTTGTGGCGTGGTGCTCCTCGTGCTTCTCCTTCTCTTCTATGCGGGTTGGGCGGCACTCCCTCTCAGTGGTATTGACTTTGACTGATTCTAATGCGCGTGTCGCTTTTACTTGTGTTTACGCCCCTAATTCTCATATCACTCGCCGGGAACTTTGGGAGGATTTGCGGGAGGATGCGCTCGCTTTTGGGGACTTGCCTTGGATTTTGGGAGGTGACTTCAATGTCACGTTGCTCTCCCAGGACCGCCCCGTGGTCGCGGGGGTCAAGATCTCGATTCTGGTGATTTTATGGACCTTATTCGTGATCTGGCTTTGGAGGGACTCGTGCCCAATGATATCTCTTACACTTGGAGGACAAATACTTCCAGATCGCGGATCGATCGATTTTTGGCGAATATTCGCATGATGGAGGTCTTCCCTTTATGCGCGGTCAGCTCTCGACCGCGGTCTTTCTCGGATCACAGCCCCATTATTTGGGATTCCGGGGTTGATCAGCGTCCTCGTGGCCTCTTCCGATATGAGAGGTGTTGGCTTCTCGAGCCGGGGTTCAAGGATCTTGTGCGCAATCATTGGGAGCAGACCACTTATGCGGGCACTGCTGCCCGACATTTTGATCATAAATTATCTTCCCTCAGAAAGGTCTTGGCATCTTTTAAAAGGGACTCGCGGCAGGCTCGTATTGTCGCTCGTAAGGAGACTGACGATGTGATTATGAGGTTGGACCTCCTTGAGAACGAGAGGGATCTGCTTCCGGGTGAGTTGGCCGCGCGCGCTGCGGCTGCTGAGCAGGCAAGGTTGGAGGATCGAAAGCGGTCGATCGAGTGGCGTCAACGCTCGCGGGTGCGGTGGCTTAAGGAGGGGGATGCCAACACTGTGTATTTCCACAGGGTGGCGAGCGGCCGTCGGCGTTCCAATTCTATTTCATCTATTCTGGTCAATGGTGCGCTCATCCAGGGGGAGAAGGAGATGGGTGAGGCTGTGGAGAATTACTTTCGGAGCGTGTTTGGGAGCCCTGCTCCGCAGCGGTGGAGATGGTCGGGAAGTGGGGCTTCCATTCTTCCTTCGCATGCTGCGGAGGCGCTTACCAGCCCGCTTTCTATGGAGGACCTCAAGGGGGCTGTCTGGGACCTCAACTCCGATGCTGCGCCGAGGCCTGATGGCTTCCCAGTGTCTTTTTACAGGGATTTCCGGGACGTTGTTGCTAACGATGTTTTGGATGTGGCGCGGGATTTCTGTGAGGGGAACCGTGGCTTTGATAAACTTAACAGGGCTCTTATTGTTCTTATTCCAAAGTCAACCTCAGCCAATCGGGTTGAGGATTTTCGGCTGATTTCCTTATCGAATGCGATTTACTTACTCATTGCTAAGGCTTTGGCCAGGCGGCTCGCTCCCCTCCTCGACTCGCTTATATCACCTTCACAGGCCGCTTTTGTTCGCGGGAGGCAAATTACTGATTGCTATGCGGTGGTCTTGGAGATTATTGAGGCGTGGCGCACGAATGGTTCGAAGGGGATCTTATGGAAGATTGACTTTGCGAAGGCCTACGATACTCTTGATTGGCGGTCTCTGTGGTCCGTGCTTATGAGGAGGGGATTCCCTTCGATTTGGATTTCGTGGATGTTAGAGTATTTGGTTGTAAGCGCCTATTGAGTTGTAGCAGGGTAAATGGATCCTGGAGGAGATCCATTTACCCCATCCAGTGTTTAGTCCCACATCGTCCAGCGGTGGGACTTGGAGGCTCTGGAGAGGCTATATAAAGAGCCCCAGACCTCCTGTACTCATTGAGAAAGTCAATAGACAAACATGCCCCGTTGAGGGCTTCTCCTGTGGTTTCATCCCGCTCCTCACGGAGTAGGGTTCTACGTAAAAATTCTGCTTGTTATTTTGTTCTTTATCTTGTTACATGTTTACGCTTCCGCTTCCGATTTTCTAACATGGTATCAGAGCGAGTCGATTCTCGAGGATTTCATGATTTGTTGTTTTTTTTTCTCTTCGAGATTCGATTGATTATTAGTATTCATGTATTGTTCAAAAGTCGGTTCATATTCGAGAGGTTCTAGGGTTTCGGAAGAAACCCTAATTTTGTTCCTTCAAGCCTTCGATCCATGTTCTTAGCCAAGGGCTCTGGCATCCATGCGGTGCCCTTCCTCCTTCGCAAAAGCACTCCAGATCGTGCACGAAGAAGAAGATCCTCGCAAAGGCACTCCAGATCGGCGAGCACCAGGACTCAGGCGGAGTCCCCTCATCTTCAGATCGGCGAGCTCCCCTCATCCTCCAGATTCCAGGAGTTTGCTCCAAGGAGGCGGCATCTAGAGATCACCACCAGGCGGAAGATGTTGCGATGCGCGCACCCAGTTGTTCAGCAAGACAAACATGCGTTGCGCGCAACCAGATCGCCAAAACTCCAGGCGTTGCGCGCATGCTCCAGATCGCCAAGATCTTCATGGCTCCAGTTGAGGCTTCTCACAGGCAGCACACCGGTTTCTCCGCGGCTAGCCCTAGCCGTAAGGATCAAGGCGCGGGATCCATGCATCCTCGACCTCCCAGAGGCGCGTTCCCCAGCCTCCTCTTCAACCGCGGAGGCACACCTCCAAGTCCAAGGTCTCCCTCCTCGCGCGAAGGCTCCATGGCGCAACATCCTGGCGCACCTCGCGCATAAGCCTCACCGCGTCAGGCGCATCAACCCAGATCTGTGCCGCTCCAGGTGGACCCATCCCTTCTCCATGGGGGCATTGGCGATAAGAATGGGTTCCCCGATGGGAACCCTAAATGGGTTTCCTTTTTTATCCAAGAGAATGGGCCCAAGGGTTTTTTTAAAAAAAATGTTGCGTTGTAACGGCCCAAGTAGGCCGAGATAGCCTTTCAAAAAAAAAGGTCGCGTACAAAAAAAAACCGTACGCATTTTTTGAAAAAAAGGCGCGTACATGGAAAAAGCCGTACGCATTTTCAAAAAAAATGTGCGAAGCAAAAGCCGAAAAAAAAAATGAACGGCTTAAAAAAAATTGCAAAAAAAAGGAGAGACGGCTTTAAAAAAATGAAAAGCCGCAAGTGATGTTTGTTTTCCCCATTATGTTGTCTTCTCCCAACTTTGTCGATTTGTCTGTTTTCCGACAAGTATGGGAGAAAGGGGGAGTATGGTGTAGAGTCACAGGTCTTGTGTTACAGATGCCAGATGCAGATTCCTCAGACCAATCAGATGATCAGACTCTACACTTCAGTTGTTCAGACTCGACGTCAGAAGGTTCCGAGTCTCCAGTTTCAGACACGCACGAGTGTGCGGTCATTGTCAGATGAGCATATGTTGCCATCATCAGTTCGAGGTCCCCATCATTCTAGTTGTCAGGCCAGAATTTTCATGTGAGCCATAGGGACTCCAGAGCAGAGGACCATTTCCTTGAGGGCAAGGATTTTCATGTGGTATCATAGGTACACCAGAGCAGTGCACCATTCTCTGAGCCAGATGGGAGAGACCCAGTTCTCCGACGAGGAGACTTCAGGCACAAGTTCAGACTCGATGGTCAGGTTACGAGTCTTCAGTTGACTCACACTCCAGCCCGTTCGTCCTCCTCACCTGCACGGCATGAGAAGCAACGTCCTCGACTGCAGCAATGTGCACGTTGGGTTGATATTGTCTGTAGTGTCCTGTAGCGTTGAGTTGAGTTTAGATCTGTTTGTCCAAGCTGAGCATTGCATGCTCCAGCTTGAGGGGGAGTGTTAGAGTATTTGGTTGTAAGCGCCTATTTGAGCTGTAGCAGGGTAAATGGATCCTGGAGGAGATCCATTTACCCCATCCAGTGTTTAGTCCCACATCTTCCAGCGGTGGGACTTGGAGGCTCTGGAGAGGCTATATAAAGAGCCCCAGACCTCCTGTACTCATTGAGAAAGTCAATAGACAAACATGCCCCGTTGAGGGCTTCTCCCGTGGTTTCATCCCGCTCCTCACGGAGTAGGGTTCCACGTAAAAATCCTGCTTGTTATTTTGTTCTTTATCTTGTTACATGTTTACGCTTCCGCTTCTGATTTTCTAACAGTGGATGCGGCGTTGTGTGACCACGGCTTCCCTTTCTGTTCTTCTCAATGGTCGCATGGCTGGGGGCTCGTTCCAACCTCGTAGGGGGGTTCGACAAGGGTGTCCCCTTGCTCCCCTATTGGTTGTTTTGGCGGTTGATGTATTGCCACGCATGATTGATGGAGTGGTCGCGGCAGGGCTTACTCGCGGGTGCTCCTTTGGCCCTTACCATGTTCCACTTATACAATTTGCTGATGACACAATTTGCTTCATCGAGGGTGGTACCTCGAGCGTTTCCAGTATGGCTATTACACTACATTTATTCAGCGAGCTATCGGGCCTCCAAATCAACGGGAATAAGTCCAAGGTCGTCCCTTTCTCCATGTCTCCGGCGGAGGTTGGGGACTGCGCGAGGCTGCTGAGTTCTCCTCCTGCCGCTCTCCCTTTCGATTATTTGGGTCTGCCTTTGACGGTGGGCCGCGCTCGCATTCGCGACTGGCGGGCGGTTGTGGAGAAGATGGAGGCTCGGTTGGCTGGGGTGGCGTGCGGCTCTTCTCTCCCGTGGCGGTCGGTTAGTGTTACTCAAATCTGTACTATCTTCCATCCCAATCTACTATTTCTCTGTGCGTGGGATGCCTAAGGGGGTACGATCAAGATTGGAGAAGTGTATGCGGGAATTCTTGTGGGGAAGAAGGGGGTGGGGGAAGGGGCGTGCATCTGGTGGGGTGGAATGAGGTCACGCGGCCTAAGAGGGAGGGGGGGTTGGGCGTAAGGCGGTTGGAGGTGGTGAACGATGCCCTCTTGCTTAAATGAGCGGCGAGGGTTTGGGGTAGGGAGGAGAATTTCATGTTAAATTGTTTGAGGGAGGCGGCGGGGGTTGACATTGGTTCTGCATCTCGTGGGGGTGTCCAGGGGCACTTCTCATCTTTTTGGCGTGGGGTGGTGGACGCCCTTAACCGCAGTAGACTATTATTTGCTCCTAAGCTTGGTGATGGAAATTCGTTTCGCTTTTGGAGGATGATTGGACAGGGAGGGTGCCCTAAGGACCCTATACCCTCGGTTGTTCGCATCGGTGATCGACAAGGACGTCACGGTGGCTTCTTGCTGGGACGGTGGCTATTGATGCCCTTCAATTACTGATAATTTATCGGACCAGCGGTTGGAAGAATTCATCTCTCTCATGGTTGTTCTCGCTGACGCTTCCAGGCCTTCTATTGGTCGTGATCATTTGGTTTGGAAGGATGGCTCGTTCTCTACCCGTAAGGCGTACCAGGCTCTTATACCCAATTCTATCGGGGATGATGCTACCTTCCTGCGGATTGCAGATTCTCGTGGGGTCTCAAGCTCCCTGAGCGCATCGGCATATTCCTTTGGTTATTACGGCGTGGCCGACTGTTAACTGCTGACCGATGTGCTACTATGTTTCCCAATGCCTCGCCCAACTGTGGCCTTTGTGGCCTGGAGACGGAAAATATTGACCACTTATTCTTTCAATGTGGTTGTGTTTGTGCCCTGTGGGACGACTTGGGCTGGCTTAACCTGTCCTCCTTTGCCTCGTTCTGCGATAGCTTGATCAATGCTAGGGGCCGCCCTCGGGAGGTTTGCTGGAGCCAATTATGCAGCTATGGAGCATTTGGCTGGGAAGGAACGAAGCTCTTTTCGCTCGGCAGCGGTTCTACTTGGAGAATATTCGTATTTCGGCCTCGGGGTTCCTTCTTGATTGGTCCTCTAGCTAGGATGATGCTTTTGTAACGGGGGGTATCACATCTTGGATACCATCCGCCCTTTTGTACTTTGGATTCCTGTTCGTCCCTTCTCTCTTGTAAGTATTTCTCTATCTTTCTCTTTAATGCATTGGGGCGAGCACCGATGAGTGCGTCCCCCTTTTTGAGCCTCAAAAAAAGTCTACAAACCATATTAGACTCACCCTTAGCAGCAAATCCCAAGGGTTAATACATGTAGACTTCCTCCTGTAAGTTACCATACAAGAAATTCTTGACATCCAGCAGAAAGAGAAGTCAATCACGTACCACATCAACAGAAAGAAGAATCGTCAAAATAGAATGTCGAGCTGTAGGAAGAAACATATCCTTATAGTCCACCCCATATGTCTGAGTGAACCCACGAGGAACAAACATGGCCTTGTATCTATCCACACTACCATCAGCATGGTGTTTCACTGTAAACACCCACTTGCTCCCCACAACAGATACACCAGGTAGAGCATGATCAACACTCCGCGCACCACGAGACTGTAACGCAACCATCTCGTCCTCCAAAGCAAGGTGCTACTGGCTAATCTGCAATATCTCCTGATATGTCTGTGGAATGTCCACGACAGATAGTCTACAACAAACCTCTAAAACTCCTCTTAAGAGACGCACAAGAGAAACATGGGAACCAAGAGGGGTACGTAGCATATGTACGTCTTTGCTTCCATAGAGCGATGGGCACATCAAGGTCCTAAGCCTCCTAAGCAACCAAGACAGGAAAATCTATAACCATATGTTTGTCCTATAGTAAATGCAAATCACCAGTGCCATCAGTAGAAACACGGTACTCAGAATATACATGGGGCATGCTGGATGATGGAGGAGGCTCACGAGCATGAGGTTGGCATGTGTATACATGAGGTAAAAAGGTTTTTTTTAAAGAAAACCTAAGGTAAAAAGATGGAGGCTACTAGTGGAGGAGTGAGTGGTGAGGATGGTGAAGGTGGTTGAGATGAAAGGACCGATGGAACGGGAGATGAAGTGAGAGGTGTAGTGGTTACAGGCGTGGAACAAGAAACTGGAGGTAGAGGCATATACCTCTTCTCCAAGATCCGAAGGAATCAATCTATCATATGTAGAAGAAAAAACATAATGGACTCAAAGAAAGTGGCATACGCACTAACATAATATTTTCACCTAATAGGATCAAAACAATGATATATCATTTGAGTTCTGGAAGACCCCATAAAGCAAGGCCTCAAATTTCAGCGAAATTCGATCCAATCTCTGTCGAATATCGATATCCTGTCGAAATCGAAATTCGACCGAAATGGTCGAAATGACTGAAATATGAGGCCCCTAGTATAAAAAATGACCGAAATTACCGAAAAGGCCAAAATTTCGGTCGAATTTCGATCGAAATTCCACCGAATTTATGTTTCGGTCGGTCACCGAAATGGTGATCGAAATCGATATTTAGGGCCTTGCCACAAATGCCCACTTGACAGCACTAGGAGAGAGCTTGTCAGGCCACGAGACGTATGATATACAAAGGCAACATACCCAAAAACACGAGGAGTGGGGAAGAAGAGATCCTTCTTGAGAAACGCAATCAAGAACGTAATCTTTTCTCCCAACACAAAAGAGGGCATACGATTCACCAGATAGCAAGCAGTTAGAACCGCATCTCCCCAATAGGAATGAGGAACACGACTCTGAATTAACAGGGTTTAGGTGACATCCAAAAGGTGACGATGCTTTTGTTCGACCACCACGTTTTGTTAGGATGTGTAGGCACATGAAGTCTGATGTATAATAGCAAGAGTCTTGAAGAATTGTGAGAGTTGTAACCTACGTAATTCTAATGCATTATTAGAACAAATATACTTGACATTTGCAAAAAAAAACGTTCTTCACTACATTAATAAAAGACTGAAAGATAGGATCAGTATCAGACTTGTTTTTAAGTCGGAATACTCACGACATCTGGAAAAATCATCAACAACAATAAGATAAAATATGTGTCCCTGATGGCATGGAACACAACTCGGATCCCAAAATGTCAAGATGGATCAACTCAAAAATACTACGACTCTGAGATGGAGATCGGTAGTGCTTCCCAAGTAGGCAAACCTCGCACTAGAGAGTAGAGCGAGGAGAAAAATGAGAAAGCATGTGACACAACTTCTCAGAGGAAGGTGACCAAACTGGAGGTACCACACAGAATATAAGACTGATCCAGTATGAATAGACAAAGCACCAACGTATGGAGACTAGACTGGTCTACATAGGTCTCCATGCTTACGCTAGATCCAATCACCATGCTCGTAAGAATGTCCTGAAACATAAGAGAAAACTGATCAAATATGACACAACAATGTAAGTCTTTGGTGATTTGACTAATAGACAATAAATTCATAAAAAAAAGAGATATTTACATCCATAACCTTGAGTAATTCCGTAATTACCCCTGAAACCCTCTATAATAACGAATTACGCCCAGGACCCTGAATAATGCTTAACCTTTACATGGCGCAACTCTGTGTTAAAATCCATCTTGACCGACCGTTAACTTAGACGGGAAAAGTGATATGTTGACCATTTTGCCCTCTGAAACACATCAAATTTAAAACATGATGCCATTTTTTATATCAAAGAGAATCATGCTCCTCTCCCCCACGAAAGCTGCCCTGCTCTCTCACCTCTGCCCCGCGCCTCCGGCCCCAGCTCGCGAGGTCCAGCACCCCTCCCCCCGCCGGCGAGCTCCATCCGCGCCTCCGTCCCCAGCTTGCGAGGTCCAGAACCACCCTCCCCCCGCCGGCGAGCTCCATCCGCGCCTCGGCCCCCAGCTCGCGAGGTCCAGCACTCCCTCCCCCCGTCGGCGAGCTCCATCCGCGCCTCCGGCCCCAGCTCGCGAGGTCCAGCACCCCCCTCCACTCGCCGGCGAGCTCCACCCGCGCCTCTGCCCCCCAGCTCACGAGCTCCAGGCATCCCCACCTCCCCCATCGCCTCTGCAACCTCCCCCCCCACGCCAGGTCTGTCGCCTCCCCCCCCACCCCTCGTCGCCTATGCAAACGACCCCCCCTGCGCGCGCGCTGCCAGCCGCCCCCACTCCCCACTGCCCCCCCCCCCGTTGTCGCCTCTGCAAAACGCGCTCCACCCCCCCAGCTCCATCGCCTCTGCAACCCCCTCCCCCCCGCTCCGTAGCTCCGTCGCCTCTGCAAGCTCCCCCGCTCCGTCCCCCCCTCCTCGTCGCCAGCTCGTCGCCTCCGCAAACGCCCCCTCCCCGCCGCAGAGCAAGAAACGCCCCCGCTGTAGTCGAAGCCTCACCCACCTCGTCAAAAGCCCGACCACCGTCTTGGAAGCCCCCTCCCCTCCCATACAAGCCACCTCCACCTGATTTTTTTTACTTTTTGTTTATCCAATCCTTAGATTGTAGATGGGTTAGATTAACTCACTCATATGATTAGGTTATTTCACTAAACTAACGGAAAGGTTACGGGCGTAAAACGGAGTCATTATTCGGGGTCCTGACCGTAATTCATTGTTATAGAGGGTTTTTGGGGTAATTACGAAATTACTCAGGGTTATGAGTGTAAATATCCCTAAAAAAATAGGAGCATGAAGAACATTCTATAAATTCATTATCGAAGTCAATTGCACCTCCCCCTATCTGGTAATGGGAGAGTGGGTCCCATCTACTATCACTACAGATCTGGCTGAAGGAATCGATCTATAAGCAGTAAACTACCCTCTATCATCATAGAGGTGGTGTGGAAGCTCCTGAATCCATAATCCATTCTGACAAATCTATTATGTAACCGCTAGTAAAAGCATATGTTGTACTTGTTGTAGTGGTAGATGTTGAAGTAGCTACTTCTAAAGATTATGAGGGAGTAGTAGACGACCCTGGTTTGGCCCGAGCATTATCTCTCTCGATTTTGCCACAAGATCATAGAACCTATGATCAGATGCTAGAAAAGGAGCACTAGATGGTTGATTCTGCTCTGCAACACGAGTCGAAACAGGAAAACCATGCTTGGAGTAGCATGTATCCTCAGAATGTCCTGGTTTGTGGTAGTAAGTGCACTGTTGACGGAATCGACTACCCCCTCCCCTGCCACGAGTACTACGTCCGATGTACTGTGTAGAATCCCCTCTCCCACGAGATGCAATCATAGCCGAAGAGATATGTGGTTGTTGAGTAACACCACCATGTGCTATATAAAGCATGCTCAATCTGTGGTATGCCTCCTCCATTAGGGGAATAAAGGCATCAGTCAGAATCATTGACCAAGCTGCATCATATTCAGGATCAAGAGCTACTAGAAAAACTCCAATCATCACCGAATCTATGTAATCCTGGAGCTGCTCAGATGAAGCAGTCAAAGAAATGAAATCATAAAGCTTCTCAAACATACCCTTAAGAGAAGTATAAAAGGTATGAAGAGGGAGCACGTTCTGCTTTGAAGTGAAGATATCATGCTGTAGTTGCAATATTTTCGACTCATTCTTCGCCTGCGAGTAGGTAGCAACAAGGATA